>CM065682.1:59258453-59260953 GCA_017654935.2 Phymorhynchus buccinoides
AAGAAGGCAAATAACTGCGGACTTAAAAGACAACCTTGTTTGACGCCACGAGGGCAAGAAAATATATCAGAATAAACACCTTTTTCCCGCACGCATGCAATCACAGAATCATATATTCCTCGAAGTGCATTATACATCTTACCATGAACACCATTTTTCCTGAGAACATGCCATAATACATTTCTATTAACTGAATCGAACGCTTTTTTAAAATCGACAAAAGCAATGTATAATTTAGTATTTCTCATGAGAAATTTTTGTACTAAAGCATATAGAGTGAAGATATGGTCTGCAGTGCTGTATCCTGCTCTGAACCCTGCCTGCTCTTCCACTATCTTTCCCTCCCTTTCTGCCCAAGTTGATAGTCTTTTATTTAAAATATGAGTATAAACCTTACTAATTACACTAGTTAAAGCAACCCCTCTGTAGTTATCTGGATTGTTAGGGTCTCCCTTCTTATAGATGGGAACCATAATAGACTTAGACCATTCAATTGGAAATGCTCCACCATCAAACAATTTATTAAAAAGCAAGACCAAAAAATTTAGAATAGAATCATCTACATGCTTTAACATTTCACTAATAATTTTATCTAACCCACTACTTTTTCCATTTTTCAAATGTTTTATACTGGATCTTACCTCTTCCACTGTTAAAGACTCGTTAAATAAAGGTTCATCTTGAACTTCTCTGACTTCAACATTTTCTACATGTTCTGTATCAAAAGAGTTAAATACACTTGCAAAATGGGCATGCCATTGCTGGGAGGTTATTTCATTGTATATAAATTTCCTTCGATTAATTGACCTTATTGTTGACCAAAACTGTCTAGGGTCGTTAATTGACTGTTTTAATTTTTCTAGCCTCTTTAAATCATATTCTTTCTTCTTTTCTTTTCTTAAATCAACGTACTCCTTTCTTTCTTTAACATATCTAGCATGTTTTTCTTTTTTCCCTTTTGATGATTTAGCTCGTCGAAATTGCTGAAGTAGTCTTTTAACCAGTCTTTTTTTGTTCTCACATTCTCTATCAAACCATTCATTAGAAGTTTTAATGTTTCCACCAATCGTTCTAACCATGCATGCAGCAGCCCCATAAAGGGCGTTAACAAAAACTTCAACACATTTATTTACATCTGTATCCAAACAATTGGTAGCTTCAACTATACTCTGTTTAAACTCGTTAGAATTTAACTCAGTTTTAAACACATGTACACTCTCTTCACACCACACAACTCGTTCTTCACCCAACTGAGGCATTAAAACAACATCTTCCTCAACAGAACAATACTTCCAAGTCAGCTGTACAGGTAAATGCCATGAAAAGAGACAATCGTTAACAGTTAAGTTACAGAATGAAGTTACTTCCCTTGATACAAGAAAATAATCGATTACGCTACACCCTTGTGGTGCCACAAAAGTAAACTCTCCTTCTATATCAGTATTACAGGAACCATTCATAATTACAAGGTCAAACAGGAAACAAAAATCCAGCAATGAACGTCCAAAGTTATTGATAGTTACATCTTTAGAGCTACGTTTAAAGCAATACAAATCATTATCATCATCATCACTATCATCATTATCTGTATTCTGTACATAGTTCAACATTTGTTCTTCTTTGGGTTGTTCCCTGCCCGTCCTAGCATTCATATCCCCACACACAATTATATGCACACTATCATAATCAATCGTTTGCAAAACACGTTCTTCAACAATAACAATGCCATCTTTTAACTCTTTATCACGATATGCTAGCCCTCCTTCAGGAACAACATAGCTAGCAATCAGTACGACATCTTTATCAACGCCAAACACGCATTTATTAACCTGGACAGCAACAACATTATCACACTCAAATTTAATTTCCCTAACATACTGAGCAAAACATTTTTTGATTAGTAATACTACTCCACCTGAGTTTCTACCATGCACTGACAGTTTTTTAGCAGGAGCAACAAATTTTACATAATCGGCAAACAAACAACTCCAGTCAAACGAAGAACCAACAAAGGTTTCAGTTAGACAAACTATATCAAAATTACTCACATAATTCATAAAAGAAACATCAGAAATTTTATTGTACAAATTTTCCACATTGTAGTTAAGAAAGTTTATTTCCTTAGCTTGACAACCTTGCCTGGCCTATTTATCTGTGTTTGTGCTTGACCGCAAAGAGCGAGAGTTTCCCGAAGCCTGGGGTCTATTCAACTGTTGTGCTTGTCCTTTAAAGAAAGTACTAATCCCTGTCTGCTTCTCTTTAGCTCCCGAGTGCGCATTTGGGGTGGATAACTACGATAGAAAGACGGGGAGAAAGTGAGATAGAGGGAAAGGAGGAACGGAGAAAACGGAGAAAATAAGATAGTTGTAGCTATATAAAAGCATGGAGAGAAATAAGAGACGGACGCACTGAGAGAGAGAGAGAGAGAGAGAGAGAGAGAGAGAGAGAGAGAGAGAGAGAGAGAGAGAGAGAGAGAGAGAGAGAGAGAGAGAGAGAGAGA
>CM065682.1:59263453-59270953 GCA_017654935.2 Phymorhynchus buccinoides
CCCACCTCCTCTCACTCCGTACGCTAGAAATCCCCTTTCTCTTCTCTTTGCACACACATACATTTTGTATATGATGTAAACGACAGAGGCCCAGCTACAATACAACATTATCCTAACCGTTTACATTTTGAAAGATTGATTCGCACGAAGGAGGCAATAAATTAATGCAAAGACATTTTTGACCTTTCCCCCCACGTTACCATAGTTGACCAGGCAAAAGTTTCAACCCGAATGGATTTAGGGAAATCATGGAACATTTATAGCTGTGCAAGCAAGTTCGTTCTCTTCGCATTTTTATTTTTTAATTATTAGAAGACAATGCAATCACTCTTTAAGCCATTTTTATGCTTAAGTATTAACATGGGTTGTTCGTCAGTTCCATGATTGCATCATTTATTATCAAAGGCTCTGGAATCTGCGCGTGATGAACTCGTTTTGCACAAACTTTCCATCATCATAATAATTATGTTCGATCCAAACCCCACATTTTTGCTCATTTCTTTTTTCACATTTGTTGGTTGTTAGAGAACAAGCGCGGATTCGCAATCGTTTGTGGCGTGCGAGAATTGAAAACGAAACATCATTTTAAAGAGCAGCCTCGATTTGAAGTGCGGTCTATTTTTTACCACTCCAATCATTACATACACTGAGTCGTCTCCCCTGGCTCTTCAATAATTTTAATCTGTAAACCAGGGCCTGTATTCACGTTGAGATAGCATGAGACTTAGCATCATGCTAACTTAGAAGCTCTTCCAAAAGTCCTATTAAATCCTATAGGACATTGGAAGAGCTTCTAAGTTAGCATCATGCTAAGTCTCATGCTATCTCAACGTGAATACAGGCCCAGAATGTTATCTCTGCACCATTTCGTAACTTTTTATATCTTTTGGAAAACATTTAAAACTATTTATCCTACTTATGCTCATCGAAAGAAGCACCGCATACTCGTCGTGTCTGTTGCAGTGTCTGTATTACGTATGTTTGTTATTTTGTACGCTTTAAAATGAAGATTCATGTGCTCTGTTCAGTATACAATGCTTTCCATACCTAAGGACTGTAGAGAGAGAGAGAGAGAGAGAGAGAGAGAGAGAGAGAGATACTTATGTCCCATATGTGCCTTCCCAGGTCGAGAGGACGTAAAGCCCTAAATTTCGTTCAGGACTGTAGATATGACAACAGAAATGTTACTTTATGCCCAAGTATTTTTTTCTCTTTTACAATATGTGCGACAATTTTGTCAATATGCGCGACAATGTTGGACCGACCGGCCGACCGACAGACCGACCGACAGACAGACCCGCGACAAAGTGAGTTATAGGTTTGTGGCTTGAGCCACAAACAAAAAGGAAAGGTGTATATTAGACATGCACATACATGCACACACACACGCGCACGCACGCACGCGCACGCGCGCACACGCACGCACGCACACGCACACGCGCACACGCACACACACACACACACACACACACACACACACATATCAAATTTTCGTATTAAAACATTGTCACTGAGAAGCAACAAACTGCGGCCATTCTCGGGAAAGGGATAGGGTTAGGATCAGCCTATTGTCACGAAACTGAAAGAACCTGATTTTGAGATCGAGAGTCGTAGACGTGCGGGGTGAGTGGGTGTGGGGTGGGGTGTGAGGTGTGTCAAAACTACAACTTAATATAGGCCCTAAGGGATAGACAGCTTAAAGACCCACCAGGTCACGTGTCAAAATCACGGGTTTCACGTGTCTTCCCTCTTATAGCTGGTAGGAAATCTTGTTTTGACCAGGTTTTACTCCCATACAAATGCCCCCAAATTGAAAACGAAACATCATTTTAAAGAGCAGCCTCAATTTCAAGTTGGGGGCACTTGTATGTGGGTCACAGCTACCCAGAAAAAAACAAGGGACTAAATCGTGGTGGGTCAGTGTATCTTTTGACCCAGCACGTGTCAAAATCACGGGTTTCGCGTGTTTTCCCTCTTATAGCTGGAAAGAAATCTTGTTTTGACCAGGTCTCACTACCATACAATTGCCCCCAAATTCAAAGCGATACATCGTTTTAAAGAGCAGCCTCAATTTGAACATGGGGACATTTCTATATGGGCCACAGCTACCCAGAGAAAAAAACAAGGGACTTAATCGTGGCGCGTCTGTGTATCTTTAAAGATTAAAAGACTAACAAGCAACAGTGACACATATTTCGAATAGTCTCCCTTGGCCCATCTCCCCATTTCTGTTTCCTTTACTGGTCTGATTCCTAGCTTTACTTCTTCTTTCTTTCCTTTGCCCATCTCCCTCTCTCTGTTTCCTTTACTAGTCTGATTCCTTTCTTTCTTTCTTCTTTCTTTCCTTTGCCCATCTCCTGTTTCCTTTACTAGTCTGATTCCTTTCTTTCTTTCTTCTTTCTTTCCTTTGCCCAGTCTCTCTGTTTCCTTTACTAGTCTGATTCTTTCTTTCTTTCTTCTTTCTTTCCTTTGCCCATCTCCCTCTCTCTGTTTCCTTTACTAGTCTGATTCCTAGCTTTCTTTCTTCTTTCTTTCCTTTGCCCATCTCCCTCTCTCTGTTTCATTTACTTGTCTGATTCCTTTCTTTCTTTCTTCTTTCTTTCCTTTGCCCATCTCCCTCTCTCTGTTTCCTTTACTTGTCTGATTCCTAGCTTTCTTTCTTCTTTCTTTCATTTGCCCATCTCCCTCTCTCTGTTTCATTTACTTGTCTGATTCCTTTCTTTCTTTCTTCTTTCTTTCCTTTGCCCATCTCCCTCTCTCTGTTTCATTTACTTGTCTGATTCCTTTCTTTCTTTCTTCTTTCTTTCCTTTGCCCATCTCCCTCTCTCTGTTTCATTTACTTGTCTGATTCCTTTCTTTCTTTCTTCTTTCTTTCCTTTGCCCATCTCCCTCTCTCTGTTTCATTTACTTGTCTGATTCCTAGCTTTCTTTCTTCTTTCTTTCCTTTGCCCATCTCCCTCTCTCTGTTTCCTTTACTTGTCTGATTCCTAGCTTTCTTTCTTCTTTCTTTCCTTTGCCCATCTCCCTCTCTCTGTTTCATTTACTTGTCTGATTCCTAGCTTTCTTTCTTCTTTCTTTCCTTTGCCCATCTCCCTCTCTCTGTTTCCTTTACTTGTCTGATTCCTAGCTTTCTTTCTTCTTTCTTTCCTTTGTCCATCTCCCTCTCTCTGTTTCCTTTACTTGTCTGATTCCTAGCTTTCTTTCTTCTTTCTTTCCTTTGTCCATCTCCCTCTCTCTGTTTCCTTTACTTGTCTGATTCCTAGCTTTCTTTCTTCTTTCTTTCCTTTGTCCCTCTCCCTCTCTCTGTTTCATTTACTTGTCTGATTCCTTTCTTTCTTTCTTCTTTCTTTCCTTTGTCCATCTCCCTCTATTTATGTTTCCTTTACTTGTCTGATTCCTAGCTTTCTTTCTTCTTTCTTTCCTTTGCCCATCTCCCTCTCTCTGTTTCCTTTACTTGTCTGATTCCTTTCTTCTTTCTTTCTTTGTCTTCTCTTTCCTTTGTCCATCTTTCTTTCCTTCTTTCTTTCCTTTGTCCATCTCCCTGTTTCCTTTACTTGTCTGATTCCTAGCTTTCTTTCTTCTTTCTTTCCTTTGCCCATCTCCCTCTCTCTGTTTCCTTTACTTGTCTGATTCCTAGCTTTATTTCTTCTTTCTTTCCTTTGTCCCTCTCCCTCTCTCTGTTTCCTTTACTTGTCTGATTCCTAGCTTTATTTCTTCTTTCTTTCCTTTGTCCATCTCCCTATTTATGTTTCCTTTACTAGTCTGATTCATTTCCTTTCTCTCTCTATTTCTTCTTTCTTTCTTTTCGGAGCTTGCGAAGTGTGAGAGAATACTTTTAATGCATGTATTTATAGCTTTTTTTTCTTCTTTATTTTTTTTAATAAATTGTTTCTTTTCTTGTGTATGTTTGACGTGTCTGCAAGACAATTATCATTGTCTGATGAGGACAACAAATAAAAGAAAGTTGAGTTGAGTTGAGGTGTTTTAGTCTCTCTTTTTTTTCTTCAATTCTTATGCCCTGTAGGTTTTTATTTTATTTCTCCTTTCTTTTTAGGGGCCTATTTTTTTATTTTTTTATTTATTGAAATTGTTTTCTTCTTTTTCCCCCACATTATTTCACAAGGGAGAAAAAAACAAATAATAGGCCAAAATCAAATAAATACATACAGAAGACAAACACATTTACACACAACTGTGCCGTGGAAGTCATTGAAAAATGTTATCACAACATCTTGAGGTAACAATTTATCATCACTATGTGGAGTAGCTAAAAACAGAGAGCTCAACATTTCAAATTGTGAGTTTCAAGCTCTGAACAACAGGTATTATTCATCATATTTTAAAATGTTTTCAACCCCCCCAAAAAAACCCACCCCCCACCCAACAAACAACGAAAGTTCATATATATATATATATATTGTCTGATATCATACAACAAATAAAAGAAAGTTGACTAATCATTACTAGCTTTATTATCTTATTTCAAATAAAGAATTAGTAAAGACGCCGAAACGTTTTAAATATAATATCAATTTATATATATTGAATATTGCAGTGAATGGAGCCCACCTGGCAGCAAAATCATTATATAATAAGTTTTTTGTGTGAAATATATTCTTGAGCCTATTTTGTATCTGTATTTCAGTAAAAGTTTTTAATAAAGTAAATTTTTAAATGACAGGCAGCAAAATCATATCATTGTTTAGCTTACAGTGGTATATGTATTCTTTTGCTAACAACAACATAAAATAAAAGATATGATCGATTTGTATATTTTTTGTCAAATCCAACAATTGCAAGTGCTTCTGAAATACGTAAATTAAATACATTTTGACATTTATCATTCAATGCATCAGACAATTGAGACCAAAAACGTTGAATAATGTGACATTTCCAAAACATATGGTGGATGACATCTTTTGTTGTATTACAAAAAATGCATAGATCATTGTCTCTCACGCCCATCTCTTTCAGAATGACATTTGTTCCTAGGCATCTATGTAAAATTCTAAGTTGTAACCATTTCATTTTAACATCTGCAGTTTTGTTTACATAAAAGAAGCATTCCTTCCAATCACTTTCATAGTTCATTCTTTCGTCCCACCGAGTACAACATTTAGGTTTTACGTTGTTTTCTATCAGAGTATCGTAATACAGTTTCGATCCTTTGAAAATGGATGTTATTTTTTTTAAACAAAGAGGCATATCTATATACATATTGTTGCCAATGTTTATTCCTGATGTTTTAATATATTCTTGTATGGCTCTTTTACATCCCGAAAAAGTCAAAAAGTTCATACTACTGTTGTATTTTTGCTTGAACTCATTGAACGAAATAAACTGTCCATTATCACGTACAAAGTTTGCAATATTATATACATTTTCATTAATCCATTTCTTACCAGCGATGTAACTATTACCTATTTGTATTCGATTGTTGTAAAATACTGGTGCTGCTAAAATTTCACCGGAATGTTTACATTGTACTTTATAAAAGAATTCCTTATAGGCTTTAAATACCTCTGTCCAGAATGTATTTGATTTTGGAAGGGTTGTTACGATTTCTGGTCCATATCTTAATATATGATTAAGAACTGGATAGTTAAACAGAGCAATAGATTTCCAGTTATGTTTTGTTCTTTCTAGTTTTCTCATCCATGTGAGTTTCAATGCCGTAGCAAAAGATTTTAGTTCTGGTATGCCAATACCACCGTTAGCTATATTTTTATGAGCTGTTTTCCTATTTATCTTGTCTTTTTTCTTATTCCATATAAATCTATAACAATAGTTTTGCAATGTCTTAAAAAAATCATCAGGAGGGTTAGGTAGCAAGATCCACAAATGAATTAGTTTTGATAGGATCAATGATTTTAAAATTGCCACCCTTCCCAATGGTGTAAGCTGCCTTTTTATCCAGATTATGAATAAATATCTAACTTCTGCTAGCTTGTCCATGTAGTTGATATAAACACACTGTTTAACATCATTGGTAAACCAAATTCCTAGTATCTTAAATTTTGGGGAATTCCACTCTAAGCCTAAGTGGTCCATATATTGAACTGGAGAATTTTTTCGGCTGCCAAGCCAGGTTACACTAGTCTTTTCACCGTTCATTTCTAAACCTGATTTAGTGCCAAATAATTTAACCATGGTTATACAGGTTTCAAATGGGGGCCTATTTATTTGTTTCTGTTGAATACGAGATAAATGAACGAATGAAGAGCGACAATAACTGACCCTTTAGTTTTAATACTTTATCCATTACATTGATTTAACACGTTTTCTGTTCACTCGATCTAACATCACCTACTTCTTTCCACTAACCAACAACCTTGCCGCTCTGCTCTCAACACAAACATCTCTCTCTCTCTCTCTCTCTCTCTCTCTCTCTCTCTCTCTCTCTCTCACAAATAAAAAAAAAATCTCTCTCTCTCTCTCTCTCTCTCTCTCTCTCTCTCTCTCTCTCTCTCTCTCTCTCTCTCTCTCTCTCTCTCTCTCTCTCTCTCTCCCCCCCCTCTCTCTCTCTCTCCCCCCCTCTCTCTCTCTCTCTCGCTATATATAATAGTATATATATGTGCACATAAATGTCCCGTCGACGCAGGTAGGCCCCTGGCACAGATGCAGCGGACTGTATAACAATTTAACTAGCAGACCCCCTTTCACAGGTACCTCCTTCACCCCCGGGGTGGGGTGGGGTGGGGGGCTGTTTACCTTCGTCAGACTTCAGACTCCTTGCTGAGTCATACTGCAGATGTCACCGCGTGCACACTGCTTTCTTCTTCTTCTTCTTCTTCTTTGGTACCCCCAATTGGTCGCTTTCTTGTTGTTGTTGTTGTTGTTGTTGTTGTTGTTGTTGTTGCTGTGTTGTTGTTGTTGTTGTTGTTGTTGTTGTTGTTGTTGTTGTTGTTGTTGTTGTTGTTCTTCTTCTTCTTCTTCTTCTTCTTCTTCTTCTTCTTCTTCTTCTTCTTCTTCTTCTTCTTCTTCTTCTCAGTTTGTTGTTGTTGTTGTTGTTGTTGTTGTTGTTGTTGTTGTTGTTGTTGTTGTTGTTGTTGTTGTTGTTGTTGTTGTTGTTTGTTGTTGTTGTTGTTGTGTTCTTCTTCTTCTTCTTCTTCTTCTTCTTCTTCTTCTTCTTCTTCTTCTTCTTCTGTTCTTTCTTGATTTGACAATAGTACTTTAAAACCGGAACAACGATATGGTATACCCCCCCCCCCTCTCTCTCTCTCTCTCTCTCTCTCTCTCTCTCTCTCTCTCTCTCTCTCTCTCTCTCTCTCTCTCTCTCTCTCTCTCTCTCTCTCTGTGTGTGTGTGTGACTATGTTCTATTGTATCACCCCCTCATGAGGGGCTATGGCCTTGATTGATTAAATATCCGTCTCTCTCTCTCTCTCTCTCTCTCTCTCTCTCTCTCTCTCTCTCTCTCTCTCTCTCTCTCTCTCTCCGGCTCTCTCTCTCTCTCTCTCTCTCTCTCTCTCTCTCTCTCTCTCTCTCTCTCTCTCTCTCTC
>CM065682.1:59280953-59285953 GCA_017654935.2 Phymorhynchus buccinoides
GAAGAAGAAGAAGAAGAAGAAGAAGAAGAAGAAGAAGAAGGAGGATTGACAAAGGTGGTCCCCTTTTCTGTGAGGGGATGAGGTTTTTCTGCTTGAATGTATGTAAGGCTTTCGTTTCTAATTATAACTGCCAGATAGCGAATAGGGCAGGCGCTAAGTTGGACAGCTGGGTTAGAATTTGTGTATGGCTTTCGTTTCTAATTATAACTGCCAGATAGCAAAAGAGGGCAGGCGCTAATTTGGACAGCTGGGTTAGAATTTGTGTAAGGCTTTCGTTTCTAATTATAACTGCCAGATAGCAAAAGAGGGCAGGCGCTAATTTGGACAGCTGGGTTAGAATTTGTGTATGGCTTTCGTTTCTAATTATAACTGCCAGATAGCAAAAGAGGGCAGGCGCTAATTTGGACAGCTGGGTTAGAATTTGTGTATGGCTTTCGTTTCTAATTATAACTGCCAGATAGCAAAAAAAGGCAGGCGCTAAGTTGGACAGCTGGGTTAGAATTTGTGTAAGGCTTTCGTTTCTAATTATAACTGCCAGATAGCTAATAGGGCAGGCGCTAATTTGGACAGCTGGGTTAGAATTCGTGGAGATGCCTTGCCCAGAGTACACCCCCACTCTCTCAGCCAAAAGGATTTGGAGTTGGGGGAAGGTCCCCAAAGATCAACCAGCTCCTTTGGCTGTAGCACTAAAAAGTTCAGTAGTGCAAATGCCCCCTAATTTGAAAGTCATACGACAAAAGACCACGAAAGATTAAGCTGTACCATAATGCTCCATTACTGTAGGAAAATCATCGTACAGCTCTCATGTTACTGTTGGCCCCTTCTCCAGGCTAATGTCAACCAACGATACACTGGGCGTTCAAAAATGCACATGATCATCTCCAGATATGGAACACTCAATTTGTTTTGTGTAAAGTTTTATTGTTGTGTGTGTTTGACGGTCTAAGGTTTGGGTTAGGGTTAGGGATAGGGTTAGTGGTAGGGTTAGGGTCAGTTTAATTTCAGATTGAAAGGTCAAAAGATAAACATTTTAAAACCCTTTCACCGCCAAAGTCGCATTTTAGCACCACAGTGATATAACACCTATGTCACTAAAAGGCATCAAATTGGGGTCTATTATCCAAAGACCCTATTGTCTCAGTTTTGGGAAGTACGGATAGACCTTATTTTATATATGTCACAGAAGAATTCCCACTACTGCAGACGGATGTTGTTCTCTACCAAGGTAAATTTAATGGAAATATTTGGCTGAAATATGGCTGGCGGTGAAAGGGTTAAGATTTGGGTTAAGGTTAGGGATAGGGTTAGTGATAAGGTTAGCGATAGGGTTAGGGTCAGTTTAATTTCAGACTGAAAGGTTAAAAGATAAACATTTTAAACTTTCGCTGAAAACCGACATTGTCGGCAAAATGACGTCACTTTCCATATTTGGAGATGTTCATGTGCAGTCTTGAACGTCTTGTCAACGATACAAGCCATTTGAGTGAAGGCTCCGGTACTCCAAGGCGAACGCATGAGAACCAGAGCAAAGTGTGTGGTACCTACCTGTACCACAGTCCCTGTTTCACAGTCTTTGCCCGTACCCCTGCCCTTGAGGCTAAATTAAGGACCGTGTTTGTGATCTTCTGGAGCGTCTCACTGTAAAGAAGGAAATAAAGTACAAAGTGGCAAGCACAAAATAGTAGGGGAAGACGGGGTAAAAAGCGCATGGGCGGGTAAGAAGCCCACCCCAAGTATCTCACGAAATAAAGAAAATGTCAGTCAAATTTGCCCATGAAACGAATGCTAGACATTAACGCTCGTCTCATGGGCAAAATGAGACTGAAATTTGCTTCATTTCATGAGATAATTGGGGTGGGCTTCTTACCCGCCCATGCGCTTTTTACCCCGTCTTCCCCTACTCCCAATAGGCAAATTAGGGAGCGGGATAACGCAAAGATGAAACAAGCCATACACGTTAGAGGTGGAGGGAAAAACCGGTTTTAACCGAAAAACCGGTGCTAAGCTTTCACGGTTCGAGTTGCTGTGAACCGGTTTTTTTAACTGCAAACTGAATAGTAAGTTTTTCTTAGAATGACGCATTCTTCTCGAAAAACAACACTGATTCTCAGCGTAGATTGGGTGTTTGTAAACCAATAGTAGCTGTTTCTAGTTTGTGTTGGTGTATGGCTTTGACTTTGACTGAGTGTTGAGTTGAGTGTTGAGTTGTTTCTTTACTCTGTGTGTGTGTGTGTGTGTAAGTCATAAGTTTCTTGTACTGTGTTAGTGTGTGTGTGTGTGTGTGTGTGTGTGTGTGTGTGTGTGTGTGTGTGTGTGTGTGTGTGTGTGTGTGTGTGTGTGTGTGTGTGTGTGTGTGTGTGTGTGTGTGTGTGTGTGTGTGTGTGTGTGTGTGTGTGTGTGTGTGTGTGTGTGTGCGTGTGCGTGCGTGCGTGCGTGCGTACGTGTATGTGAATATTACGACATAGGTGAAACTAGTGATGCGAGTACTGGTTAAAAAACCCGGTTCGAATATGAACAAACCCGGTTTAAAACCGGTTCGGATTTTTGAACCGGTTCTCAACTCTAATACACGTGTTCCTAGCACAAAATAATACTCTCAATGCACACAATAGGGAATGGGAGAAAGAAAAATGAAACAAGCCATACACGTATTCCTATCACACAATGATACTCTCAATGCACACATTAGGGAATCGGAGAAACAAACAAAAAAGAAACAAATCACAACCGTCAGTGTTTCTGGCGAGGTGAATCTACTTCTGATGATAATAATTTTTGGCGGCAGGAATTCGGTTTATTTCTCCCGGAGATATCAGATCAGATAAAACGGGATGAAGCGTTTCTCTTGCAGATATTATTACGAGAAATGTATTTGGGTGTCAAAGAATGAATGAATCGAATGAACCTTTTATTTAACGTGTGCTCACTTCGCAGTGATATTACACGGAAATGTGGGTCGTGTCAAAGCAATATCGTTGAAAATGGTTGGATGAACTGAGCATAGAACGCATCATCAACCCGTAACAGTGAACTAAAAATACTGACCCCCAATACAGTAGAACTAACATGAGGAAAAACTTCTTTTCTAACAGAGTCACTCAGTACTGGAACAATCTCCCTGCACAAACTAAACTTGCTTCCAACATGAACCATTTCAAAAACCTCCTAGATAGTCATCCCAAAATTGATGTATATTGAAATACAATTATGATTAAGACAACAATGATTGCTCAAAAAGCGTCACAGCTATGCCAATCTAATTGCTAAGCAAAATAACTCAAACAAACAATCGAAAGAAAGGGCACATCAAGAGGCCGCGAGGCCTGGCTGCCCTGAAGATTTGACCTGACCTGACCATCATTGGCACATCAAGACTCATCCTCTTGAATTTCATTACGATCAACACACAGTAGTTACGTTTAAGCTGTGGAGATTATAAAGAAAGTCTTTTATGCAGACACATATATACAGGCACAGACAGACAGACAGACAGACAAACAAACAGACCCATGTCCACGCCGCAAGGTGCCCCCAGTTCTTCCAGAACCGAGAGTACAAAAACATACAAGTGCAACGCCGAGCGGCTGCAAAGTCCCCTCGCAGCATCGCCGAGCTACTCCGAAATCGGAATGTGTCGGCTGTACACATACATAAAAACGCATCAAAACAGCACGTAACTACATAAAAACGCATCAAAACAGCACGAAACTGAATAGTTTTTTTTATATATAGCCTTGGGGTTCGGACCCGTGATTTGAGCGCGCGCGATCATGCGCACACGAGCGCACAGAAAAATTCATGACAACTGTGTTATAGACCATTCATCAAGAAATGTGAAAAAACCTGCATTGAAATACATGCAAAACGTCGCGAGATATTAGCGATTATGTGTTTTGGGGTTTGAACCCCGTAACTTGCGCGACCTTGACCTTAATTAATGTAAAACTAAATACATCAGTGGATAGCTTGCATCTTGGCAAACTAGTATATCAAATTTGATGATGATAGACTGAATAGTTTTTTTAGAAAAACGGACGAATAGCCGGACGGACGAACGGACGCCGGACGGACGGACGGACGGACCAGACAAAAACAATTCGGCTCTTGGACTAAAAATGGATAAAAACGGAGAGAGACTCGGAGCTCTAGAGGAAGCGAGGAGATGTGGTGATATCCCACCTGCCTGTCTTTACTCCGTGCCCGTTCTAATTGCACGTGATGCTCATAGTGTTTGATCGAAGTAGGTTAAGCGAGTTCAGCTTGCTCGCTGTGTGGCAATGAGCTGTAAGTTTACCCGCTCCTCCCCTACATTAGAGCCCCCCCCCCCCCCCTACCTACCCCCACTAAAGATGTTTTTGATAAGTAGTTTGATTTCAGTTACTTAAGCACCCTCCTAATACCCCCCTGCTCGGCGGTGTTAAACCTTTCTATTTGTTTTTCTTTTCGTCTTCAGATAATAATTAGCGCTATTAAAGTTTAATTGGAATCCTGAATTTGAAAACGACTTATTCAGGGACATGGGAAATGGGTGGTCGAGTTTTGATTGTTTTTGTTGTTGTAGTTGTTCGTTAAAGACTAGTGCGTGAGACTTGTCAATAAACATATAGTTAATATTGTGTGAAAGAGAGAGAGAGGGAGAGAGGGAGAGAGAGAGAGAGAGAGAGAGAGAGAGAGAGAGAGAGAGAGAGAGAGAGAGAGAGAGAGAGAGAGAGAGAGAGAGAGAGAGACAGTCAGACAGAGAGAGACAGAGACAGGGAGACACACAGACAGAGAAACAGAGACAGAGAGAGAGAGAGAGAGAGAGAGAGAGAGAGAGAGAGAGAGAGAGAGAGAGAGAGAGAGAGAGAGAGAGAGAGAGAGAGAGAGAGAGAGAGAGAGAGAGAGAGAGAGAGAGACATAGAGACAGATAGAGACAGAGATAGAGTGAGACAGAGAGAGACAAAGAGAGATGGGGTATGGGGCAGACAGACTGTCAGACAAACAGACAAACAGAATAAAAG
>CM065682.1:59300953-59313453 GCA_017654935.2 Phymorhynchus buccinoides
TTCTCTTTCACTCGCTGTGATTCAATATTTACGCCTGACAATAAATACGCACATGTGTGTGTGTGTGTGTGTGTGTGTGTGTGTGTGTGTGTGTGTGTGTGTGTGTGTGTGTATGTGTATGTGTGTGTGTGTATGTGCGCGTGCGTGTGTGTATGCGCGCGCAGTCGCATGTTGTGCTTGAATGTATGTTTTCCGCAAGCATCCTCTCTGATGACACACACACACACACACACACACACACACACACACACACACACACACACACACACACACACACACACACAACACACATCCACACACACCACACACGCATGTTTAGGGTAAAAGGTTTTCAGAAGAAGATAAATTAACAGCCATGATTCTAAAAGAGGCGACAGATTAAACTCAGGAAAATAAACAGCACTGATACGTTTGGCTACCACCGTTTATTTTTCTAAGTTCGCAAAAAACAACAACAACAACAACACACACACACACACACACACACACACACACACACACACACACACACCACACACACACACACACACACACACACGCGCGCGCGCGCGCGCGCGCGCGCATGCACACACGCACACACAGATATAAAAAGATAAATATACAGATACAAAAATAAACAGACCGACAGACAGACGGAGAGACACAGAGAGAATAAAAACTGAGCAAAGAGAACATGAAGAAAGAGATAGAGTAGAGGATCGAGAGAGAAAGAAAGGAAGAAAGAAAAACATACAGAGAGAGAGAGAGAGAGAGAGAGAGAGAGAGAGAGAGAGAGAGAGAGAGAGAGAGAGAGAGAGAGAGAGAGAGAGAGAGACAGACAGACAGAGAAGTAAACACAGACAGAAAGACAGATAGACCTTTGCATAGTAATGACAATAAATCTGTTAGATTGTCAAATTCTCTATGTCTCTCTCTCTCTCTCTCTCTCTCTCTCTCTCTCTCTCTCTCTCTCTCTCTCTCTCTCTCTCTCCTCCCCCCCCCCCTCTCTCTCTCTCTCTCTCTCCCTCTGTTGTCTTTTTTCTTTCTTCCTTTCTTTCTCTCTCGATCCTCTACTCTATCTCTTTCTTCATGTTCTCTTTGCTCAGTTTTTATTCTCTCTGTGTCTCTCCGTGACTCCAAAAAACTAGGCCCTAAACTCAGTTTTCAGTATATGGCTGTACATGAGGTGTACCAAGAATTACTTCAACTCAAGCATTCTAAATGTTGCGGCTTAGATCATATTGATAATTATATCTTAAAGTTATCTGCGCCTATTATCACGGACTGTCTTACCTATATATATAACCTTTGCATTGAGAAAGGCTGTTATCCCCAATTATTTAAAGACGCGAAGGTGATACCACTATATAAATCTGGTGACCCCCAAGACCCGTCTAACTACCGACCTATATCTATCTTGTCTAACCTCTCCAAACCTCTAGAAAAGCACTTAAAGCGTAATCTTCAGACATACTTTACTACACATGATCTTTTCCATTGTAACCAAAGTGGCTTTAGAGAAAATCATTCCTGCCAAACAGTACTCACTAATCTAGTCGAACAGTGGCATTCTAATATTAACAATGACCTTCTCACCGGTGTTATTTTCGTTGACTTTGCTAAAGCCTTTGATGTTATTGACCATGCCCTTCTATTAAAAAAAACCTATCATTGTACGGTTTAACCCAAGATTCTATCGCCCTCGTTTCGTCCTTTCTATCTGACAGACGACAAACCGTCTCCAAAGATATTATTACATCTTCATTGCAATCAGTCTATTATGGAGTTCCCCAAGGCTCTGTCTTAGGACCTATGCTCTTCACCATTTATATAAATGACCTCCCGCTTCATCTTACTTCACCATGTGAACTTTTTGCAGACGACACCACAATCCATAAAAAACGGTTATAATGCTGACTCAATCTGTTCTGAATTGCAGAGTGACATTAATAATTTAGTTGACTGGTCAGAGCAAAATCATATGGCACTACATCCAAAAAAATCTAAATTCATGTTAATCACAACAAGACAAAAGAGGCAAAACTTTAAAAATCAATTAAGTACACCAACTATCTATGAAAAGTCTCTAGAAGAAGTTACTTCACACAAATTACTCGGCCTATACATTGACAACAACTTATCATGGTCAAAACACATGCAAATACTGGCCAAGAAAATATCAAAAAAAGTATTCCAGCTTAATAGAATAAAGCACTTTTTGGATCAACATACCCGTAAACTTTTTTTCCATGCCTATATTCAGCCTGACATTGATTATGCATCAACATGTTGGGATTCAGCTAGTAAAAACACACTCAAACACGTTGAAAGATTATATAAACGTTCTCTTAAACTCATACTCCTTAAATCGTCATCCCTTGAAACCATTGACTATAAAGAACTCAACATTCTACCATTTGATTTGAAATGTCTACTAAACAAAGGTACCCTTATGTACAAGATCATAAATAAGTTAGTACCAAAATATCTTATTACTAAATTTAAAGTCCATGCAATTCGAAGCAAAACCAAATTAATAATGCCCCGCCCCAGAACAGATCTATATAAAGCATCCCTTACATACTCAGGTGGTAAACTGTGGAACGACATCCATGATAATTTCAAAAATAAAACTAGCGTATCTTCCTTTCGCAAATCTTATCACAAGTACATAATGGACAATTTTGTCCACCAGTTATGTTAATGAGTTTTACTGCAATTATCAACTTATGCCAAGATTCTTGTAAATTTTGTATGTCTCTCTGTATATCTGTTTAATGTTCCAATTTGATTCTCTGACATTTATTTCATGTGCCAATTTTTGTTTCATTTTCTGACTTGATTGTTTTTATGTCAATTTTGCATTGCCTGATGCATGGTGTGAGTGTGTGAGTGAGAGGGCCAGGTGTAAAGAAGCTATTGTAGCTTATCCTTTTTACCCTCAATAAAACATTCGTATTCGTATTCGTATATTCTATTCTCTCTCTCTCTCTCTCTCTCTCTCTCTCTCTCTCTCTCTCTCTCTCTCTCTCTCTCTCTCTCTCTCTCTCTCTCTCTCTCTCTCTCTCTCTCTCTCTCTCTCTCTCTCTTTCAGTGCGTCCGTCTCTTTTCTCTCCATGCATTTATATAGCTACAACTATCTTATTTTCTCCGTTTTCTCCGTTCCTTCTTTCCCTCTATCTCACTTTATCCCCGTCTTTCTATCGTATTTATCCACCCCACCCCACCCCACCCCTTCATATCAATTTCTCCTTCTTCTGTGTCTATTCCCAGGTCATATGATCATACTGAGTGGAAATAAGTGATGCATGTGTCCGGTTTTCAATACTCAGCCTACACGTTCGGGATTCGGAGGAGCTCATAGAAGGAAATATTTTGGCAGATTTAAAGGGATATCCTGGCGGATGAGTTTTTGCCAGAAACACGTCGAGATCACCAGAAAGACAGCCTTTTCAAGGATCGGAACACTCACTTCGCTCTGGTTTCTTAGAAATCAAACCGTTGGCGGAGTTGCGGGAGAGAGAAGCCATTTTGGACGGGGTGGGTGGAGGACACTCAGAGTGGTTGAAGCTTTTTCTTCTTTGTAGTACAGTAAATAAAATACAAATTGGAGCCACAGTGTATTTTCTTTGTTGTGAGCTAAACTCCTTTCGGTAAACTGTAAATAAAAAGGCTTGTATTGTGGACATCTCGTGATTTGGTCTAAGCGACTCTGCCTTCTCTTTCACTGAAAAATCTGACTTTCAGCACCTCCGTCAAGGAGGAATCGCCGATTTGACGGTTTGATGTCTAGGAAACCCAGAGCAAAGTGTAAAGGGTGTTTTCCTGGTGATCTCGACGTGTTTCTTGAAAAAAACTCATCCGTCATGGTGCCCCTTTAAAAACAAAGACGGAAGGAGAATGGACCAATAAGTCAGACAAAAATAGTAGACGACAGTAAGAACAGGAAAAGGCAGAGTCAAAGAGAGCGATAGATTAGAGGAAGTTGCTAGCACAGAACTTCCGGAAGATGGGTGAACTATTTGTACTGACAGATTCCCCCGGTATCCCCACGAGAGGTTCATGTCAACACAGTCCACGATCTCTCATCAGGAGAAGCTCACTTTCCCACCTGCTCTAATTATGCCCAGACAAAACCTACATTCCGAGCACTGATGAACAGGGAGAGAGAGAGCTGCCTGTCTCGCGCATGAAACAAGACGGCAAGCGCATAGATGTGCTATTGGTAGCCTACAGACATACTGAGGGAAATACACAGAGAGACACAGACACAGACATGGACACAGAGAGTGGGAGAGAGAGAGAGAGAGAGAGAGAGAGAGAGAGAGAGAGAGAGAGAGAGAGAGAGAGAGAGAGAGAGAGAGAGAGAGAGATAATGACAATGACAATGACAATCATTTATTCATTTAGGCCTTTGCCCCTCATGAAGGGGGTACAGGATAAACAAAACATTATACAACTGATTATAATAATATTACGTAATATAAACGTAAAGCTTTATAAATAGACAGGTTTCTTACAATTTTCTCATTCGTAAAAGCTAAGAGTAAACTAAAACGAAACTGGCTTTGATGTTTGTGGAACTTTTGAAAAAAATGTACCGTTTTCTTAAATCATACAAGGCAGGACAACATAGCACAAAATGAACATCATCTTCTCTTGTTTTCTTACATAGTGGAGAGAGAGAGAGAGAGAGAGAGAGAGAGAGAGAGAGAGAGAGAGAGAGAGAGAGAGAGAGAGAGAGAGAGAGAGAGAGAGAGAGAGAGAGAGAGACAGAGAGAGAGAGAGAGACAGACAGACAGACAGACAGACAGACAGACATACAGCCAGACAGAGGCCTGCAGGACTCATTTTCTTCTTCTAGACGCATGGTACTGCCGAAACAATGGTTTAACCTACAATATTGGCCCTACAAAAATGTTTTTGGCGCTGTGTGTGGGGTATCAGTTCTTGACGTGAAAGGTGAAAAGTGGGGTCCTCCAGCAAAAACTGGGTATGTCAGGTATGATGACCTGACTACCCATCCCTCAACGGTAAGGTGTAGGTCTGGGCCCTACGCATAGTATTGGAATGGATGACACGAACTCACAAAGCATGCATCCTGTGCGCCAATAGCAGTCTAAACGAAGACTTTGGGCGTGGGGGCAGGATAAACATCCCCAATCAAAAGAAGAAGAAAAAAAAGAAGAAAGTGCGGTAGATGGATTGGGTCTGTTTCTGCCTCATTCTCTGTTTCTCTCTCTCTTTGTCTTTTAGTGTTCTGTCTGTCTGTCTGTCTATCTATCTATCTGTCTGTCTGAGTCTGTCTTCTTCTGCGTTCCCAGGTCCGATGGCCATAATGAGTAAGGTTTTCAGTTATTAATTGGTTTCCCCGCTGCGCACAGCCGACACATTCCGATTTTGGAGGAGCTCAAAGGAGAAACATTATTTGGAAGATTTTGTTTTCGGGGGGAAAAGGCAGGAGAATGGGCCAATAAGTCAGAAAGATAGTAGATGATAGAAATCAAAGGAACAAAAGGCAGAGTCAAAGAGAGTGGCAGATTAGAGGAAGTTAAGGCCTCGGCACACGCTGCAACGTTTACCAGTTGCAGCCTGCAACTTTATGGTTGCAACAGTTGTATGCCACCTACAACAATAGTAGGGCGATAGAAAACGATCCTATTTTTTAGCCCCTTGCTTGCAACAAGTTGCAGGTTGCAGCCAATCAGAGCGTCTTTTCGTATCACGTGGTTTTGGCGTCACAATGGCGGAGTGAAACGGTCGGACTAAAACATGCAAACTGATCGAGTTCATTCGTAATTTTCCTTGCATTTGGGAGCCGGGTGTCCCGATTACATTACAAAAATCGGGACAGGGTCCAAGAGGCCAAAATCCACATAAGCCGTGAAATGGACGGTATCGTGAATGACGAGTACTTGCTCAGCATATTTTCTTTTTCAATCGATGTAGATCAAAACAATGTGTAGAGCTGTAGGCCTAATATTCTTTGCCACTTCGAGTTTTTAGAAGTAGGCCTACTCGAAATTGGACTCTTGGTACTGACCATCGTTTTGATCTGTACACTATTTTCTGTCATCTTTGGCATTTTAGTTCACATTTGAGTAGTCTGCATGCATTTTAGAACACTACTTCTGAGTCTACCTGTGGTTGGTTCAGCATATGATTGCAAGGAGGTCGTATCAAAGTTGCAGCGTGTGCCGCGAGCTCTGTAATTTTTGTTTGTGGCTCAAGCCACAAACCTGTAACTCACTTTGTCGGTCGGTCGGTCTGTCTGTCGGTCAGTCTGTCGGTCCAAAGTTGTCGCACATTTTGACAAAATTGTCGCACTTCAAATCGAGGCTACACTTCAAATTGAGGCCGCTCTTTAAAATGATGTATTTTAAAAGCGTACAAAATAATAAACATAAGTAATACAGACACTACAACAGACACGACGAGTATGCGGTGCTTCTTTTGATGAGTATAAGTAGGATACATAGTTTTAAGTGTTTTCCAAAAGATATAAAAAGTTACGAAATGGTGCAGAGATAACATTCTGGTTTACAGATTAAAATTATTGAAAAGCCAGGGGAGGTGACTCATGATTGGAGTGGTAAAAATAGACCGCGTGCCACAAACTATTGCGATTTCGCGCTTGTTTTTACTGTAACTTGTGGTATAAACACCAGTTGTAGCAACTAATTTGTTGCAGCGTGTGCCGAAGCCTTTACAAGAAGCACAGAACTTCCAGAAGTTGGGGGAACAATTTGTTTTACGAAAGACCCCCCCCCCCCCCGGTATCGCCACGGGGACGTCTGTCTGTCTACTTTCAGTCTTTGATCTGCTCCCTATTTGTTTCCCTTTCTCTCTCTGTCTGTCTGCCTGCCTGTCTTTCTGCCCCCCCCCCCCCCCCCCCCCCACTCTCTCTCTCTCTCTCTCAGTTTTGTTTTATGTAGGTGTTAGTAACCCCCCTTCCCCCCACTCACCCCCTCCTATCTCACTTTAAGCTCTTTACCTTCACGACCTCCCCCCCCCCCTACCCCCTATTTGATACGAACAGAAAGGGCAAGACAATAAAAGGTTTGGATTGGATTGGATCTCTCTCTCTCTCTCTCTCTCTCTCTCTCTCTCTCTCTCTCTCTCTCTCTCTCTCTCTCTCTCTCTCTCTCTCTCTCTCTCTCTCTCTCTCTCTCTCTCTCTCTCTCTCTCTCTCTCCTTGCGTAATAAAGTTTTCAAGTGTCAAGTCTCTCTCTCTCTCTCTCTCTCTCTCTCTCTCTCTCTCTCTCTCTCTCTCTCTCTCTCTCTCTCTCTCTCTCTCTCTCTCTCTCTCTCTCTCTTTCGCTTGCTTGCTTGCTAGCTTGTGAATTACATGTGTTTGAATTGATTCATGCATTGCAATGCCCTTGACATTTTTTTGTTTTTGTGTCTTTTTAACCGTCCACCATGATATGGGCCTAAGACCTATTCATTAATAAACCATTTAGTATTCAGTGTTCTCTCTCTCTCTCCCCCCCCCCCCCCCCCCTCTCTCTCTCTCTTGACGTTTTTGTGTCTGACAGGACCAAAAACAGTATCTTGTAAACTTGCTATTCCAGTCAAGAACGTGGCAATGAATATGGTAGGTATCTGCCCCCTCCACCCCACCCCACCCCCCACCCCACCCCATCTCTTTTCCACTCTTTACTCCTTTCCATCCCCTTTGTTTCATCCTTCTCTGTCTCTGTCTCTGTCTCTCACACCCCCTCTCTCCCGCTCTCTCGCTTTCACACACACACACACACACACACACACACACACACACACACACACAAATATCTTTCTATTTATTTCGGTGATTCCAGTCATGGAGACCACCCGGCAGGAGCAGGAGGAAAACATAATGCACTGTTCTGTCAAGGTGAGTGGATCACCAGTCTGTCCCTGTCCATCATCAGAGAGAAAGAGTGAGAGAGAGAGAGAGAGAGAGAGAGAGAGAGAGAGAGAGAGAGAGAGAGAGAGAGAAAGAGAGAGAGAGAAAGACAGACAGAGACAGAGACAGAGAGAGAGAGACACTTGACACTTGACACTTGAAAACTTGATTACGCAAGGATTGAGATTTTTAGGCCTGGCCTATTCTTACAACCTGTCCTGAGAGAGAGAGAGAGAGAGAGAGAGAGAGAGAGAGAGAGAGAGAGAGAGAGAGAGAGAGAGAGAGAGAGAGAGAGAGAGAGAGAGAGAGAGAGAGAGAGTAAAAATACATGCTTTTTGAGAGAGAGAGAGAGAGAGAGAGAGAGAGAGAGAGAGAGAGAGAGAGAGAGAGAGAGAGAGAGACAGAGACAGAGATTAAGATTAACATTATAGCCCCGTCGACAACAAAGGCCATGTCAGGGCTGTCACCACGTTACATCTTACCAGGTAATTAAAAAGGGATAAAAACACAAGGTAAAACAAGATCAAAGTTGTTTTGTTAAAATACTTTTGTTCAAAACCATTAATCAATCACGAGAGAGAGAGAGAGAGAGAGAGAGAGAGAGAGAGAGAGAGAGAGAGAGAGAGAGAGAGAGAGAGAGAGAGAGAGAGAGAGAGAGAGAGAGGAGAGAGAGAGAGATCATCATATCATATAATAAAAAGCCAAGTGTCCGTGTGTGTGTGTGTGCGTAAATAAAAAGCCAAGTGTCCGTGTGTGTGTGTGTGTGTGTGTGTGTGTGTGTGTGTGTGTGTGTGTGTTGTGTGTGTGTGTGTCTGAAACACAAAACGGGCCTTATAACTCCGCAGTTTTTCGACCGAATCGCTTCAAATTTGCTGTGAGCCCTAATGGAGCGATGGCAACGGCAACCGAGGCGGCTGTGTCATTTACGCGGTTTGGCAAATGCGCGAAACGCGTATCCGCCGGCCTCTCGGCGCCCGTATCTCCGGTATTTCTGGACCGATTGCCTTCAAATGTGGCAGGTGGATGACCGGGGCCGGGGACTATCGATGTACCAAACCGGAAGCGAATCGATTAAGAAACGCGCGCAATGGTTGAGGGGGGGTTGCGGTGGGGAGTAGAACGCAATGAGAGAAGAAGATCGAAGGAAGGAGAGACACAAAAGTAATAGCGGGGGGGGGGGGGTGGGTGGGGGTACAGCAGGATGAGAGAAGAAGATGGAAAGAAGGAGAGACACAAAAGTGATAATATATTGTTTCGTGGACCCCAAAAAAACTGCTGCTCAGCATTAGCGGTACTTGGCATTACCGGTACTAGGTATTACCGGTACTCGGTATTTCCGGTACTAGGCGTTGCGCTAGTATGCCATAACATAGATGAGCACTTTTACATTAAATAACTTTATAACTCTCTTGGCAACTTGTCCACGGACACAAATCGCACGAGCACACAATCATACATACGAACGAGTGGCATATTGAGTGAGAAAAATACACACGAGTGTTTCCCTTATAAGTGATAAGAAGCACAATCATTGTTGCTGCTACATTCCATTCTATGCTAAATAACTTACAACACAAGAGCTCCCAAGTATAATAATTACTTACAGATCAACAAAGTATTGATTGAAGAGGACATTGAAACCAGAACTGTGATACCGTATATACATATTTCATTATTCACTGTCAACGGTTTTTTGCACCTGCTTGCGACAGGCGCCATGATTTAACACGACACGATCAGTTATCTTCCACCGCAAACAATTCAAAGCATATACCATTAATTAACTCTTAGGGTACGTACACATACAGGCGGAGATTCCGTGCGGAAACCCGTGCGCAATCCGTAAATAAGTAAAAGAAAGAAGGGAAAAGATTTTCGCACGTGTCCGCATTTCCCCTAATCCGTACATTCTTACCCTTCTTTCTTTTACTTATTTACGGATTGCGCATGGGATTTCCGCATGAACTGTGTACGAGGCCTAATACTGAAGGCAAATGGAAACTAGAATGCATGGAAAGTTTAGCAATTTCATACTAAATGTCACTGGTACGGACCAAACATTATACCAGACCTTGCTTAAATTCAGAAAAAGAGGAATACCTATTCATTTTCATTTCATACGGCCCCAGGTATAATCTCCCTCTCTCTCTCTGTGTCTCTCTCTGTCTCTCTCTGTCTCTCTCTCTCTCTCTCTCTCTCTCTCTCTCTCTCTCTCTCTCTCTCTCTCTCTCTCTCTCTCTCTCTCTCTCTCTCTCTCTCTCTCTCTCTCTCTCTCTCTCTCTGTTTAAGGAAATTCCACTGTTGTATATTTTGTTGTTGATGCGATATTATGCTTAACTCGGGCATGATTTTTGTTTCTTTTTATCCATATTATGTTGTGTGTCATATTTTGTTACCTCCCTTGCATACAGGCCGGTAGCCTTGCAGTAAACCATTTTCAGCTTCAGTGTTTCAGTGTTCTCTCTCTCTCTCTCTCTCTCTCTCTCTCTCTCTCTCTCTCTCTCTCTCTCTCTCTCTCTCTCTCTCTTTTCAGTCTCTCTCTCTCTCTCTCTCTCTCTCTCTCTCTCTCTTTCCGTCTCTTGTCTCTCCTTTTCCCTCCCTCTCCCTCTATTTCTGTTCGTTTCCTTTTCTTCTACCCTCCGCTTTCAATCGTATCATTTCATGATAGTCCTATCTTTTTGTACAAGTCTGTACGTCTTCCTCACAAGAGCATAATTCACACGGCATGCTGACTACTACTACTACTACTACTACTACTACTACTACTACTACTACTACTACTACTACTACTACTACTACTACTACTACTACTACTACTACTGCTGCTGCTGCTACTAACTACTACTACTAACTACTACTGCTGCTGCTGCTGCTACTACTACTACTACTACTACTACTACTACTACTACTACTACTACTACTACTACTACTACTACTACTACTACTACTACTACTACTACTGCTACTAACTACTACTACTAACTACTACTACTACTACTACTACTACTACTACTACTACTACTACTACTACTACTACTACTACTACTACTACTACTCCACCAAGCGCTATCATCTCAAAAGCCAAGTGTTGTGATTATTGGCTCTATTCCCTCACACCCTGCCCGACTCTCTCTTTGACCTTGTGATAACATCAGGATCAATGATTCACCTGTTGGCTGGAAACCCTGAGAACTGTCTGAGGCCTGGTCAAGGACTAAGATAATGTCTGTCTGTCTGTCTGTCTCTCTCTCTCTCTCTGTCCGTCTGTCTGTCTCTCCTTGTGTCTACCAACCTATTTATTTTTCTATCATTATCTGGTCATGAATAACCGAGTCTGTAAGATCTCCGACGAAGGAGGGCAGAGATCTTCCGAAAGCTTGGTATCCAAAGCGTTGAAGAAACACTAACGTTAAAAATGATTACTAGAATAATATGTGTAATTTAAACATAATAAAATCATGTATGTGGCAACCCAGACTGACTTCAAATTCTATCCGTTTTGAGTAGTGCTAGAGCTACCCACTAATATTCATAACAGAAGACAGACTATAACGTTTGGGGTACATTTTGACAGCCACAAAACCACACTGGTCAGCACATAGACCATCATTGTGTCGTGCTCTCATCAGTGTATATACAACAACGTTTGCTGGATGTCATATGATTAGATATTTTGATTACAGATTTTCACCTGAAAGTGCCTCAAATATACATCAAAATGGTGGTCCCCAATTCTGCTAATAGTAAAAATTGTCCAAACATTAGTTAGGAACCTTATTACGTAACTTGGCATACGAATACACATATCAATGGACATATTACTTTTGTTGAACAAGGATTCTGTCAGATTGAGACTGAAGTGTTTTGAGAAGCTTGGCTTCATTGGATTGTCTTCGTTTTTCTGCTAGAGTGTTGAATGTGTACATCAAAGGATTGATGGCAGAATTGAGGGGCAGTACAAACACAGCCAGTGCCACGCTCACCTCTCCAGGGATGGGGGTGCCACGCTCACCTCTCCAGGGATGGGGATACCACCCAGTGCCAGAAAACCACATAAACCAATGGGAAACCAGCACAGGAAATCTGTCACTGCAACAGTGATCAAATCTCTGAGCTATGGTCATGTCCCGTGATACCTTCGTTGTGTTGGTTTTTAAAGCATTGCTCTGTATCGACCAGTAGATAACACCTTGCCCGACATAAATGAATACAAACAAAACGAAATTAAATATAATAAGTAAACTAAACGAATAGTGTTTTCCTTCGAAGTCTTGCTTTGTCACGGGTATTGGAATGCAGATACCGGTTTGACTGTAAAACTCCCAGTGTGACAGAGCTGGGAGTAATGGCAACAAGGCAAAATTCCAACCAAGAGACCAAGTCAGCAAGCAGGCCACGGTTGCTAATACTCTCTCAAATCTCATGGTACTGAATGGGAATTGCAGAACAAGAAAACGATCCAAGGTGATCAGTCCTGTGATCAAAGCTGATACTTCACTGGATAACAGACACAGTGAACCGGCCACTTTACATGTTGTGCTACGTTTCCAGATTTCGTCACACTGAAGATATTTGCCACGGACCTGTTCATCAGCTACTCCGATGATCGAGATATAGACCCCCATTAAAAAGT
>CM065682.1:59318453-59320953 GCA_017654935.2 Phymorhynchus buccinoides
AGAGAGAGAGAGAGAGAGAGAGAGAGAGAGAGAACACACTGAACACTGAATGTTTTTAATGAATAGGCCTTAGGCCTATGTCATGGTGGGCGGTTACAAAAAACTTTTTTTGTCAAGGGCATTGCAATGCATGAATAAATTCAAACATGTATTTCACACACACACACACACACACACACACACACACACACACACACACACACACACACACACACACACACAGAGAGAGAGAGAGAGAGAGAGAGAGAGAAGGAGGAGAGAGAGAGAGAGAGAGAGAGAGAGAGAGAGAGAGAGAGAGAGAGAGAGAGAGAGAGAGAGAGAGAGAAGAGAGAGAGAGAGAGAGAGAGAGAGAGAGAGAGAGAGAGAGAGAGAGAGAGAACTTGAACTTGAACTTGAAATGTTTAATGAGGATGAACTGAATAAGCATAGCAACACTTCTTTTCATCAGGTCCTCAAACAAATAAAGCTAGAGAGAGGGACAGAGAGAGAGAGAGAGAGAGAGAGAGAGAGAGAGAGAGAGAGAGAGAGAGAGAGAGAGAGAGAGAGAGAGAGAGAGAGAGAGAGAGAGAGAGAGAGAGAGAGAGAGAGAGAGAGAGAGAGAGAGAGAGAGAGAGAGAGAGAGAGAGAGAGAGAGAGAGAGAGAGAGGGCGGAAGTTTCAAACAATCTAAACACTGATTAATCTGTTCCCCCTCTTTAATCCCCAATAATCCTTCTTGGAGACAAGAAAATATTATTATTAATAATTGTGTTTCTGAGCCGCATGTCAGAAGGAAGTCTTCTCTAATAGTTTAGGTCTGATGATTCCCTCCCTCATCGTAATTTCATGGGAGTTATCAAAAAGCGCGAATAGGACAATTTGCGCTACTTTTCCTCTATGCAATTTGCGCGAACATGAAGAATACAATTTGCGCGACTATCCCACATAGATAGATTGAAAGAGACAGAGATAGAACGCACAAACAAACGGACGGACGGACACACACACAGACACAGACACAGACACACACACTCACACACACGCGCCCGCATGCACACACACACACACACACACACACACACACACACACACACACACACACACACACACACACACACACACACACACACACACACACACACACACACACACACACACACACACACACACACCCCTCATTTTTAGTCCGTCACCAAGACGGACTATTGCGATGGGCTGGTTTGTATATTTGTTTGTTTGTTTGTTTTTTGTTTGTTTTTTCTGTCTGTCCCAAGGATATCTCCCGAACCGCTTGACCGAATCGCGTGTGAAGGTGTGCCTCCTTAATAGGAAGAGATCGGCGCAAACCATTTTGCCGTCGTGACCTTGACCTTGACGTACGACCTTGAAAACCGAAAATCTATTTTTAGCCATATCTCGGGCACCGATCAACATAGGATGTTGAAACTTGGTATGAAGGTGGTTTGGCTTATGCCCGTTCTGATGATGGCATACCGATCAAGGTCAAGGTCAAGGTCAAAAAGATCGCTGGAGCCTGAAAATCGGAGGGTCATTTTTTTCTCCTTCTGTCTGTCCCAAGGATATCTTTCGAACGGGTTGACAGAATCACGTCAAATTGTGTGTGCTGGTGTGTCACCATGAGAGGAAGGCATCCGCGCAAACCATATTGCCGTCGTGACCTTGACCTTGGCGTACGACCTTGAAAACCGAAAATCTTTCAGGGGCCATAACTCCCACACCGTTAGTGTTAGAGTCTTCAAATTTGGCATGAAGGTACTTTGGCTTATGCCCGTTCTGATGGTGGCATACCGATCAAGGTCAAGGTCACGGTCCGGGCGACCAGTAGGCCTTGAAAGTGGTAGGGGTCTACACATTGGGTTTTAAGCCATATTTTCCACATTGGTACTTGACAGAAGCGCTTCAGATTGTGTGTGGTACTGTATACCCTAGAGAAGAAAACATCCGAGCATAAATTATCACCATGCTGACCTTGACCTTGAAGTGTGACCTTGAAAACCGAAATTTCCTTCTTTGCACTATATGTTTCTTCTTCAAGCTGTATCTCGTGAACTAGAAGACAGAATCCCTTCCAATTTTGTGTCAGGATGTGACACTCTACGGGGTGTCGCAAGTGCGTGGCATTGCTGGTGACGGACATGTCTGCCGCTCGGCGACGCCCTTGTAATTCATTGATTTGTGTTTTCAAAAAGTGCAATATCACCATTGTTGCGAACGTTTTGACTCAGACATTCACGGAAGGGGTTCGCGATTTTTGACTCTCAGACATTCGCGCATTTTTGCATGCAGAAAGTATTCGCGCTATTGGTATGTTCGCTCAAATTGACGGTTGCCAATTTCCTCTCCCCCCACCATCTTCTCCTTCCCTAACCTGTGTTCCCCTCTTTCCTCTCCTTCCCCTTTTTTGTCGTCCAATCCTGTCTTTCGCGGAATTACAGAGAATATTGCCAAATGTTCTTTTTTGTATGTATCACTTTTTTTTATAGTCTACCATATCTCCCTGG
>CM065682.1:59325953-59333453 GCA_017654935.2 Phymorhynchus buccinoides
CTCTCTCTCCGGGTTTGTCTTCATTACCGAGTGGCTATTTAACCGCCATCAAGTGGGTTATTCGTCATCCCTGACCCGACTCTTTGATTGCTTCGAGTGCGTTTAGATGAGTTTGCTGTCCGTCACCATAGGTGAAAGACTTTGCGGTCGGCTGGTTTGTATTTTTGTTTGTTTGTTTTGTTGTTGTTTGTTTGTTTGTTTGTTTGTTTGTTTGTTGTTGGTTGTTCTGTCTGTCCCAAGGATATCTCCCGAACCGCTTGACCGAATCGCGTCCAATTTTGTGTGCTGGTGTGTCACCGTGAGAGGAAGGCATCCGCGCAAAAGTTTTTGCCGTCGTGACCTTGACCTTGGCGTACGACCTTGTTGTTGTTGTTGTTGTTGTTGTTGTTGTTGTTGTTGTTGTTGTCTTACCCTGGCTTAAAGACTCCAGGGAACATCCCAACAGTGGAAGCACTTGAACACTACCGTACAAATGCACCAGCCAGGGATGAGAGCATTACGTGTGTGACCGTTTTTGATTACCCCGCCACGTGGGCAGCCACACTCCGACTTCGGAGGATAGATGAGTTTAAAAGGATGTTGTGCCTTTTCATTCTTTCGTCCTATCTCCTAATGCCGTTTCGTCCTTTTTCTCACGAAAGCTTTGCATTTCCATATTTTTGTCCTTTGCCGATCTACGATTGCAAAGGAGTATGAATTCGTTCGTGTATGTTTCTTTTTTTCTTTCTTCTGTCTGTCCCAAGGATATCTCCCGAACCGCTTGACAGAATCGCTTCAAATTTTGTGTGGTGGTGTGTCACCATGCGAGGAAGGCATCCGCGCATAAATTATCGCGGTCCTCACATTGACCTTGACCTTGGCGTATAACCTTGTGCTTAATCAAGTCCGATCATTATTATCGTACACGTACATGAGTTCACGTATGAAGTTGGCTTGAAACGAGCTGCAATATAACACTTATCACCTGCACATGCTTCACGCATTCCTTTCTACGGAAAGGGGAGGATCCGCCTTATTGTGTAGCATGCGAATTCTCCAATTTCTATACGTCACGTCCTTTTGGACTGCTGGAATCTATACGACATTAGAAGGAAACACTGCACGGCGGAGTCAATGAAAGTTTTGTTTCGTGATGTTCCACCTGACGCGATTTTTATTTATTTGAAGGAGGTTCATATATTTCAATCGATATAGATTATAAATTGTAACAGTTTTCATTTAGAATTGGATTATATTTTACTTGGTACGTTTGATGTAATTTTAAAATACAATTAAAAATTTTAACTAAGTATTTTAAGTAGTAAACTTTGACGCCTCATGTTTTTATCTTTAAAAAAAATATATATATAGGCCTACGTGGTAAGATTTAACGTGGTGAAAGCCCTGACATGGCCTTAGTTGTCGACGGGGCTATAATTTTAATCTTAACCCCTTGACTGCCAGAGAAAATTAAGGGACAAATCATTGGGCAAATCATGCCACGAAAAAAGACAACTGATAGAGCCAATCTCGGTTTGGGGATATTACTCTCTCGACTGTTCAAAAGCCAGCATATAGGGTTAGATACATCATCAGTGATGTCATCAGGTCAGTACGTAATACGTTGGTGGCAGTAAAGGGGTTAATCTTAATCTTAGCCTCCTCTCGTTTCGTTCACTATATTAGCTAATGTTAAGATCAGCTCCCTCCGCTGTTCCAGGGTGAAGGCTTAGGGTTAGGGCCAATCAGCTCCCTCCGATTTACCTTTTCCGTTAAGCTGATTGGCCAACTTCACCCTGGAACAGCGGAGGGAGCTGATCTTAACTGTTGCCATTAGCTATAGATCTCCCTACACGAACCTGATGAAATATCAATATGATTATTTCTGTATCAGACCTTTCTATTCATCAAGATTCGGGCATTGCACTCTGCATGGATATAGTGAACATGAATAACACAGCGAAGGAAACTAGAACCATGCGTCACAGAACGACGTCGTCACTGTTGGATATAGTCGTAGGAATGCGGTTGGACGTGCTGATCTATGGGAGGCGAGACGGCTCATTCATTCGACCAAAACCGTCGACCTAAATGATCGACCATTTTCCAAATTGGTCGACGGATTTCTGGTCGACAAATTCCGATTTTTACCGGAGAGACCCGAGTGGTTGAACAAAAACTGGAATCGGGCACAATAACAGTGCCAGAACAGTGCCAGAATCCAGTCTGTGGCGGGAAGTTTTCAAAGATGGATGCTGAGGGCCTTCTAACAAGTTTTTACTCAACCACTCATTAAAACTCGGAAAGACGCGATGAATAATTCATGGCGTGATTTTGATGCATCAGTTTTTCTCGTGCACAGTTTTGGTCGACCAATTTCGAAAACGTGGCATTTTGATGGACCATTCCGAACTTGGTCGATAGTTTTCGTCGAGAACGAGGCATTTTGGTCGACCATTTCGAAAACTAGGCATTTTGATCCACAAATTTGGAAAATGGTCGATCATTTTGGTCGACGGTTTTGGTCGAATGAATGAGCCGTCTCGCCTCCCATACTGATCGACCCCTTTCCTCTCCCTTGCTTACGGTGACAGTCTTGCTTCTTGTGACTGGATGTTGTTGTCTCTCTTTCGCTGGGGGCACACTTGAGACTGACAAGGGATGCAACTATGTAGTGCTATGTTTGGTAGGTTATTGGTTTTAAGGGCTTCATCTGTCTTTGTATGTCAGCATCCCCTTTAAACCTCCCCCCCCTCTCTCTCTCTCTCTCTCTCTCTCTCTCTCTCTCTCTCTCTCTCTCTCTCTCTCTCTCTCTCTCTCTCTCTCTCTCTCTCTCTCTCTCTCTCTCTCTCTCTCTCTCTCTCTCTCTCTCTGGACAGATTGTAAGAATAGGCATCGCCAAAAATCTTTATCCTTGTTAAATAAAGTTTTTCAGTGTTCTCTCTCTTTCTCTCAAATCAAATCTGATTTGATTTTGATTTGATTTGATCTCTCTTTCTCTCCCTCAACGTTTTCACTTTTTACATTTTATTGGTTGTTGTTTATTTTTTACTTTACGTTTTAGTATTGTTGTTTATTCGATATTTTCATTTGCCACAGGGCTGGGTGTAAAAAAGCATGTATTCTACTTATCTCATTATCTGTATAAATAATATTTTCGTTCGTTCTTTCTTTCGTTTGTTCGTTCGTTCGTTCGTTCGTTCGTTCGTTCGTTCTCTCTATTTCTCTCTGTGCGCATCTGTCTGTGTCTGTGTCTGTCTGTCTGTCTGCCTGTCTCTCTCCCCCTCTCTCTTTATCTCTCTCTTTCTGTGTCCCCGTTCTGATCTGTTTGTCTGCCTGTTTGTCTCCGACCCCGACCCCTCCCCCTCTCTCCTAGATCCTTACTCTTTCTTTCATTCAGTCTTTTGCACTTTGCCTAAAACCTGTTTGTCCCTCAGTCTCTGCCATCAGCTTATGCCTAGATTCATCTCTCTCTCTCTCTCTCTCTCTCTCTCTCTCTCTCTCTCTCTCTCTCTCTCTCTCTCTCTCTCTCTCTCTCTCTCTCTCTCTCTCTCTCTCTCTCTCTCTCTCTCTCTCTCTCTCTCTCTCTCTCTCTCTCTCTCTCTCTCTCTCTCTCTTGTTTTGAACACAAATGATACACGTAATTAGACCATGTCAAAACGACCCAAGGCTAATGACAATAAACCAGTGTCAGTGTTAGTGTCAGTGTCAATGTTAGTGTCTCTGTGTCTTCTACGTTCTTTTGAAGAACAAAGGAATTCCTTTGATATAATATGATATTATTATAAAAATAATAATGACAGAATGCTTGCTCAGGGTTATGCACTCCTGTCCATGCCTTTTGAGCGTCGATAAAAACAAAAAGATAGGTGGTCATAAAAGCTTCTCAAATGAATACAAGAACACGTGCACACGCACGCAAACGCATACACGCACGAACGCGCAAGCGCACACAAATCATGGATAGTATACACACATAAGTGTCAACATACACAAACATGCAAGTACACGAGTATATATGTGCGTGCGCAGGTAGGCAGACAGACATGAACGCATCAAATCCCCCCTTTCTCTCTGTCTGTGTGTTCGTGTGTGTGTGTGTGCGCGCGTGCGCGCGCGTGTGTGTGTGCGTGTGTGCGTGTGCGTGTGCGTGTGTGTGTGCATGTGCGTGCGTGTGTCTGTGTGTGTGCGCGCGCGTGTGTGTGTTGTGTGTGTTGTGTGTGTGTGTGTGTGTGATAGAGAGGGAGAGAGGGAGAGAGAGAGAGAGAGAGAGAGAGAGAGAGAGACAGACAGACAGACAGAGAGACAGAGAGACAGACAAACAAACAGACAAACAGATAGACAGACTGACAGACAGACAGACAGAGATTGCTGCCTGCTTGTCTGTCCCCTTTCTACATCTTTGCATTGAAGTTTGACTACCTATACTCATGTAAGCTTACAAATAGGTATTGACAAACTGATCAAATTATTCTTTCTTAAAATATTTGAACATGCTTCAATTTCTGTCCTTGTTGTTGTTGTTATTTTTGTTCTATTACTCTTTCTCTCTTTCTTTTCAGGGGGAACCCATTAGCCTCATTTTTGAAAATGTCAATCACGATTCACAAGGACAACATTCTCAAGCTGAGAGAAAAAGGCACGAACCACAGAAACAGAGAGAGACAGAGAGAGAGAGAGAGAGAGAGAGAGAGAGAGAGAGAGAGAGAGAGAGAGAGGAGAGAGAGAGAGAGGAGGGAGAGAGAGGAGAGAGAGAGAGAGAGAGAGAGAGAGAGGAGAGAGAGAGAGAGAGAGGGAGGGAGGGAGAGAGGGAGGGAGAGAGAGAGAGAGAGAGAGAGAGAGAGAGAGAGAGAGAGGGAGGGAGGGAGGGAGGAGAGGAGAGAGAGAGAGAGAGAGAGAGAGAGAGAGAGAGAGTGAGGGAGAGAGAGAGAGAGGGAGGGAGAGAGAGAGAGAGAGGAGGGGGGGGGGGAGGGAGGGAGAGAGAGAGAGAGAGAGAGGGGGGTGGGTGTTGATGCAAACATACAGAGACAGAAACACGGCAAAAACAGTGTTTTCATCATGCCAAAATAAACTCATCAAGAGAAAAACATCGTACTGATTTGAAAATAAGAGATGCCTTCTAAATCGGTGCAAAGCATCTTCGGAATTCAAACGCAAATCTTCATAAATCACCCGTGATTCCAAGTGACTTTAATGAGGACAATTGTTGAGTATGAAAGCAAAGGGAAAATAAAATAAAATAGAAACTATTTCCAGTTTTCTACTTGTTGCGTAACCGCAGAGAATCAAAATATTATATTCTCTTTTGAACAAAAGTAACTGGAAGGGTTTATAGGGCCTACCTATTCTTTCTTTTTTTTTAAAGATTCGAAATAAGAATTATGAAAGAAGCAAGGAATGTTCGCAAAATATTTGAGGAAAAATTAATTGCATGCCAATAGATCCCAACAGTAAACTTAATATTTGTTGAATGTGCATTTGAAAAATCAAAAATCATTTAAACCAACAGTAAACTTTATCATATTAGGTATTACTATTAGGTACTTTATAGTCACAGATGCGTCTCTGTGAAATTCAGCTTCGTCCATCTTGGAGAGAGCGTCGCAGCCAGAGGCGCGCCACCCAATTTGTTGTTTTTTTGCATGCAATTTCTGTGTGACTGATGAGGTGTGGGGGTGGGGGGGGGGGGTGGGGGGGGTACAATTTTGACCAAATGACAACTTGTTCGTTGCCACTGGGTTTAACTTGTGCTAAGTGCATGGGCACACACGACCTCGGTTTATCGTCTCATTCTCCGAAAGACTCCACGTTCAGACCGTAAGGCCTAGTGCAAAAGTGAGAGGAAAAATCCCCTGTACCCAGGTTCGAACTGGGGTTTACTTGACACGAGGCGATTGCGTTACCTCTGTGCCACTCTACACTCTGTTCACCAAAGACAAAGCAGGTTCATTGCAGTAAACAATCATCAACAACATCGACTGCCTCACACATCTTAGTGTTATAGGGTAAGACGGGGTAAAAAGCCCATGGGCGGGTAGGAAGCCCATGCCAATTAGCTCATGAAATAAAGCAAATTTGAGTCACATTTTGCCCATGTGACGAGTGTTAATGTTTAGCATTCGTGTCACGGGCAAATTTGACTGAAATGTTCTTTATTTCATGAGATAATTGGCATGGGCTTCTTACCCACCCATGGGCTTTTTACCCCGTCTTCCCCTACTGAACACTAAAAACACACGGTATCATATAAAGGTAAAGATGTGCCCCCCCCCCCCCTGCATTTCTCGGTTAAATGTATTTTTCCGTTTTTGCCTTTCTTACCAATAAAGCTGTATTTTAGGAACATTTTTAGCTAATAACCTTTTTGGAATACTAACCCTATCCCTAGCCCTAGCCCTAAACCTAACCCTACCCCCCACTGCAGTACACCGCGATTTGTCACAGTTGTGGTTCATTGCGTGTTTCCGTCTTATAGGGTGGGGGGTAGGGTTAGGTTTAGGGCTAGGGTTAGGGCTAGGGTTAGTATTCCAAAAAGGTTATTAGCTAAAAATGTTCCTAAAATACAGCTTTATGTATGGTAAGAAAGGCAAAAACGGAAAAATACAATTAACCGAGAAATGTAGGGGGGGGTGGCACATCTTCACCTTTACCGACACGCTTTGTCGTCGAACTAATGGTAGAACATTATTGCACCGCTGTGCAAACTCCCCTGTGAGGGAGTTTCATATTTCAGTACAAATAGTTCCTCCACCACCTGGGAGGTCCGTGCCAGCAAATTCCTCTAATCTATCACTCTCTTCGACTTTGGCAGGGTAATAAAAAAAACGGTCGCACACGTAATGTTCTCATCCCTAGCTCATAACATTTTTTGTGTCATAGTGTTCAAGTGCTTCGGCTGGATCCCTGGAGTCGTTTAGCCAGGGTACGTCAACAACAACAAGACTAAAAAAAATTGAAACAAAAACTTTTTTGAACGTAATAAATACAGAAAAGTACCTTTTATAACCCCTTCCTCCTTTTACATAGACACACACGTGCGCGCGCGCGCACGCACACACACGCACACGCACGCACATACACACGCACACGCACGCACACACACACACACACACACACACGCACACACGCGCGCACATACACACACTCGCTCGCACGCGCGCACACGCACACGCACACGCACACACACACACACACACACACACACACACACACTGAAACAAACCACGTTACAAAATAGCAATGGGAACCAGGCTTGTTTACAATTTCCTGTTCCTCTAAAGTTGACACACAAACATCGCCAGATAATAAATAAATAAATGCGTAGGAGTTAAGTGAGTCTAAATGCAGCGATCGCTGCAGCTATTTTGTACCAACCTTGCCGACGGTTGGCACGCGCACGACGAACAAGAACGCTCAGTACTTCAGTCAGCAGGTGGCTATTTGTAGACTGCTCTTGAAGGGAGGACTTTATTGTCATGTAAGCCCTAGCTTGAGTCAAGTCCCTACAACAGGTCCTCGTAC
>CM065682.1:59345953-59353453 GCA_017654935.2 Phymorhynchus buccinoides
CTTCATTTAAGTGCCAAATCAAATGTTATTTTATGAGACCATAACATTGTTTTCCATTGCATACCAATCAATAATTAGCTTGGTTAGTGCCTGTACGGGTTTTGTGTGTGTGTGTGTGTGTGTGTGTGTGTGTGTGTGTGTGTGTGTGTGTGTGTGTGTGTGTGTGTGTGTGTGTGTGTGTGTGTGTGTGTGTGTGTGTGTGTGTGTGTGTGTGTGTGTGTGTGTGTGTGTGTGTGTGTGTGTGTGTGTGTGCGTGCGTGCGTGTGTGTGTGTGTGTGTGTGTGTGTGTATGTGTGTGTAACTGCGTCGATTTTTTGCAAAAACTACTAGACGGATTTTGATCAAAGTTGGCAGACGGGTAGACATCGTGGAAAGAAAGGCTCCTTTCGATATTCGTGACTGTGCTGACCTTGACTTTGAAGTTTGACCTTTAGAACCGCAATTTCCTTCTTTGGGCTATACATTTCAGTTCTGAGCTGTATTTCGTGAACCAGCGAACAGAATCGCTTCAAATTGTGTGTGGTGGTGCATCATGCAGGGAGGGTTCTGTAAAAAACCCACCAAACCCAACTGTGCTGACCTTGACCTTGAAGGGTTTTTCCCCCTAAGTACTAACATTCAAATGTTGCCAAAATGGTCCAAGGGAAGCAACTCCAGGTATTTGACAAAAAAAGCATTCATGAGTATTGCCCCTTTGACAAGACAGGGGAAGTTGGAGTATCTGTAGGCCAGGCTCAAGTGCTTTCGGCACCAGGCGCGCTGTATCAGTGCTTTTCTAGTTGAAGATGACACCTATTTTATTTGAAATGGGCAAAAGAAACGAGGTTGACATCCATTGTCCCATTGTGAAACTAGCACACGTTCATAAAAATACTGCTGATCAGCAGGTCGATCGATATGCGTTTTTACAGGGTCCGTTTCACAAGGGCTAGCGTTACGTAGCGCTAGCGTGAGCACAAATCGGCAAAAAACGATAGTAAGAAACACTTCTTTTGCCGACGTTTGTCGAAAACGTTATGCGGCTGCTATCGAGGTAGCAAGCGACAAACTATTTGAAGGATCATGGGAAATATCAATACTTCCAGCTCTTTTTTTTTTAGATCTGGCGTAACGAGACTTGAACTTTACAAATGGAAGACCAAAACAACAAGCTTGCCACAGTAAATATTCTTTAGTCTATCGTGAGAAAATACGGGATGATTTTAGCAAATTAAACAAACGCGAGTGTTTTTGAGTGCTCTTTCTTAATTTTTCATCATGTTAGATGGCATAATATAGTGCAAATTTAATTTTCTGCACACAAATATACGTGGGTGAAATCGAAAACTTTGTACAAACTGACAGAGACGTATTATTTATTTCCCTTATGACAGCAACCCCTTTCTCTCTCCCAAAAATGTAGAGTAAGCTTAAAGACCCTGCACGTCACGTGTCACGTTCCCTCTGATACTAGGAAGATTTCTTAAGATTCCTTACTAGCTATAAGAGGGAAAACACGTGAACACCGTGATTTTGACACGTGACGTGCGGGGTCTTTAAAGAGTTATCTGACCTTAGCAAACGTTTAGGATGTTTCTTAGGCCCCCTTTTGGCGTAAGCGTTATTCGCGCGGCGACCGATATCTAGAGAAACTCGACCTAGTAGTGGGGGGGTTTCCACTTCACTGTGATTAGCTCCCCGCCTACGTTGTAGGTCACACAGTTGGGACGCGTCTCGCGGTCGCTGCATACATGTCAGCAAACGTTTGGAGGACTCCTTAATGGGGTTCTCTTCAACCAATTGAATCCCATCTGAGATTACTGTCAATCAAAGTTCGACGGGAAATAACATTATGTCGTCCGGTTTGAAAGAATGTTAAACATGCAGAAAGAAATATTCTGGAAGGGGGAAGGGTTTTTTGTGGGTTTTTAAAAAAAAATCAGAGTTCACTATGTTCGCATTTTGGTTTAAGGTTGGTGATAAAGTATTGGACATAATTTAATTGTTAAATCACTGTCTCGTTTATTAGAACTTACGTGAATACGTTGTTCATTTTTTTTTGGGGGGAAATAATCCAGTTCTCTGGAAAGGGAAATAAATCTGTATTCCACACACACACACACACACACACACACGCATGCACGCACACACGCACGCACACACGCACGCGCGCACGCACGCACGCACGCACGCACACACATACACACACACACACGCACACGCACACACACACGCGCACGCACACGCACACACACACACACACACACACACACACACGTGTCCCAAGCAAGCTAGTCTATAAATATTCCTTGTCACCAAGGTCTTTAATCACGCAGCATATGTAACGCAAAAGCCGGGTGGGACCAAAGTCAAGAGCACGAAGTGTATAAAAATAGCCCCCCCCCCCCCCCCCCCCCCCCATTGAAGAGGCGATTACGGGGGTGGGAAATTTTCACAGAAGGGTTGGAATGGAGTGAATTTATCAAACTGGAAGATTGACATTCCGCGCTACGCCCTCCCTCTTCCGTCACTCAATGATACCCCGACAGTATGAAAGAACGCAAGCTTCAAAAGCTTTCAGGTCGTTCATAGTCAAGACAAATCCCCACCCACTTCCATTCACATAGATCTGTAGAGGGGAAGTATTGGTTTTTTATTTTGATCTTGTTGGTTTTTTGTTGCTCCTTTTGTTGCCTGCTTTTTGCTCATTTTGCTATTTGCTGTTTAATTGTTTGTCTGTGTTGATAAAGGCGCATTCGCCGAAATATCCAGTAGTTTTGTTTTGTCTCTTGTGAATAAAATAACGTCACTTTGCACTTGTCGTGTAGTTGTTTGTTTGTTGTATGTTCCAGTGACGTTGCAGTCTGTTTCTGTTTTTTTTATTCGGGACTTCCCTGGTATTGCACTGCTTCTGGGCATGGCCTCCAGGATCGTTACCACCATCTTTATATAGATCTACTAATGTCCGATATGTTGTCTGTTCCAGACCGGAGGACGTGAAACAGAATTTCACTCACCCACCCACCCACTTCCATCTCTGCCCCCAGCCCCCTCCATCCACCCCACCTCCCTCACGTCCTCAGACCTTCATTATATTACCTTTCCTCTATTTTGTTTTGTGACCTCCGCTGATAACATTGTGTTCATCGGGGTATGTGTTGGGTTGTTTGACTGTTTGTCTGTGGTCAAACTTACCACCAAAAAAATCATCAATGATATTAGTCCCCGAGCCGAAGGTTCGGGAACTATTGTTTCTGTCTGGTCCGTCCGGCGTGCTTCCGTCCGTCCGGCTATTCGTCCGTTTTTCTCAAAAACTATTCAGTCTATCATCATCAAATTTGGTATACTAGTTTGCCAAGATGCAAGCTATCCACTGATGTATTTAGTTTTACATTAAGGTCAAGGTCGCGCCAGTTACGGGGTTCAAACCCCAAAACACATAATCGCTAACATCTCGCGAAGTTTTGCATGTATTTCAATGCAGTTTTTGTTTGTGGCTCAAGCCACAAACCTATAACTCACTTTGTCGGTCGGTCTGTCAGTCTGTCGGTCCAAAATTGTCGCACATTTTGACAAAATTGTCGCACTTCAAATCGAGGCTACACTTCTGGCCGCTCTTTAAAATGATGTATTTTAAAAGCGTACAAAATAATAAACATACGTAATACAGACACTACAACAGACACGACAAGTATGCGGTGCTTCTTTTGATGAGTATAAGTAGGATACATAGTTTTAAATGTTTTCCAAAAGATATAAAAAGTTACGAAATGGTGCAAAATTATTGAAAAGCCAGGGGAGGTAACTCATGATTGGAGTGGTAAAAATAGACCGCGTGCCACAAACTATTGCGATTTCGCGCTTGTTTTCACAACATTTCTTGATGAATGGTCTATAACACAGTTTTCATGAATTTTTCTGTGCTCTCGTGTGCGCATGATCACGCGCACTCAAATCACGGGTCCGAACCCCAAGGCTATATATAAAAAAACTATTCAGTTACGTGCTGTTTTGATGCGTTTTTATGTAAGTACGTTTTCTTTTGATATCTGCCGCTTCGCCTGTTCCAGGACATGAATTTTTCTGTGCGCCCGTGTGCGCATGGGATAAGCCCGCTGTGCCCTAGACCCTTTGTGTCACAGGCCCGATATGTCCCACTTCTTTCCGGCCGTCTATCCGTCCGTGCGTGCGTCCTGTTTTCAGTTCTCAATGGTCTCCCCGCTGTGTGTACAGCCGACACATTCCGATTTCGGAGTAGCTCGGCGATGCTGCGAGGGGACTTTGCAGCCGCTCGGCGTTGCACTTGTTTGTATTATTTTTTTAACGTACCGGGTGAATGGTCTTTGCTTTCACGGACAAAAATATACGACTGTTCTCATCTAAAAAAAATCAAAAACATAATTATTGTGTTTTAAAGTCAGAAATATTCTATTCCTTACATTGGCTCCCAGTTCAGTCTCGTATTGACTACAAAGTCAACCTCCTTGTTTTAACCCTTTCACCGCCAAAGTCGCATTTTAGCACCACAGTGATTTGACACCTATGTCACTAAAAGGCATCAAATTGGGGTCTATTATCCAAAGACCCTATTGTCTTAGTTTGGGAAGTAAGAATAGACCTTATTTTATATATGTCACAGAAGAACCCCCAATACTGCAGATGGATTTTGTTCTCTACCCAGGTAAATTTAATGGACATTTTGGGCTGAAATATGGCTGGCGGTGAAAGGGTTAAAACCATTGAATGATCAGGCTCCATGCATTGCACTTCTCTGAAACTCTCCTAATTTAAAATCTCACTCGAAACTCTATCTCTTTCCTGTCGCTCGATCGTTACCTCCCTTCTGCCCCTTTTCTGTTCAGTTGTTTATGAATGTTTGTGTTTTTAAGCAGCACCAGGTAGAAGATATAATACTGTGTCGAAAATGTGTGCATTCGAAGGATGTTGGTGAGTCATTGATCAAGTTGTTTGTGAATGAGTGCGTGTGTGTGGTGGTGGAAGGGTGGTGGTAGAAGGGGAGGTGCATGTGTATGCATGCGAGTATGCATACTTGTGTGCGTGTTGTGTACGTGTGTGTGTGTGTGTGTGTGTGTTTGTGTGTGTGTGTGTGTGTGTGTGTGTGTGTGTGTGTGTGTGCGTGCGTGTGCGTGTGTGCGTGCGTGCGTGTGTGTGCGTGCGCACGCGTGTGTGTATCTGTGTGTGTGTGCGCGCGCGCGCGTGTGTGTGCATGTGTGTGTGCATACGTGTGTATGTGCGTGTGTGCGTGTGTTTGTGCGTGTGTGTGTGTGTGTGTGTGTGTGTGCGTGCGCGCGCGCGTGGACAATAAAGACTGAGAGGGTGAGAGAGACACAAAGGGAATCTCTTTATTATTCTAATCACTACTACAACTTCGTAGTTTGATGTAGCCTACTCACAGTCACACAGCCTATCTCAAAGGAACTCCAAGAACCCCCAGGAATTCACTGTACATACATAAAGCTCACCAAGTTTGTAAAAGAAAATCTATGAATGGAATCGTAGCTACAGTAGTAGAGCCTGGAAAATAATGAATCAAAACCGGGTCGTCTTTCCTGAGGAAAAAATCACAACGATTTGTCATCATCATGAATGACTGGAGAGTCGTCAGTGGAAGCTCGCTATGTCATCGTTTGCTCGTCTTTTTCCAGGTTGGTGTCGATGTTTATCTGATAACGACAACGGGCCCTATTCACTGTACGTACCTTTTGATCCCAGGTCCACTAGTCTCATGTTAGCTGCAATATTTTTGTTCATAACAGAATCTCGGAGCATCACACTTCGCCTAATTACACTTCGCCAAACCACATCTAGCCTAATTACACTTGGCCTAATCATTATCGAGTCTCGATCATTATGTAACACTCTCTTTCTCCAAACTTTTCAAAAAAGGAGGCGCGGACGCTAAAAGCAGGAGTATTAGACTCTGTATTCCTCAAGACTGCCTAAAGTTCTCTTGAAAGTCAATGATAGTCAAGTCAAGTATTTTCAATTACAAATTAACTGAAATTTATTGCAGCATCTATCTGTACAACATAGCTGCCCTAATGGGTCCCCACCCCCTCCTCCGTTCTTTTGAGCTTTTGAGAAGAGAGAGAGAGGGGAGAGAGAGAGAGAGAGAGAGAGAGAGAGAGAGAGAGAGAGAGAGAGAGAGAGAATACGAATACGAATACGAATGATTTAATCAGATTTTAGAGCTAAGCCTGTGACAAAAGTGTCCCGCGCGACCCCTCTTTCTTTATCTACACCCCCCCCCCCCCCCCCCCCTCTCCTTTTCTTTTCTCTGTCCGGCCGCCACGTTAATTGCCACCCACCATCTAAAGAATGCCGATTAAGGGATTGGTCCCTTTCAAGTTAGATTTGTCTCCCCGGTCAGCACGTACCACCTACCGAGGTTATCTCCCTTCACCCCCCCCCCCCCCTCTTATCTACCGTCTCATCACGAGATAGTGATATCAAGAGTCGGTTCCCTTTGTAAGACACCGCGCCCTTACCCATAACAAGAAAGTGACAACCACGGTTATCTCCCTTTGAAGATGGTTTTGCTTTTCCGAACACGAGAAGGATTTTGAATGTCGGCACGTGATAAGGATGTAATAGGCGCGTGATTGTTCGGTACATTTAGAACAGCATCTTGTGACGTGTGGACTGTAATAAACCAATAGCAGGCTTTCATTGTTTGAAAGTGAAGGCTATAATTGGCGTAGTGAGAAAAAGTTTTTCACACAAGACGCTGAAACTGACTAGAGCAACACCTCTCCCAGCCAGAATAGCCCACCTAGTAAGTCTTATTGATGACTGGTGATTGAGACTGGTTGTTTGTTTGACTCTAGTTTTGATCTAGATCCTATGTTCAATGATGAATAAGGAGTAGATAGATATGTTATAGAAAAGAAGTGGTAAACATTCTATTCTATTTATGTGCACTGATTATTTGTGTGTGTGTGTTTTTTGACTTTAACACTTTTGGTACCAGAACCGGAGTTTATGCCTACTAACCCATTTGTCTATTTTTAGTAGGAAACCTATGGGCCGCAATCTTGCACTTTATGATACCCTTCCTTTCCAGGTGTTGGATGGAGAGTGATGATGGATTGATCACCTTTTATGTTTTTCTGATCTCAGTTTGTTAACTGAAATTCAGTTTATTTATTAAATAGTGCTATTGTACAAGGGAAGCCTTCAAGCCGGTTGGGATTCACTAATTCCCTGCCGACTGAAGCCCCTTGTCTCTAAGCCATAGAGATCTACATCCACCTTCTCCTGTGATTATCAGCAGGGCATCGTGGGCCGGAAGATCATCCCGGACTCCACCAAGCACCAAGACGGGAAAGACGAAAGACGCCCCGCACCCAGAATCCGCGAGGAGACCACGCCTGAACCGTGCCATCCCGCGAAGCCGTAACCGGAACGACTGGGAGCTACTCTCATCTGACGAGCAAGCCCAGCCACACCAGCATTCGCCGATCACTACGGAAGAACTTGCCAAGAGCTAAGTTTATACAC
>CM065682.1:59358453-59363453 GCA_017654935.2 Phymorhynchus buccinoides
AAACTGTCCAAAACGGCGATTCCTCCTTGGCGGAGTTGCCGGAGAGAAAAACCATTTTGGACGGGGTGGGCGGTGGGTGGAGGCTACTGATAGAGGCTAAAGCTTTTTCTTCTTTGTATTGCAGTTAAAAAAACAACCTTGGAGCTATTTCCTTTGTTGTGAGCGAAACTCCTTTTGGTAAACTGCATAAAAACTGTGTAGGTCTTACTCAGGCGGCCATTAGCTTCACTGAAAGAATCTGACTTCCAGCACCTCCGCCAAGGAAGAATCGCCGATTTGATAGTTTGGTTTCTAGGGGAATCCAGAGCAAAGTGAGTGTTGCGATCTCTGTAAAGGGTACGTGTTTTCCTGGTGATCTCGACGTGTTTCTTGAGAGAGAAAAAACGTATCCGTCAGGGTGCCCCTTTAACATTATTATCATTTCATCCCCCCCCCCCCCCCCCCCCCTTCGAAACCTTCCAACGTAACTTTTTACCCAGCCTCCATTACCCTCTCCACCCCCATCCTATCCCTCCTTTTGTCTCCTCTCAACAATATTTGCCTATTCGTATCGTGGTAGGAAAAAAAAAAAGCTTGATTAAGGTTAACATTCACATGACTGTATTCAATTCTGCTGTTATTCTGTGCATAAACACATTGCGACAAATCAAAAACACAAACCTAATAGAATGGAAAGATGAGGGAAACAATGCGAGACGCAAAAGCGATAGGGAAAAATGTGAATGTAATTCAAATTCAAATTAAATCCACGCGCGGGATGCGCGCACGCACGCATGCACGCGCGCACGCGCAGAGAGAGAGAGAGAGAGAGAGAGGGGGGGGGGGGGGAGAGAGAGAGAGAGGCAGACAGACAGACAGACAGACTTGGAGGCAGGCAGGCAGGTATACAGACAGACAGACAGACAGGGAGAGAGAAAGAAAAATAGATCATTCGGAATTTAGACTTCTGCGTTCTCTCTGTGTCTGTCTCGCCGCCCTGACTCTTTCTGTGTCGGTCTGAATGTTTTCTTTCAAAGTTTATCCCCAAAGCGTACAGAGAGAGGGAGTGAGACAGACAGGCAGACAGCCAGGCAGACAAAGACAGTGTGAGAGAGAGAGAGAGAGAGAGAGAGAGAGAGAGAGAGAGAGAGAGAGAGAGAGAGAGAGAGAGAGAGAGAGAGAGAGAGAGAGAGAGAGAGAGAAAGCAAGCACGGTATTGTCGTATGCAAAAAAGTAGCATCGTGTAAATTCTTCGCTCGCTACTATGAGTTAGCATTTGCGACATCAAGGAGGAACGCAATTTCACTTTTTCCGTATTTGAAACACTTTTCCGTACTCAAATCGTTCATATTTCATGACATTACGGAAAAAAAGTGAAATTTAAAAACAAATCCCTCAATGTCGCAAATGCCGCAAATGCTAAGTCTCATAGTAGCGAGCGAAGTATTTACACGATGCTACTTTTTGTTTGTGACTCAAGCCACAAACCTATAACTCACTTTGTTGGTCGGTCGGTCGGTCTGTCGGTCCAAAATTGTCGCACTTCAAATCGAGGCTACACTTCTGGCCGCTCTTTAAAATTATGTATTTTAAAAGCGTACAAAATAATAAACATACGTAATACAGACACTACAACAGACACGACGAGTATGCGGTGCTTCTTTTGATGAGTATAAGTAGGATACATAGTTTTAAATGTTTTCCAAAAGATATAAAAAGTTACGAAATGGTGCAGAGATAACATTCTGGTTTACAGATTAAAATTATTGAAAAGCCAGGGGAGGTGACTCATGATTGGAGTGGTAAAAATAGACCGCGTGCCACAAACTATTGCGATTTCGCGCTTGTTTGCATACGACAGGTATAAGCTTCGAACTTGCTCTAAGTGTCTTTCTCTTTGACTATGTTTTCAAATGAATACAGATTGGTTTAATTAAACCAGAAAGAAAAAAGGGGGAGATTTCAGACTTCTGCCCTCTGTCTGTCTTTCTGTCTTTTGTTGTATGTCTGGTGCATGTTATTGTCTTCCAGCAACGAACAGACAATGCAACGCAACAGACCGGAAGCAACAAGCCAAGCTTACGATGTGCTCGGTGTCTGTCTGTCTCTGTGTAGGAGAAGACGGGGTAAAAAGCGCATGGGCGGGTAAGAAGCCCACCCCAATTATCTCATGAAATGAAGCAAATTTCAGTCTCATTTTGCCCATGAGACGAGCGTTAATGTCTAGCATTCGTCTCATGGGCAAATTTGACTGAAATTTTCTTTATTTCATGAGATAATTGGGGTGGGCTTCTTACCCGCCCATGCGCTTTTTACCCCGTCTCCCCCTACTTGTTAAATAAAGTTTTTCAGTGTTCAGTGTTCAGTGTGGTTTTGGGGGACAAAACTTGATGCAAAACAATGAACACAGAAACACTCGAGTTATAGCCCTTATTTTGTTTCCTCCCTAACAGCAATGGCTTGCTTTTCTACAAAGAAGCTTTGTGGCAGCGCAAAATGTTACAACGCGGCAAAATGTTACAATTGTAGCAAACTGCGTGAGGTGCCCGGGGCAAAAATGTTACAATTGTAACATTTTGCCGCGTTGCAACATTTTGGCAATAGCCTGCGGAAAGCCTAAAAATGTAACATTTTGCGCGAGGCACTCCGGGCAAAATGTTACAAAGTGTCAAAATGTTACAATTGAAAACTTTCAATCAAAGTTGGGCGCCTCAGGCAAAATGTTACAATTGTAACAAACTGCGCTTGGCGCCCCGGGCGCCTCGCGCAAAATGTTACAATTCTAAAAAAATTGTAACATTTTGCCGCTGGCTTTCCGCGCAAAATGTTACAAGGCGTCAAAATGTTACAATTGTAGCATTTCGCCGCAGGACTTTCCGCGCAAAATGTTACAAGGCGTCAAAATGTTACAACTGTAACATTTTGCCGCGTTATAGCATTTTGCGCTGCCACAAGCTTTCTCTGTCCAACTAGATACTCCTAATGCCGTTATAGATCTAATATGCAATGAACCCCAACATACACAAACACACAAAATATGAGAGAGAAAAACAACACCCTTATCTAGCAAATTCCGAATCAAATAAAGCGCTGCCACCTATCATAATAATTTAGCTTCCTGGATCTTCATGCCCCCGTGGGGATACGCAGGGTGGGGGTGGGGGTGGTCTTTGTATAAATAGTTCCCCCACCTTCTGCAAGTTATGTGCTTGTAACTTCCTCTAATCGGTCACTCTCTTTGACTGCCTTTTCCCTTTGCTTACTGTCATCTTAACTATCTTTCTGCCTTACCGGTCCATTCTCCTGCCTTTTTTCACGAAACACTTTCAACAACATTTCTCCAGCCGAAGTCGGACTTGCTGGAATGAATTAACTTTCGTGTTTAACGTCCTCTCGACCTGGGAAGCCACATATGGGACATTTGTATAGGCGTTAGATATAAAATTAAAAAAATAAGACATTCACAGGACGAACATAGACAAGGACATGGACAACACACAAAATGAAGTGGGAGGACATTCTCTAATTGGCAAGTTAAAATTATGCATTATGATGATTTGGAATCGCAATTCATAATTATTGTGATTATTAATAGTTTGTTCAAATAAATGTAGTGATGTAAAAAGTATTTAATAAGAATCGTTGCTATGGTAGTCTGACCTAGTAACAACCCTCCATAGTATTAACATTCAGGGCTACGTGTTTAAAATCGAAGTTTTTGGTATTTTATTGTGAAAAAGTCAGGTATCTGACCCTTAAAATAAGTTAAAAGAGTCGGACTTGCTGGACCTAACTATTTCTTAGTTAGGCGCATAACGACAGCATGACGCATGCGCTCATAATTGACAGGAAACTGTCTGAGCGACCGAAGAAGAAGAAGAAGAAGAAGAAGAAGAAGAAGAAGAAGAAGAACTGAGAAGCAGAAGAAGAAGAAGAAGAAGAAGAAGAAGAAGAAGAAGAAGAAGAACTGAGAAGAAGAAGAAGAAGAAGAAGAAGAAGAAGAAGAAGAAGAAGAAGAACACTGTGATGTAATTGACCCGCACGCCCCGCTTTCTCCCTTTCTCCTCTACTCCCCTCCCCCCCTTTCTTTTCTCGGGCCGCCACTTTAATTGCCAGTCAACATCTAACAGACGCCGATTAAGGCATTTATCTCTTTGAAGCCCGGTTTACCTCCCCTTTCAGCATGTAACACCTACATTGGCGATCTCCCTTTACTCCCCCGATCTACCTTCCCATCACAAGAAAGTGACATCCACAGTCGGCGCCCTTTGAACCCTTCCTTTCTGATCACGAGAAGGATAGGAATGTCGGCATGTGATAATGATGTAACCGGCGCGTGATTGTTTTGTACTACTATGCATAATACTAGGGACATCATCTTGTGACGTGTCGACTGCTATAAACCAATCACAGGCTCTCGTGGTTTGAAAGTGAAGGGGAAAATTTGAGTAGTGAGGAAAGTTAGCCTACACATACTTTCACACAAGACGCTGAAACCTGGCTGGAGCAACATTGCAGACTCAACCTCTCTCCCAGCCAGTCATAATAGCCCAACTAGTGAGTATTATTGATGGCAGGTGATTGAGATTTGTTTTGTTTGATCCTATTTTTGATCTAGATCCTATGTTCAATGATGAATAAGGAGTAGATAGATATGTTATTGAAAAGAAGTGGTAAACATTCTGTTCTATTTATGTGCACTGATTATTTGTGTGTGTTTTTTTGACTTTAACACTTTTGGTATCAGAACAGGATTTTATGCCTACTAACCCTTTTGTGTATTTTTAGTAGGAAGCCTGTGGGTTGCAATCTTGCACTTTATGATACCATTCCTTTCCAGGTGTTGGATGGAGAGTGATGTTGGCTTGATCACCTTTTATGTTTTGCTGATCTCAGTTGGTTAACTGAAATTCAGATTATGTGTTCTTAGTGCTATTGTACAAGGGCAGCCTTCTAGCCGGTTGGGATCCACTAATTCCCTGCCGACTGAAGCCCCTTGTCTCTAAGCCATAGAGATCTAC
>CM065682.1:59375953-59380953 GCA_017654935.2 Phymorhynchus buccinoides
GTGAATGAACTGTACTTGACATGTGCGTAGGCTGGTGCCTTTCTCCTTCTGTGTGTGTGAGTGAACACGTGAATGAACTGTACCATGTGCGTAGGCTGGTGCCTTTCTCCTTATGTGTGTGTGAGTGAACACGTGTGAACCATTGACATGTGCACACGTGAATGAACTGTGAGGCTGGTGCCTTTCTCCTTCTGTGTGTGTGTGTGAACACGTGAATGAACTGTACCATTGACATGTGCGTAGGCTGGTGCCTTTCTCCTTCTGTGTGTGTGAGTGAACACGTGAATGAACTGTACCATTGACATGTGCGTAGGCTGGTGCCTTTCTCCTTCTGTGTGTGTGAGTGAACACGTGAATGAACTGTACCATTGACATGTGCGTAGGCTGGTGCCTTTCTCCTTCTGTGTGTGTGAGTGAACACGTGAATGAACTGTACCATTGACATGTGCGTAGGCTGGTGCCTTTCTCCTTCTGTGTGTGTGAGTGAACACGTGAATGAACTGTACCATTGACATGTGCGTAGGCTGGTGCCTTTCTCCTTCTGTGTGTGTGAGTGAACACGTGAATGAACTGTACCATTGACATGTGCGTAGGCTGGTGCCTTTCTCCTTCTGTGTGTGTGAGTGAACACGTGAATGAACTGTACCATTGACATGTGCGTAGGCTGGTGCCTTTCTCCTTCTGTGTGTAAATCAGTACATCTGAAAACGTTCTTCTTCTTCTTCTCTTCTTCTTGTCTTCTTCTGTCTTCTTCTTCTTCTTCTTCTTCTTCTTTGTTCTTCTTGCTTCTTCTTCAAAACGTTCATCCATTCAATCTTCTTTTGTTCTTTTCTTGTTCTTCTTCTTCTTCTTCTTCTTCTTGTTCTTCTTCTTCTATTTGCATGAATTGTTATTAGTGTTTTATTTCTTTTATTATTTTGTTTTTCTTCGGTGCGTTTTATTTATATTATTTAAACGGGCGGATTTGTAAACAAAAGGCCTTTAATGTACCTACATTAAAAAAGTTCAATCAATCAATCAATCTTTTTTTTCAAAAACGGTATAATTATGGCTGGGAACCGGTCAGTTATCACTATTTTTCTTTTTCAAGAAAAATGGTAGATGATAGAAAGCAAAAGGGAAAAGGCAGAGTCAAAGAGAGTGGCAGAGGAAGTCACAAGCACAGAACTTCCAGAAGGTGGGGGAACTATTTTGTACGAAAGACACCCCCCCCCCCCCCCCCCCCCGGTATCCCAACAGGGGAGCTTTTTCAAGCAATAACCTAACAGGGACCTCTTGGGAATAAAGATGGATGTCGCATCCAACTTGGTCACAAGTTAGATTTATCCCAAGATGGCGAATATGACGGCAACCAATATCCAGCTTTTCACCTGTGAGATTTTAGGTTTGCTCGAATAACTAAGTAGGTCTGTCTATACAGGGTTGCCCTGTCCAATACTCTCTCTCTCTCAGCTGAACAGGTCAAACCTGTCCTTTCTTCTCTTTCTGTCTCTCTCTTTGCCGTGGGAAAATGACCATTTGCTGGACTATCAGTTCTCTAATGGCCTGCTATAATTGACTGGCTGACCGAGTGAGTGACAGTTAGGCTGGACGACAGACTGAAACACAGGCGCATACACACGTGCGCGCAAGCACGTACACAGACAGACAGATATACACACACAAACACATACACACGCGCGAGCACGCGCACTCATGCACACACACATGCCCTGTTTTCATACACACACACACGTGTCGCACATACACAGACAGACACTTATGCACACAAAAACATACGCGTGCGAGCACGCGCACTCATGCACACACACATACACACACACACACACACATACACACACACACACACCCCTGTTACTTACGTGTATGCACACGCACGCACGAACACACACACACACACACACACACACACACACACACACACACACACACACACACACACACACACACACACACACACACACACACACACACACACACACACTTTCTCTCTATGATAAAAGAGTATTAAATAATGTCCACTCCTTATTGGCTAGATCACTGAGTAGAATCAAAGACTGTATAGGGGAAGATAAGCATCCGGTCTCTTTTCCCTATAGGAGTAGTGAGGACAGAAACACTGGTTATGTCCCTTTTAAACAGGACACATTTTACACATCGATAGGCCAGTTGAATTCTCCGTTCAAGTTCCAGTCTGAGTTTTTGGATAGCCTCCACTGTGAATAGTGTACTGTCCGTACTAACGATAACTCTATCAGCCCGGTTCGCCGAGCTCTTAAGTAGTCCATCTTACCCTTTTAGAATATCTTTGGTAGAATACTAGGGATGGCCTGCACGTTTATGATATTCCTACGAAACTTTACAAACCCTACAAATTTTGCACCCTAAAAATAACCTGTCTGATTTATATCACTTTAGTCGCTTTGTTTCTTTGCTTGTCTGCAAACAATTTTATATTTTATGAAATATGTGCATTGATTCTGATGTATGTTTGAAGGAACTAAGGGTTTAACCTTCCATAAAAATCAATAGGCCCTACAATGAATTTGGAAATCGATCTTCATTGACTAATCAAACGATCGTAAATATGTTCACTGTTAAAAAGCACACAACAAAATGTAAAATATCCACATTCAGATGCTAACAATGTTCGTAGTTTTATTATATAAACAGCTTTAGGGGAACAACTTGAAGAACAATTTGTGTACGATGGTCTTCCTCTTCCGGTTCTTCCAGCACTTTGAAAAGAATCTTTGAAGGCTGCTTATTTGTCAAACGAGGGGTCCTTACGCAAACGATAAGTCGAATGCATTTTTCTATTTCATAAGATTTTTGTATATATGCAGAGAGTTTAGTACATTCCGTTTTATACCAGTTTAATTAATGTTAAGCTGTGTGTACACGCACAAGAGAGAAAGTTACAATAATGGTTAAATAGGCCTACGCGATGGCATGAATCATATCAACTGTCAATTGTGCATCTGTCCAAAGTCGTCGTTCACTACCTCACAACCAAATCATTCACCAAATTGCAAAGGCATCTTGCACAGACAACAAAGACATCGTATTGATATGTGAATTCAAAACAGCCATCCATCCACCTGCCCCGCTTCATATCTTGACCACCTCGGATCTAAAGATGGACAATTCATGGGCACACACAAGCCTTTCATGTGCTTTGATAAATGGCTCAGCAAGTCCAGTCTTCAGATAACTGGTGAATGAACTCCCCAGACAAATTCTTCAACAGTCTGTCTGTTCTATAGTCGATCCGGCCACACATACACACACCCACACACCCCTCCCCCCTTTTCTTGAAAGGATTCATTGTTTGAGAGCCGACGACATTGTTTATTCAATCAACAAGTCAAGAAAGTCACCCAAACTTTATCGCTTCTGTTCAAAGGAGAGTTGTTTTGGCTAATGCACGACCGCTGCTGATTCAACTGTAGGTGGCGCGCATAGGCCAACATCAGGAAGAAAACAGACTCGTGTTGAATATATTCCTTCTTCGCTTTACACTAATATTCTCAGGAGAAGGCTCGATCCTATGAATTTTGTTACAGGTTCTTATTAGTATTTTAATATCTCCAGGGAGTAACTATTCCACAGGAGTCTGCTTTCTCCGCTAAACCATTCACGGGTTGCAACCTCATTATGAATATGCACAACACACATGTATACACAGCTGACCGTGATCGGTGTGTGTCCTCAAACATAGGATATTATCCTCGGATAACGGAGTCTTTTAGCTACAGACTTACTCGTACTAAGTTGGCAAAGGCTGCCTACACTACCTAAAATAGCTGTTTTAGCCATTTCACCGCCAAAGTAGCATTTTATCACTACAGTGATTTGACACCTATGTCACTAAAAGGCATCACATTGGGGTCTATCATCCAAAGACCCTATTGTCTTAGTTTTGGGAAGTATGGATAGACCTCATTTAATATATGCCACAGAAGAATCCCCAATATTGCAGATGGATTTTGTTATCTACCCAGGTAAATTTAATGGACATTTGTTGCTGAATTATGGCTGGCGGTGAAAGGGTTAATATAAGATTTACATACATTTCACAAAGATTAGATTTTAGCTCAGGAATTTTCTTTCTATCAAGAATCGGTATCTTATTGCTGTCTATTTGCCGGGTTTTGTTGTTGTCTTAATGGAAAGATGCCTGCTTTGAATACAATATAATAGTTTATGGAACATTGGTTAGAAAATGTTTCCAAGAAGGTGTTTTCCCCTGGTCCCTGCTATGTACATATGTGTATGTGTCGAGAAAATATTTGAACAATTGTGGCGGGTTTGGGTCTCTCATTTAATTCACCCTGGTTAAAGACACCAGGGATTATCCCAACAGCCGAATCACTTGAACAATATGGTGCAAATGAATCAACCACACTCCGACTTCGGAGGACGATGGGAACTTTCAAGAAGATATTGAAGGGGGAAATCAGACTCGTTCCACTGAAACCCAAGTCAAGCTTCTGCAATGCAATAATTCGCAAGTCTATTTCGGCTTCCGCTGAACTTTCAAAATTGGCAAGAGGTGTGCCCCCTGACTTTTCATTGATTGAGAGAGAGAGAGAGAGAGAGAGAGAGAGAGAGAGATAGAGAGAGAGAGAGAGAGAGAGAGAGAGAGAGAGAGAGATGGAGAGAGAGAGAGAGAGAGAGAGAGAGAGGAGAGAGAGAGAGAGAGAGAGAGAGAGAGAGAGAGAGAGAAGAGAGAGAGAGAGAGAGAGAGAGAGAGAGAGAGAGAGAGAGAGAGAGAGAGTTTACGAATGTTTTATTGAGGGTAAAAAGGATAAGCTACAATAGCTTCTTTGCACCTGGCCCTCTCACTCACACACTCACACCACAGAGAGAGAGAGAGAGAGAGAGAGAGAGAGAGAGGAGAAGAGAGAGAGAGAGAGAGAGAGAGAGAGAGAGAGAGAGAGAGAGAGAGAGAGAGAGAGAGGAGAGAGAGAGAGAGAGACTCAATTTGGAAACTGTTC
>CM065682.1:59385953-59390953 GCA_017654935.2 Phymorhynchus buccinoides
GAGGGAGATGAGAGAGGGATGGAGAGAGAGAGGGAGGGAGGGAGGGAGAGAGGGAGAGAGAGAGGGAGAGAGAGAGGGAGAGAGAGATAGAGAGAGAGAGAGAGAGAGAGAGAGAGAGAGAGAGAGAGAGAGAGAGAGAGAGAGAGAGAGAGAGAGAGAGAAAAGCGGAAGCGGAAGTCTTAATCAGATAGGCCACAGCCCCTTCTGATGGGGTTACAAAACATCATGAATACAAAAGACAATAAACAATAGATACATAAGTATTGCAATATTCGTAACATTACACTGATGATTTGACGAGATAGAGAGATAAGTGGAGATATAGAGGGCTAGAGAGAGAGAAGAGACGAGAGAGAGAGAGAGAGAGAAGAGAGAGAGGAGAGAGAGATAGAGGATAGGAGAGAGAGAGAGAGAGAGAGAGATGAGAAGAGAGGAGAGAGAGGAGATCCCAGCACAAGTCTGAATCTCTCTGGAGATCCTTGTTACCTGCCTACTACTATTATTACGAGAATAGCAATGTCGTGTTTATTCCTCGTAACTTAATTAGTCTTAATTTGCGTGGCTCCAGTTTGCTATTAATTAGTTTTAATCATATCCTGCTACTTTTTCCCCTCTTGACAGCAGCCTAATTAAACCTTGAATCTTTGATTATCTTCCCGCTCAAGACATGCTCCTTTTGTGTGCACTATGTTTTGTTGTATTTTTCGTTAAAACGCAATCCTGATTTTTGACATGGTGTGTGTGTGTGTGTGTGTGTGTGTGTGTGTGTGTGTGTGTGTGTGTGTGTGTGTGCGTGCGTGTGCGTGCGCGTGCGTGCGTGTGTGCGTGTGTGCGTGTGCGGTGCTGCGTGCGTGTGCGTGTGTGTGCGCGTGTGCGTGCGTGCGTGCGTGCGTGCGCGCGCGTGTGCGTGCGTGCGTGCGTGCGTGTGTGCGTGTGTGCGTGTGTATGTGTGTGTGTGTGTGTGTGTGTGTGTGAGTATGCGTGTGAGCGTGCGGGCGTGTGACGTGCGTGCGTGCGTGCGTGCGTGCGTGCGTGCGTGCGTGTGTGTGTGTGTGTGTGGTGTGTGTGTGTGTGTGTGTGTTGTGGTGTGTATATGGGGGTGGGTGCGCGCGCCGCGCGCGCGCGTGTGTCTGTGGTGTGTATGTGTGTGTGTGTGCGCGCGTGTGTGTGCACGTATGCTTTATTCAGTATGTTTATATAAGACTGTTGTTATTTGTTTTCTCACAAACAGCCATGGTGCTGGATGCACGAGCATGCGCCCTGTCTGAGCCTGACACATGTTGAGAACAGAGACAATCTGATATCAAATTGAAATCAATATGGCAAGCCATTCAAATGTGCTGCCAGTTTTTATGAGAGATAGAATGAATGAATGGGAAAAAAAGAATGAATGAATGGTGTATTCATATAAGCCTTCGCTCCTCAGTCCGCCGTCAGCGTGAAAGATTCTGAAGGTATAAACTGAGGACAAATTACCCAGATGGCCTCAATGTTTGGGATTAGTCTTGAAAAGCTCCCCTCTTGCCCCTGACATTCCTTCTCTCTTCCATCAACTCTCTTCCTCAACGTGTATGCGAGCCAGCAACAGTGTCTAGTGGAAATGTACCTAAGGCGCATCCCCACCCTCTTAGGCTTGAACATAACCCCTACCCCCCTCACACTGCTTTCAGTGAATACACCTCTACCTTTCTTCCCCAACCCCAACTCACAACCCGTGAACAGTTTTAATCGTCAACTGTTTTTAACAGTCTGAGTGATTACCCCTATGCTAAAAACCCCCTTCACAACTGCTTTCAGTTGAAAATTGTTTTATTTTATAAAGTCCTTTTATCGTTCAGTCTTGTCTTAAGCACCTAGACGAAAACTGTTTTAATCGTCAACTGTTTGTACAGTCTGAGTGATCTATGCTCAAAATTCACAATTTGTTTTATTTGATAAAGTCCTGTTTATCGTCAGTCTTGTCTTTAGCGCCTAGACGAAAACTGTTTAGTTGAAACATTTGTGCTTCTTTAAAAGGTATGTAAGCGTGTGTTTTGATGTAGCGTGCGTATGTGTGCTTGTGTATGTGCGTGCGGGCGTGTGTGTGCTGTGTGTGTGTGTGTGTGTGTGTGTGTGTGTGTGTGTGTGTGTGTGTGTGTGTTCGCGCGCGCGCGTGTGTGTGTGTCTGTCTGTCTGTCTGTTTGTCTGTGTGATTCATTAACGATGCGATATTTCCGGCCATTTTTTAAGTTGTGTTTTTTGTTTTACAAGCGAGAGAGAGAGAGAGAGAGAGAGAGGAAGAGAGAGAGGAGGAGAGAGAGAGAGAGAGAGAGAGAGAGAGAGAGAGAGAGAGAGAGAGAGAGAGAGAGAGAGAGAGAGAGAGAGAGAGAGAGAGACAGAGAGAGAGAGAGAGACCGACAGAGACAGACAGACAGACAGACAGAAGACAACACTACCGACATGACAGACAGACAGACAGACAGACAGAGAGAGAGAGAGAGAGAGAGAGAGAGAGAGAGAGAGAGAGAGAGAGAGAGAGAGAGAATGGTCTTTGCAAAAGGGCGAAACGGCATTTCCACTTTTTGCTGCGTTTACGCAGAGGGCCAAGATTAGTGGGAAATGGGAAAGGGCCAAGTGGTGGAAAGGGCCAAGTGGGAAAGGGCCAATTGGGAAAGGGCCAAGTGGGAAAGGCCATGTTATAAAAGTGGCCAGAAAGGGCCAAGTGGTAAAGGGCCAAGTGGGAAAGGGCCAAGTATATAAAGGGCCAAGTGGGATTAAGGGCCAAAGGGCCAAGTGGAAATCCACCAAGTGTTGTGAAAGGGCCAAGTGGGAAAGGGCCAAGTGGGAAAGGGTCAAGTGTTCCAAGTTAAGGGCTGTGTGTGTGGGTGTGTGTGGGTGGGGTCCAGATGGGAAAGGGCCAAATGTGGAAAGGGTGGTGGTGTGTGTGTGTGTGGGTGGGCCAATGTGGTGTGTGTGGGCCAAGTGGTCAAGGGCCAATTGTGGTGAAAGGGCCAGTGTGTGTGTGCCAATTGGGAAAGGTGCCAAGTTTCTGGGCTAGTGGGAAGGGCCAAGTGGGAAAAATGATGTTGGGGGAAAGGGTTCTGTGGGTGTTCGCCAAGTGGTAAAGGTTAGCAAGTATAAAAAGGGCCAAGTGGTGAAGGCCAATTTGGGCAAAGGGTCAAGTGAAAAGGGCCAAAATGGGAGAAGGGCTAGTGGAAGGGTGGCGAAGTGTGGAAAGGTGCTGTCTTTGGATTTGATGGAAAGGGTCAAGTATCCAAGATTCAGCGCCAAGGTGGGATAGAGGCCAAAGTGGAAATGGTCTGTATATAAAGGGCAAGATGGGAAAGTTGTGGGAAAGTTCATTTAGTTGTTGGGAAAGGGCAAAGTGGGAAGGGGCCAGTTGGGAAAGGGCCAAGTGGGAAAGGGCCAAGTGGAAAATGGCGAAGTGGGGGAAAGGGTCAATGTTGGAAAAGGGCCAAGTGGGAAAGGGCACAATTAAGTGGGAAAGGGCCTAGTGGGAAAGGGCCAAGTGTAAAAGGGCCAAGTGAGAAATGGCCAAGTGGAAAAAGGCGAAGTTGTTGAAGGGCCAAGTGTTGACTGTGGTTGTTGCGCCACATGTGGGAATGGGCCAAGTTGGAAAGCGTGTTGGCGACAGGTGGAAAGATTGTTGTTGTTCTTTGCTTGTTGGTAGTTGTTGTTCAAGTACTAGGCCCAGAGACCAGAGGATTAATAATTATGGATAATGTTGTTGTTCGTGCTGTTCTTTGTTTGAACATTCTTGATTGTTTTTGTTGTTTGAGTTGTATCTGTTAAAAAAACCCAACCTCAAATCGTTTAACTGTTTCACTCGTTCGTTGACTGGCTTGACACGAATTCTGTTTTTTGTGTTTAACACTGAAGTGAGTCGTATAGTATGATAGTTGTGTGTGTGTGTGTTGGTGTGTGTGGTGTGTGTGTGTGTGTGTGTGTGTGTGTGTGTGTGCCGTGTGTGCGTGCGTGCGTGTGTGCGTGCGTGCGTGCGTGCGTGCGTGCGTGCGTGCGTGCGTGCCGTGCGTGCGTGCGTGTGTTGCGTGCGTGTGTGTGTGTGTGTGTGTGTGTCTAATCTCCAAACCTTTAACGTTGGCATTTTCTCGGGAAATAGAAGGCATACATTGTTCAAACTTTGCACACATATAGATGTCTATGCAAGCTTTCAAGCAATAATGATTAGAATAGTTAAATACTTAAAACAACACTGTAAACAGATAACAAACAGATAACATGTTAGATTAGTGGGTTAGAGAGTATTCAACAGGCAACATGAGTTTTAAAAAAACTCATCAACACTGAAAGCCTCGATAGCTCATTGGTAGAGTGCCTGTCTGTCATGCTAATGGTTCCGGGCACGATTCTCGGCACGGGCACTTTTTAAAAATTATTTTTATTTTTAGTTGTATCCCTTAACGATAGTTTCATTCGTACTTTAAAACTGTATTGGCAATCTTGTACTTTAGACACCCCCCTGAATCTTTGTCGTTGTCCCACATGTTCCTGTTCGAGTGAGCCTTGAAGGCTTTGCCCGTCTTGTTTTAAATTATGATGATAGGTTCAATACTTTGGAGTCTGTCAGACAAAAATGGTCACACGGATCTACACAGACGTGCAGACAGACAAGTGGACTGGTCCTCACCGGTTCCAGTTGCAATGTACCGTTGTTCTAATGAAACAGGGAGTACCGAAAAAAATATATATTATTATTTCTCTTTACCCTCTCGCTCCCTCTCTGTTTTTTGTCCCTCATCGTCTCTCTCTCCCTCTTCATTTTGGCTCCTCTCTTATTTCTCTCTCTCCCTCTCTCTCTCCCTCTCTCTCTCTCTGTTACTCTCTCTCTCTCCCTCTCTCTCTCTCTCTCTCTCTCCCTCTTCTCTCTCTGTCTCTCTCTCTCTCTCATTCCCTCCTTCTCTCTCTGTGTGTCTCTATCTCCTTCTCTCTCTCGCTCTCTCTCCCTCCCTCGCTCTCTCTATCTCTCTCTCACTATCTAA
>CM065682.1:59403453-59408453 GCA_017654935.2 Phymorhynchus buccinoides
CTCCGCCTCCTCTCCTCCATCTCCTCCACCTTCTCCTTTCATTCCCCAATCATCTTCTTCTTCCTCCTCTTCTTCTTGTCCCTTTCCTCCTCCTCTCCTCCTCCTCCTCCTCCTCCTCCTCCCTCCTTCTCTTCCATCTCCTCCACCTTCTCCTTCCATTCCCCAATCATCTTCTGCTTCCTCCTCTTCTTCTTGTCCCTTTCCTCCTCCTCCTCCTCCTCCTCCTCCTCCTCCTCCTCCTCCTCCTCCTCCTCCTCCTTCTCTTCCATCTCCTCCACCTTCTCCTTCCATTTCCCAATCATCTTCTGCTTCCTCCTCTTCTTCTTGTCCCTTTCCTCCTCCTCCTCCTCCTCCTCCTCCTCCTCCTCCTTCTCTTCCATCCTCCTCCTCCTTCTCCTTCCATTTCCCAATCATCTTCTGCTTCCTCCTCTTCTTCTTGTCCCTTCTCTCCTCCTCCTCCTCCTCCTCCTCCTCCTCCTCCTCCTCCTCTCCTCCTCCTCCCCCTTCTCCTCCTTCTCTTCCATCTCCTCCACCTTCTCCTTCCATTCCCCAATCATCTTCTTCTTCCTCCTCTTCTTCTTGTTCCTTTCCTCCTCCTCCTCCTCCTCCTCCTCCTCCTCCTCCTCCTTCTCCTCCACCTCCTTCTCCTCCATCTCCTCCTCCTTCTCCTCCATCTCCTCCACCTTCTCCTTCCATTCCCCAATCATCTTCTTCTTCCTCCTCTTCTTCTTCCTCCCTTTCCTCCTCCTCCTCCTCCTCCTCCTCCTCCTCCTCCTCTCCTCCTCCTCTCTCCATCTCCTCCACCTTCTCCTTCCATTCCCCAATCATCTTCTTCTTCCTCCTCTTCTTCTTGTCCCTTTCCTCTCCTCCTCCTCCTCCTCCTCCTCCTCCTCCTTCTCCTCCATCTCCTCCACCTTCTCCTTCCATTCCCCAATCATCTTCTTCTTCCTCCTCTTCTTCTTGTCCCTTTCCCTCCTCCTCCTCCTCCTCCTCCCTCCTCCTTCTCCTCCATCTCCTCCATCCTCCTCTTCTCCTTCCATTCCCCAATCCTCTTCTTCTTCCTCCTCTTCTTCTTGTCCCTTTCCTCCTCCTCCTCCTCCTCCTCCTCCTCTCCTTCTCCTCCATCTCCTCCACCTTCTCCTTCCATTCCCCAATCATCTTCTGCTTCCTCCTCTTCTTCTTGTCCCTTTCCTCCTTCTCCTCCTCCTCCTTCTCCTCCATCTCCTCCACCTTCTCCTTCCATTCCCCAATCATCTTCTGCTTCCTCCTCTTCTTCTTGTCCCTTTCCTCCTCCTCCTCCTCCTCCTTCTCCTCCATCTCCTCCACCTTCTCCTTCCATTCCCCAATCATCTTCTTCTTCCTCATCTTCTTCTTGTCCCTTTCCTCCTCCTCCTCCTCCTCCTCCCTCCTCCTCCCTCCTCCTCCTCCTCTCTCCTCCCTCCTCCCTCCTCCTCCTCCTCTTCCATCTCCTCCACCTTCTCCTTCCATTCCCCAATCATCTTCTTCTTCCTCCTCTTCTTCTTGTCCCTTTCCTCCTCCCCCTCCTCCTCCCTTTCCTCCTCCTCCTCCTCCTTCTCTTCCATCTCCTCCACCTTCTCCTTCCATTCCCCAATCATCTTCTTCTTCCTCCTCTTCTTCTTGTCCCTTTCCTCCTCCTCCTCCTCCTCCTCCTTCTCTTCCATCTCCTCCACCTTCTCCTTCCATTCCCCAATCATCTTCTTCTTCCTCCTCTTCTTCTTGTCCCTTTCCTCCTTCTCCTCCTTCTCCTTCTCTTCCATCTCCTCCACCTTCTCCTTCCATTCCCCAATCATCTTCTTCTTCCTCCTCTTTTCCTTGTCTTCCCCTCCTCCTCCTCCTCCTTCTCCTCCATCTCCTCCACCTTCTCCTTCCATTCCCCAATCATCTTCTTCTTCCTCCTCGTCTTCTTGTCCCTTTCCTCCTTCTCCTCCTCCTTCTCCTCCTTCTCCTCCTCCTCCTCATCCATCTTTTCTACCTCCTCCTTCCTTTTCTCTCTTCTTCCTCCTCCTCTTCTTCTTGTCCCTTTCCTCCTCCTGCTCCTCCTCCTCCTCCTCCTCCTCCTCCTCCTCCTCTTATGCACCCACTTCAACCTGCACAGTTTTCTCAATCAAGACCTGCCGTCAGGTAATCATCATTAGTTTTAGCCCCCCCCCCTCTCCCCCCCCCCCCCCCCCCACCCACCCCCCATTCCGTCCTCTTTCAACTTTCCTCCAGCTCCTTCCATTTTCAGTTCCTCTGCCAAACCTATCACCTTTTCATCTCTTTCTTTTCCCTCTCTCTCTCTTTCTCTCCCTACGTGCAGTTTGTTTTTCTTCCCTCCTTTTTAATTCGCTTCTTTATCTTACCCCCTTTTTGTTTCTTTGAGTTTTGAGTCCTTTTCTTCTCTCTTATCTGTCTTTTTATTCCCCCTTGCTTTTGAAGTTTGGTGACATTTTTGTTTTGTTTTTTGTTTTTTAAATTCACACACAAAACGACTTTCATGTATGAAATTATACTTAGCAATGGCCGATTTTGTGTGTGTGTAAATTTAAAAATGTCAGAACCTAACACCATATTTATATTTATTTATTTTTTTAAAGAAAAGGACTGAAAAGAAAAGCTGCATTTTTGTGATCGAACTCATTTCTCCTGTTTGTGTTGTTTTTCTCTTGGCCCATAATACTTATAGTATACTTTAACTATACGTGAATTTGGAATTTCCGAATACAAATTATGAGTGGGAGGGGAGAAACCCGAGGGGAAAAATATAATTAGACTATTGAAAACAAATGCATCTGAAACACGTTAAAGAAAGCAAAAGTAGGAATGGAAGAAGTTACGTTATGACAAAGACTGTACAGGGGAAGATAAACATCCGGTCTCTTTTCCCTATATGAGTAGTGAGGACAGAAACACTGGTTAAAGTTTCAAAGTTTTACTTTGAAAACTTCCTGATCGCTTCTCGGCCTTTTGGCTAAGACAGTGATTCAGGAACATAAATTTTTGTTTATACCCTGGTTGGTTTGTTCAGCCCGTCGTACATGGCGAAAGCCGATACGCGACGTTAAACTGAACTTCCATCCAACACTGGTTATGTCCCTTTGAAACGTGACCACATTTTACACATCGATAGGCCAGTTGAACTCTCCGTTCAAGTTCCAGTCCGAGTTTTTGGATAGCCTCCACTGTGAATAGTGAACACGTCCCCACTAACGATAACTCTATCAGCCCGGTTCGCCGAGCTTTTAAGTAATCCATCTTACCCTTTTAGAATATCTTTGGTTATGACATGCTTGCAACAGAATCACATCTCTCGTTTCTCTTTTTGTCTTTTTTGTCCCCCCCCCCCCCCCATTTATCAATTCAAATCAATTCAGTTCAATTCAAATTATGACTTTAGGCTATTGATCCCAGAGGAAATTAAGTGAAAATTTTGACTTCTACTTTCATTTAGTTCTTTCTTCACGATGTTTCATATTAGAAACCTACAGGTAAACTTTAAAATTTAACCCTCCCCCCCAAAAAAAACAACCACCACGACTCGGTGTTTGTCATTATTTAAATAATTAAAGACCGTTTCAAAACGCTCGCCGCGTCTAGAATTAATTATCTGTGAACGGTTGTTTTCCAGCAACGGTATAAACAGAATTATTTATCAATGGTCGTTAGCTAAACAGATTCCCCTTGTCATTCCAAGATCATATGGGATTAGTAAGTGAAGGAGGGTATTTTGAGCCCAGTAAATGGAGGTGCTGGCTGTACATAAGGCTTGGGAATAAGGCTTCACCTTGGGGCCTAGATAATGCAGGATCGAGTTACTGGCACGTACAACGACTTACATAAATGTGTATATTGTTGTTGCTGCGTTCTCAGAATACAGGCTTACCGAGTGTTGTAGTTTGTTGTTTTAGGTAGTGTCTATGGTACGGACAACGACATAAATATTGTGTACAGTATATATTGTTGCTGCGTTCTCAGAATACAGGCTTACCGAGTGTTGTAGTTTGTTGATTTAGGTAGTGTCTATGGTACGGACAACAACATAAATAATGTGTACAGTATATATTGTTGCTGCGTTCTCAGAATACAGGCTTACCGAGTGTTGTAGTTTGTTGATTTAGGTAGTGTCTATGGTACGGACAACAACATAAATATTGTGTACAGTATATATTGTTGCTGCGTTCTCAGAATACAGGCTTACCGAGTGTTGTAGTTTGTTGTTTTAGGTAGTGTCTATTTGGATAGATAGATCGATAGATCGATAGACAGATAGGTAGGTAGATAGATAGATAGATAGATCGATAGATAGATAGATAGATAGATATAGATAGATAAATAGATACATAGAATTAGATAGATAGATAGATAGACAGAAGGAGACAGGCATGGTCAAAGGGCAGTAGCCCAAAATATTTACTTAATAAATTGACACCACAGTCTTCTAACTTGTTGTTTTTTCTATTGTTTTGAATGCTAGATAGATAGATAGATAGTCTGCTTTGATAAAACTGTTTTGTATCCAATGTCTGTATTTAATAGATAGATAGATAGTCTGCTTTGATAAAACGTTTTTGTATCCAATGTCTGTATTTGTGAACCTCAGAAACAAACTCAGTTAACCTTAACTTTACGATTTGTTCTGTGTTCTACAAAGAAGAAAATTAAAGGAAAATAATGTGTTGATTTGCCGTTTCTCCGAATGGGCGCTTAGTTAGATAGATAGATAGATAGAATTGATAGATAGATAGATAGATAGATAGATAGATAGATTGATTGATTGATTGATTGATTGATTGATTGATTGATTGATTGATAGATAGATAGATTGATAGATAGATAGATAGATAGATAGATATATATATAGATAGATAGATAAATAGATAGATTGATTGATTGATTGATTGATAGATAGATAGATAGATAGATAGATAGATAGATAGATAGATAGATAGATAGATAGATAGATAGATAGATAGATAGAAATAATAGATAGATAGATAGAT
>CM065682.1:59430953-59433453 GCA_017654935.2 Phymorhynchus buccinoides
GGTACAAACAAAAAAGATGAGAGGCGGAAAGAAAGAAGAAAAAAAGTGAGAAAAAAACACCAACCAAAGTTCAGGTGGGTGTAGCGATGGAAGGAGAGTATGAGTGATGAATGAGTGTGCAGGGGGTGGGCGGATGGGGGGATGGGGGTGGTGTTAAAGAAAATGGTTTGGTGGATGGGTGTGGGTGGAGTGGAAGGGGAGTGAAAGAGCGATATGAATTTTTTTTTAAATCTTTATTTTTTTTTTTAAACACGGTGATGAAGCTCTGCGAGGTAGAGATGAGCAAGGTAAGTAAAGAGGAGCGAGTGTGCTACGTTGGTAGCGAAGGCTGCGAGTGAAGTGATAAACTATTGAATGTAGTAGGGTCTATGATTATCATCATCATTATTATTATTTTATTATTATTATTATTATTATTATTACTATTATGCAGGGATCGGATCTTTGGACCCCCTTGCCTATAATACCCGAACGGTTGAAACCTTGGATTGGGGGGGGGGGGAGAGAGAGAGAGAGAGAGAGAGAGAGAGAGAGAGAGAGAGAGAGAGAGAGAGAGAGAGAGAGAGAGACAGAGACAGAGACAGAGAGAGAGAGAGAGAGAGAGAGAGAGAGAGAGAGAGAGAGAGGGAGAGAACAGACAGACAGGCTGATAGACAGACATGGCGTGAAATGGCGAACATGGAGAGAGAGAGAGAGAGAGAGAGAGAGAGAGAGAGAGAGAGAGAAGAGAACAGAGACAGACAGGCTGATAGACAGAGAGAGGAGAGAGAGAGAGAGAGAGAGACAGAGAGAGAGAGAGAGACAGACAGACAGACAGACAGACAGACACAGAGACAGACAAAGACGGGGCAGACAGAAGTGACAGAGCCAAGCAGACAGTACAGACAATGTAAGAGAAAGAGCGAGGTAAAAAACTAAAGAAGTAAGATCGAAAGACGAGCGAAAGACACCAAGACAAGTTGAAATGGAAGGACTGCGAAAGTTGTCGTTATTTGTCAGGTGTCGGATTCCCTCCCTCGGGCCAGTACATATATTATTTTTATCATAGAGTACTAAGGGCGGTTGCGTACCCCTTAAAGACCCACCACGTCACGTGTCAAAATCACGGTTTTCGCGTGTTTTTCCTTTTATAGCTGGTAAGGAATTTTAAGAAATCTTCCTAGTATAAGAGGGAATGTGATACGTGACGTGGTGGGTCTTTAAAGACCCACCACGTCACGTGTCAAAATCAGGGTTTTCGCGTGTTTTCCCCCTTATAGCTGGTAAGGAATCTTAAGAAATCTTCCTAGCATAAGAGGGAATGTGACACGTGACGTGGGGGAGGGGGGTGGTGGTATTTAAGGTGTTATCGTAATATGACGTCAATTTGTGGATCTCCAGTGGATCTCCAGTTCGATATTGGAAAAGATTTAGATCACCAGCGTCTGTTAGAATGTTTCTGCTTTCACTGTATCAACGCTCTGCTTTGTAACTGAAACCGTTTTCTAGAAGCAAACAGATTTCTGAAGACTGTGACAAATTGGTCATTGCGTACCGGTACGGGTCAGTGCGCACCCTACATACGGGTGTTGCCGGTTTTTCTTTAATAAGCTATATACACTTGTATGTAACCCATAGCAACTTTCACCCCATACCAAGTGAGGAAGGAAACCTGAAAGTAAAATGAGTAGATTCAAATCTTACTTTCTAACTCTACGAAAGTTGGTCTCTTTGGGTTGAAAAATGGAAGCAGGAAGAAATAATAAACGTCATTGTTATAAATGACGCAAAGCATGACGTGGTTTCTTTATCATTTCTACGATTTCAAGGGGGTGGGGTGGGGGTGGGGGTACGCACGGACCCAACCAACGCACAGACCTGTTAGTACTCTATATCTACCTTTTCTGCCTCCTCTTGTCACCTGTCAGTTTATAATGCTGTACAGCGAACACGAATAAGTGGTGGGTTGCTATCTGGTAGCTATTTTACCCACACCTTTCACATAACTTCCTTGTTTTAAGGTATTGATAATTCTTCTTTCAAAACAATGGTTACCATAAAAGCAAAAAGGTTTTACGTGCATAATCGGTCTTAGGACCAGAAAACAATGCATTCTTATCGTCACTGTGCACAAACAAACAGAAACCGTTGTATGGTTTAAAAAAAACAAAAAACCTTTGCTCATTCGGATGTGTGTGTGTGTGTGTGTGTGTGTGTGTGTGTGTGTGTGTGTGTGTGTGTGTTTTGCGTGTATGTGTGCGCGCGTGTGTGCGTGTGTGCCTTTCTGTCTGTCTGTGTCTGTGTACGTGCGTGTATGTGTGTGCATGTGTGTGTGAGAACTTGGAAGCATTAGGGGGAGGGGGGGTGTCTGTCTGTCTGTCTGTGTGTGTCTGTGTCTGTGTCTGTGTGTCTGTGTGTGTGTGTCTGTCTCTGTGTCTCTGTGTGTGTGCGTGTGTGTGTGTGTGTGTGTGTGTGTGTGTGTGTGTGTGTGTGTGTGTGTGTGTGTGTGAACGTGGACGCA
>CM065682.1:59448453-59453453 GCA_017654935.2 Phymorhynchus buccinoides
TAAAGAGGAAGATTATTGTTTCTGCTCTCCTCCACAGGAGAACTGAAGAAGTCAAACAAAGCGCGTTGTCCCTTTTTACCTACGACCCTTTTTATTATTTAGTCCCCGAGCCGAAGGTTCGGGGAACTATTGTTTTTGTCTGGTCCGTCCGTCCGGCGTCCGTCCGGCGTCCGGCGTCCGTCCGTCCGTCCGGCGTCCGTCCGTCCGTCCGGCTATTCGTCCGTTTTTCTCAAAAACTATTCAGTCTATCATCAAATTTGGTATACTAGTTTGCCAAAATGCAAGCTATCCACTGATGTATTTAGTTTTACATTACCCGCTGTGCCCTAGGCCCTTTGTGTCACAGGCCCGCTATGTCCCACTTCTTTCCGGCCGTCCATCCGTCCGTGCGTGCGTCCTGTTTTCAGTTCTCAATGGTCTCCCCGCTGTGTGTACAGCCGACACATTCCGATTTGGGAGTAGCTCGGCGCTGCTGCGACTTTGCAGACGCTCGGAGTTGCACTTGTTTGACTTTCGATTAAATGAAAATCCAATTTTACACGAACTACTTTGCTTGAGAATCTTTTTCCAACTCTTTGTCTCCCTAATTCCTTTGTAGGTTGGGTTTTTTTTGCAATAGCTTCTTTTCTGTTCGTAGCTGAGGATTCGTTTTCAATTCTAATAATGTCATGGTTGCTATAAGTATGACAGTCACTGAATGAGTTGCTTTCAGTTACCATCTATAGTGCAGGAATAACTGTTATCTTGGCCTCCTTCAAAAGCTGTTTAAAGTAAAAACACCCGATCCATGGAATCGGGTGTCTCGCGCTGAAGAGAAAAAGGTAGGGATAAAGAGTTGCGGCACGCCAGGAGGGAGGCAGAATGAACCCAAGTTGATGATGAAATTCAGATTAACGTCCTCCGGTCTGGAACAGACACATACGGGACATTAGTAGATGTAAAGATGGTGGGTAGGCCTACGATCCTGGAGGCAATGCCCGGAGGCAGTGCAACACCAGGAAAGTCCCGATTTTTTAACAATACAGATGAACCCACGCGGCTCGACTCGGTCCTTTTATATCCCGGCTGTGCCTTTAAAGACCCACCACGTCACGTGTTCAAAATCATGGTTTTCACGTGTTTTCCCTCTTATTGTTGGTAAGAAATCTTAATAAATCTTCCAAGCATAAGACGGAATGTCACACGTGACGTGGGGGGTCTTTAAGTGGATAACATTTTGTTGGAGTAGATTTTTTTTTTTCTTGTACAATGATGAAACAGAAAATATGCACTTTATTTCCATAGCAGTTACGGTTCCTGCGTTTTCTGGACGGCCTATTCATGAGGATCCAGATCTTGAGTTACTTTCTTCTTTGGCAGAGGCTCGGGGTACGGGTCCGTATCTCACATTCTCCAGGCTACGGGTACGGCGCTCAATCACGGGACGCATAAGTTGTGCGAAAGTGTCTTCAAAAACTACTAACATTAACTCTTGACATGTTCCTAACCCTATCCCTAACCCTATTCCTTAACCAAGATGCGTTAAATATACGAAATACGAAAATGCATTTTGTTGATGAAAAATTCGACTTGGAAGAGTTACTATCCCTGAGCATGGTCTGAGTGTTGCAAGAATGCCGTACCTCTAGCCACTGTGTTCTTATCTCTTTACTTAGTTAACCTTGCAATTTTCTCCAAGAGTCACTTTTCGTAATAATTATACATTGTGAAAGAAGTTGTACTTCACAATAAGTGTACGCAAGAGCTGCTCTCCTAATCAAAGCGATGCAGATGAAAGGAGGCCTACTTTTCGTGATCGCTTTACCAGCAGTGGCTGTACTTTGCCTTGGCTAGAAGGGAGAGGGGAGTGAGTACAACTCTGTCAACGATTTTGTTCTTCTTTTTGAACACGTTTTATTATACTCATTTTGTAAAAAAAAAACTGTGACCGAAAAGAAAAAGTTGAAGTGGTTCTCACCAAAATAAGTTCACACACACACACACACACACACACACATACACACACACACACACACACACACACACACACACACACACACACACACACACACACACACACACACACACACACACACACACACACACACACACACACACACACACACACACAAAGCCGATTAACTCGTTTGTAATACTAAACATATTAAAGGTGGACCCTGACGGATGAGTTTGTTGCAAGAAACACGTCAAGATCACCAGAAAGACAGCATTTTCAAGGATCGGAACACTGACTCTGCTCCGGTTTCCTATAAATTAAACCGTCAAAACGGCGATTCCTCCGTGGCGGAGATGCCTGAGAGAGTAGCCATTTTGGATGGGGTGGGTGGAGGTCACTCATTGTGGTTGAAGCGTTTTCTTTTTTCGTTGTGCAGTAAAAAGAAAAAAATTGAGCTATTTCTTTTGTTGTGAGCGAAACTCCTTTAGATAAACTGTATACAAATTTATAAAATAAAAAGGCTTGTATTGCGAAAATGTCGTACAAACCATTTGGTCTAAACGCAGGCGGCCATTAGAAAAGAGACGACACGCGCCTTCTCTTTGGGTGAAAGAATTTGACTTCCAGCACCTCCGCCAAGGAGGAATCACCGTTTTGACGGTTAGAAAACCAGAGCAAAGTGAGTGTTGCAATCTCTGTAAAGGGTGTTTTCCTGGTGATCTCGACGTGTTTCTTCTTTTTTTTAAAACTCATCCGTCAGGGTGCCCCTTGAAGCAGCCTCCGTTTTTCTTCATAACTGTTGCCCCTTCTTTGACCTTTGGCTCTTTGACTTTGTGGCGTATGAACCTGCGAATGACACGCTTTGAATTCAGCGGTTACAGGTGTAATAATCTGCACCAAGCCATGTGTTACAGCGCCAGGATCTATGTTTCGGCAGAGTGTCGTGAAATCTGTTCACCCCTGGTCTGACCCCGTTGACAAGTATGCCGGTATCATGAGAAATAAGTACCTACCGTGAAATAAGTACTCTTCAAAAGCGCACTAGAGCCAATCCTCTTTCACGTGAGAAATAAGTGAACTATTATTTAAGATATTGATGTTTAAGTGATCAACGGAAAGAAATAGAGCGGGAGGGTGTGAATCTACATCTTTGCCGAGAAATCGATATGCAAAACCATGTCACTTAGTTTCGTAGTTTTCAAAATGGCGGACGATATAAACAACCACCCGTGGCAAACAAAAATAAATAATCATAAATATTAGAAAAAAATATCCCTGACTTCTCAGTATTTTACACCTCTGAATGTATTATTTAGGGGCGAATCTTTTCCAAACAGCAAACAAGTTGAAAGAGGAAAAGAGTGTTTATTTCGTGGGTAAAATATTTTATGCAACACCGGTGGAGCGCGCTGTTAGTGTAGCAAGGCAGGACATGGCGACTCATTCTAGCTCGCTTCGTAGCTTCTGGCGTTAGTCAAGCGCAACCCGCGAAAGCTGTTTTCACGCGTGATTACTAACAGACCTCTTCGGGATTTATTTTCTTAAAACTCAGTGGAATTTAGGTTGTTTTTGTCCTTCTTATTTTAATGCCGGTCCGTCCGTAAGTACGGGACTGGATTAGCGAGCGGTATGCTACTTTACTACACAGGAAAGAAAAATGTTAGTAAGATAGGTAGGTAGGTAGCTAGGTAGCTGTTATTATAGTAGCGATTTAGAGCATTGAGGAACGCATGTGCAGCCTACTTCGATCTCAGAGTACTAATCATGGCTGATTTCGTGTCAACGCTGCATTTATCTGTGCCGTTGTCAACTCCTAGTGTTTAGGGGTCAGGTCAGTCTATCTTTCAGGGCGTGTAGTTATGAGTGCGTCTTAGACAGTCAACGCGGGTAGTAGTAGTAGTATGTAAATTAGACTAAACTCCCAAAAACGACTGGCTAGCTTAGCATAATTTACATATTAATCCCCGTTTTGAATGTATCATACGCGCTTATGAGTATAAGGCCAGGCCCTCCATGCAGTCGTAAATAAAATCAGGCACAGTAAATGTCTTTGAGACCATGAAGCACTCGTTCTTCCCGCCAGTTAAGCCGACCGTGTGTATCCGTCTTCCGGGCCAATTTTCGGGCGGTGCCTCGGCGTTACTGTAATCAACGGTTGGGGGTGAGTCTTGTCTGGCACCGTTTGGAGATCGATAGTAGAAGATTGGAGAGAAAATCAGTGTCTCTTCGTAGCCAGGGTGTGGACTGCGGACCTTGCTGAAGACTGGATGGGGGGGGATATGGGATGAAACAGTCCTTCTGTAGCACGTGACGACTCAACTTGGAAGAAGACAGATTGTTGAACACTGTCAAGGTGGATGACGTTTAGTGCAACGAAGTGTGCATTAACTTGAGTTAGAAGAAGGAGCTTTTTTGAAAGGAGTGTCTCAGCTCCCAGTTTTAACAGAAATTCGGATCGTCAGACCCTTTTGTTCCACACGTCAACAGTTCTTAATGTTGCACGACTTGTAGGTTATTGGCGGCAGTCTTGATGTGTTTGTTGATGAATATAGCTTCTGTCACTAAACAAAATAATGGTGGAGCATCGTTTTTGTATTGCTGATGCTGGTGGCCTGAAACGTCGAGTTAATCGTGCATTATGTCTTTGAGTCTCATGCGATGTCAATCATCGCATAACGCTATTGATGATATTGTAGGTCTATTTATAATAATGTTTGTGAATAATCATTACATTGTGTTCGTATTAACCCCTTTTATTGATGACCAATCATTATTCGTATCAAATTAGCTGAACCCAAGAGCATTTATAAAATCAGTGACCCCATACCTCAGTGCGTACCTACCAGTAGCAAATGTTTGGGATCCCGTTCGTAGGGTATCTTTCTTCTAGCTTCATCCAGAGACGAGCATACCTACTTATTAAGCTGGTTGGACAGACACCTTGGACACCTTCCCGTCAAATCAACCACTGCTCGGATGTTTGATCGTTTTTGAAACTTATCATCTGTGTGGGTTGCAAGAAAAAGGAACCGCTTAGTATGTTGGGCTGAAACAATGGTAGTAT
>CM065682.1:59455953-59458453 GCA_017654935.2 Phymorhynchus buccinoides
AAGACCATATTTTCTTTATTTTGGGAGGTAAGGATAGGCCGAATGTTATACATGTCACAGAAGAATTCACAATATTTCAAATACATTTTTTGGTCTACCCTGTTAAGTGTAATGGTATTTTTTGGCTGAAATATGGCTGGCAATGAAAGGGTTTAAAAGAAGGTAATAATTTATCACGCTTGTATTAAGAGGGTAAGAATTTCACGACTCTTGTATTTTAAGAAGGTAAGAATTGACCACTCTTGTATTAAGAAGGTAAGAATTGACCACGCTTGCGCCAAGGTAGACAACCCAGACGGTATCAAAAAATCAAACCATTGATTGTGGAGGTGACTCTAATGGGGAAGGTTTGATTCGCGAGACGAGATGGTCTACTTCTTGCAAGTCTGGTAATAAGCATTAATAAGTAGGAGGGAGAAAAAAAAATGTTCGCCAAGGTGTTGATGGATAGCACAAAAATTATCATCGTTGTGTTATGACACGCTTTCTTTGTCGAGTGCTTTTTTTTTCTTTTCACAACTGGTCTCTTTGTTCAGGGTTTTTTGTATCCTGAGGGTGCCATAATGATCAATTAAATGATCACTAGCCGCCTCGGTTGCCGTTGCCATCGGCCCGTTAGGGCTCACAGCAAATTTGAAGCGATTCGGTCGAAAAACGGCGGAGTTATAAGGCCCGTTTTGTGTTTCAGACACACACACACACACACACACACACACACACACACACACACAGGACGGACACTTGGCTTTTTACTATATGATGATGATGGGCCCCAAAGAGAAGAAGAAGAAGAAGAAGAAGAAGTGTAGCCTACTGTCTTTGCTTTTGACCATCACTAGCGCAACGCCTAGTACCGGAAATACCGATCACCGGTAATGCCTAGTACCGGTAATGCCAAGCACCGGTAATGCTGAGCAGCAGTTTTTTTGGGTCCACGAAATATTATATTATTACTTTTGTGTCTCTCCTTCTTTCCATCTTCTTCTCTCGTCCTGCTCTACCCCCCCCCCCCACCCCCTCCCCCACCACCAACCCCGCCCTCCTACCCCCCCCCCCCCCCCCCGCCCTCCCACCCCCACCCCACCTATACCCCACCCCCACCCATCCACTATTACTTTTGTGTCTCTCCTTCCTTCGATCTTCTTCTCTCATAGCGCTGTACTGTGCCCCCCCCCCCCCCCCCCCCCCCCCCCGCACCCCCCCAAAGAGAAGCAGAAGAAGAAGAAGAAGAAGTCTCGTTTTTATTTGCGGCAAAGGTATGCTAGATTCGCGTGAATCTAAGAAACGCTCTATTATATTCTGTGTCATTTTGAACAGGTAGTTTGAGTTGTTTAGCCCACAAGCGATATCAAGCCAATCCGCTCCGGGAGGTGTCGAAAAGATGAACCCAAGGCTCTCAGGGAAAGGGATATAATTATAAGTGTGGAAAGGGAGTTGGGGTGTTGGCTTTGCATTAGTGAGTGCGTCCAGGGAACGTTAATATTCGTTAATATAGCGTAAATTAGTATCTGTTCGTGTCCCATCAATTTCATATTTTCGTATTATCCGTCTGTGCTTAACCCTTTCACCGCCAGCCATATTTTAACCAAAAATGTCCATTAAATTTACCTGGGTAGAGAACAAAATCCATCTGCAGTATTGTGGATTCTTCTGTAACATCTATATAACATAAGGTGTATCATTTCTTCCCAAAACTAAGACAACAGGGTCTTTGGATAACAGACCCCAATTTGATGCCTTTTAGTGACATTGGTGTTGAATCACTGTGATGCTAAAATGCGACTTTGGCGGTGAAAGGGTTAACCTGAAAGATGCTGCTTGAACTAAGGACTTTGGGTCAAAGATAGTAGACTTCGTTCGTGTAGCCTACTGTCTTTGCTTTTGACCATCATTACGGTACTTATTGGGAAATCAACTCACGTTTATAAACCTTAGATAATATCAAATGTGAGAAACACAAAGAATTGAAGAATGAACGAACTAGAAATGAAACATCTAGTCAAAACAAATTGAGTTAATAAACGAAAACTTAGTTTTTTGGGGATAGATGCCATGTGTCCCACATTAAATTCTCACCCTTAGACTCCCACAGATGGAATTGTCATCCACATAGAAAGAAGGAATTATTATTTGTATTGTGAATGAAAATCCGTTTAACGTCCTCCGGTCTGGAACAGACACATATGGGACATTAGTAGATGTAATGTATGGTGGGGGCGATCCTGGAGGCAATGCCCGGAGGCAGTGCAACACCAGGAAAGGAAAGGAAAGTCCCGAATGTTTTAACAATACCGATGTGCATACAGTCTGGGCAACTCCCACAGAAACCATGCACTTTCATTTATAAGCTACCACCACACAGTGGTCTGAACTCCCCTCTTCATAGGAGCTAAGATAAAAAGGGAAGAGTCGGGGGAGGGGGGGAGGGGGGGGGGTAAGAAAATAATCTGAAGAAAATCTTAAGGGGAAAGATTAAGGAGAGAAGGGAGTGGGGGTGGGG
>CM065682.1:59463453-59475953 GCA_017654935.2 Phymorhynchus buccinoides
GATAATGCTTGGGGGTCAAGGGATTCAGGTTCTGTGCTGACTCGTGTGTAGCGAACCGAGTCGTGTTCCGTGACTGGAAAAAACCCAAAGCAACACTGATGATTAATTTAGACTGGTCAGCATTACTTGCTGTCTCACGGGTATTGGCCACTGCAACTAGAGTTATTAAAGACCCACCGCGTCACTTGTCAAAATGATGGTTTTCACGTGTTTCCCCTCTTATAGCTGGTAAGAATCGTCCAAGCGTAAGAGGGGATGTAACACGTGACGTTAAGCCCTTGTTGGTCGGTATCCAAAAGGGGCATTCACTCTTGCAAGAAGCAGCCATTTAGTGGCCTCAAATAGGGTTATTGGCGAGAGTTATGCCCTTGTTTGGTCAGTACTCAACCATCTTCCCCCACCCACCAAGAGCATTCGCTCTTAGAAAAGGTGTTTGTTGCATTGGCCAATAGATATAGAACGTGAAAAGTACAGTTAATGGGAACTGGCGCGAGGAGTGTGCTCTCGTGTTGACCAAATATGTCGATCTTGACGCAATTCTCTCAATAAGATATCGATCTTTCATGACAGCGTCTGTTGTTATAGACGTTCACAACAGTATGTTCATATGGTTTGCCATTTGTTTTTCCATTCCTCGCGTCCCAAGGTGGTACGACACAAGCGTTTCTATTAATTTTGTCCTTGGTCGCCCGTATCCGGTCCTTGAAATAGTTTGTTGGAGAAAAACAACACTCCTGTCTTTTGCTGACCCCCCCCCCCCCCCCCCCTCTCTCTGTCCCCCTGTCTCACTGACTCTCTCTCTCTCTTCTCTCTCTCTCTCTCTCCTCACTCTCTCTCTCTCTCTCTCTCTCTCACTCTTCAGCCTCACGGGTTTCGTTTTGTATTAGTCTTCTCTCTCTCTCTCTCTCTCTCTCTCTCTCTCTCTCTCTGTCTCTGTCTCTCTCTCTCTCTCTCTCTCTCTCTATCTCTCTCTCTCTCTCTCTCTCTCTCTCTCTCTCTCTCTCTCTCTCTCTCTCTCTCTCTCTCTCTCTCTCTCTCTCTCTCTCTCTCTCTCTCTGACAGGTTGTAAGAATAGGCCAGGCCTAGAATCTCAATCCTTGCGTATTAAAGTTTTCAAGTGTCTCTCTCTCTCTCTCTCTCTCTCTCTCTCTCTCTCTCTCTCTCTCTCTCTCTCTCTCTTCTCTCTCTCTCTCTCTCTCTCTCTCTCTCTCTCTCTCTGCCTTATCTTATCGTTTGTATTAGTCTTGTTTCCGTCTCAAGGATAGATTGTAAGAATAGGCCTGGCCTAAAATCTCAATCCTTGCGTAATAAAGTTGTCAAGTGTCAAGTGTCTATCTCTCTCTCTCGCTCGCTCACACACGCATTCATTCTCTCTCTCTCTCTCTCTCTCTCTCTCTCTCTCTCTCTCTCTCTCTCTCTCTCTCTCTCTCTCTCATCGTCAGATTTATGCATAGCCATCATCACCCCCACCCACTCCCTTATTCCTCAAGCACCACTCCCTCACAAGTGTCAAAACTTTAAATAAAATTAAGACTTTCAAAGAGTTACGTTGTGTGTGGGGGGTTTTAATAGACAGAAGCAACAACATTAACCCTTTCGTCGCCAGACATTTTTCAGCCAAAAAATACCATTAAACTTAACAGGGTAGAGAAACAAATAATAATCTGCACTATTGCGAACTATGTTTTGTGACATATATAACATTAGGCCTATCCTTACCTCCCCAAATCGAGAACATAGGATCTTTGGATAACAGGCCCTGGTTTGATGCTTTTTAGTGATATGGGTGTTAAACCATTGTGGTGCATAAATGCGACATTGGCGATGAAAGGGTTAAAGAAATGGAAAGGGAGAGGAGAAAAGAGGTTGCTTTTTTTAAAAAGCAAAAATATTGTTCGGCACCTCCACGCCTACGTAGACTTGTACAAGTTGTATGTTTTATGTTTCTTGATTTTTCCCCCGCTAATTTTTTTTTAATGTATAATATGATTAGAGTGTTCTCGGTGGGTCTTAATGTGCTGACGATGCGGAATTCAACTCCGCAAGATTGTAGGCGTTTTTGTTGTTGTTGGGTGGTTGTTTTTGTGAGGGGGTGGATTTCCAGGACAATATGGGACATTTGTAAATACAATACTGGCTGTGGCAATGCCCGGAGGTTAGTATGTGTGTGGAGGGTGTGTGTGTGTGCAGGGGGAGGGGGGGGGGGGGGGCTGGGATGTGATAGGGAAGTCCATTGATTTTTTGGGTGCGGGTGCTGAATTCCTTCTGTGGATTCAGTGTGTGGGGGTGGAGGGGAGGGGGGATTAAGTGACGGACGGGGTGTATGCAAGACAGTTGTAGGGGTGCACTGGAGACGTGCTATTATTTATATATTCACGTCACAGATCCGGCATTGCAGTACCCCCAGGATCTAATCATAGTTTTGAATGATGCTTGGTTGATAGGTTCGTCCCATATGTGTGCTGTTTTGCAGCCGAGACGGAGTGGACGCAAAGCCTAGCTTTCACACTGGGATCACATTCAGTAACAAGGTCAAGGTCACGACGGCAAAATGGTTTGTGCCGATCTCTTCCTATTAAGGAGGCACACCTTCACACAAAATTTGACGCGATTCGGTCAAGCGGTTCGGGAGATATCCTTGGGACAGACAGAAAGAAAAAAAACGAAAAAAAAAACCCCAGTCCATCGCAATAGTCCGTCTTGGTGACGGACTAATTAATAAAGCAAAGGCACAGGGCGACAGACGAAGTAGAGAAGAAAACTTTTTATTTTCCAAGGATAAAGATTGTAGGCAACGCCTAGTCTTCCAATATGTCCTTAATACATAAACAAACATGCAATAATCCTGTGATGCTTGGATTTACGTCATATTAACATAAGCTCGAAATAAGGACAAAAATAAACTTGTACTGTGGAAGACTTTTGTATTCTATTTAAAGGTGTCCGCAGTGAAGAGAAGAGGGGGTGGGGAGGTGGGGTGTGTGTGTAGAAAGGCGAATAAAAGAGTACCTGAAAAGGATCCATAACTCAAGCCTGGACCCCCGCAAACCCCACCGCAAGCTCATTCATCAAGGGTGAAAATGAAAAGTGTTGACTAGTATCGTTTGCCCCCACCTCTGGTAACAGTGGTTGAACACAGAATAGCAACTGAACAAGATGGAAAGCCATGCCTATGTACTCACAGTAATCGTATAGATATAATACTATGGCTCCCCCCCCCCCCCCCCCCCCCCCATGCGTGCGCATCTCGACCCTTCCAACGGAAGTGTCGCCACGTTAGTCAGATTTGTGTGTAAACAGGATCGATCTGGCATTTTTCAAACAAAGTTACTGACTAAGATGGCGGTCTCCCATATTATGGCACGCTCCTTGTGGCCGGATATGACGACACGTGGGTACAAGCCATTATGGGAGGTGATAAATCTGGCTTTTTTCCAATTGTATTTTTCTCATAGCTATTCAAGTACATTCATGATGCAGCCTTATGTTTGTAACTGAAACGTTTTTGAGTGCGCGCATAAGTTTATAGCTTGCTGTGCTCATACAATAATTTGTGTACACTGCAATGTATTATGTTAATCAACATTGTTTAAACCAAGTGTGGCTTGCCAGTTTGGTCAACTGAAATCACGATGGGCATCGTAGTTGGGAGACACATGCATAGATAAGCAATTCTGTCCATTTCCGTAATGACCTGGACCTGTATTAACATTGAGATACAGTATGAGACTTATCGCTATGATATCTGAGAAGTCCTTCACGAGTCCTATTGAAGTCAGCTACTTTAGAAGGACTTCTACGATATCATGATGATAAGTCTCATACTATCTCAATGTGAATGCATGCCCTGTTCAGTATCTTGTATACTTTCTTTTCAGAAATTAGATTCACTGAAAGTATTTTTATATTGCTTACCGTTTGGTTGAATTGACGGGCTTCATTTTCGGGATATTCGGGACACTTTTCACATATTTCATTGCGATGGGCTCACTAGTGTAGGCTGTGTTTGACACACATTTATATTTCGCTAAAACAAAATTGTATTATGTACTTGGAGTGCATTTATATAGCTTGCTATTTGGTAGAACTGGCACCGTAGGGTTCACCCTCCTGATTTTATCGAGGACTAATCTGCCAGTTGTCATTATTAAGATCGGTTAAATATCTTTAACATTAAAACAATTATAAGCCGGATTATAATATAAAATTGTAAAGGGCTTACTGGAATACGTTAAATGGGTTGGCATTTCAGTGATATCAAAATGACAGGCATCGTCTGGCAGAGATGTCTTCTTCACAATGAGGCAAGAGATGAAGCTGGCACCATCAGCAGTCTGTCCCTGTGGTCTGGAAGACCAGACAACAGAACATGTCATGCAGAGATGTCCCCTTCACAAGGAGGCAAGAGATGAAGCTGGCACCATCACCAGTCTGTCCTTGTGGTCTGGAAGACCAGACAACAGAACATGTCCTGCAGAGATGTCTCCTTCACAAGGAGGCAAGGGATGAAGTGTAGCTCATCAGCAGTCTGTCCCTGTGGTCTGGAAAACCAAACAACAGAACACGTCCTGCAGAGATGTCCCTTTCACAAGGAGGCAAGAGATGAAGTGTGGCCCAAACAACAGAACATGCCCTCCAGAGATGCCCCCTTCACAAGGAGGCAGGAGACGAAGCTGGCACCATCACCAGTCTGTCCTTGTGGTCTGGAAAACCAAACAACAGAACATGTCATGCAGAGATGTCCCTTTCACAAGGAGGCAAGAGATGAAGAGTGGCCCATCAACAGTCTGTCCCTGTGGTCTGGAAGACCAGACAACAGAACATGTCATGCAGAGATGAAGAGTGGCCCATCAACAGTCTGTCCCTGTGGTCTGGAAGACCAGACAACAGAACATGTCATGCAGAGATGTCCCTTTCACAAGGAGGCAAGAGATGAAGAGTGGCCCTGTGGTCTGGAAGACCAGACAACAGAACATGTCATGCAGAGATGTCCCTTTCACAAGGAGGCAAGAGATGAAGAGTGGCCCATCAACAGTCTGTCCCTGTGGTCTGGAAGACCAGACAACAGAACATGTCCTGCAGAGATGTCCCCTTCACAAGGAGGCAAGAGATGAAGTGTGGCCCAAACAACAGAACATGCCCTCCAGAGATGCCCCCTTCACAAGGAGGCAGGAGACGAAGCTGGCACCATCACCAGTCTGTCCCTGTGGTCTGGAAGACCAAACAACAGAACATGTCCTGCAGAGATGTCCCCTTCACAAGGAGGCAAGAGATGAAGCTGGCACCATCACCAGTCTGTCCCTGTGGTCTGGAAGACCAAACAACAGAACATGTCCTGCAGAGATGTCCCCTTCACAAGGAGGCAGGAGATGAAGCTGGCACCATCACCAGTCTGTCCCTGTGGTCTGGAAGACCAGACAACAGAACATGTCATGCAGAGATGTCCCTTTCACAAGGAGGCAAGAGATGAAGAGTGGCCCATCAACAGTCTGTCCCTGTGGTCTGGAAGACCAACCAACAGAACATGACTGTCCTCCAGATATGTCCCCTTCACAAGGAGGCAAGAGATGAAGCGTGGCCCATCACCAGTCTGTCCCTGTGGTCTGGAAGACCAGACAACAGAACATGTTCTGCAGAGATGTCCCCTTCACAAGGAGGCAAGAGATGAAGCTGGCACTATCACCAGTCTGTCCCTGTGGTCTGGAAGACCAGACAACAGAACATGTCCTGCAGAGATGTCCCCTTCACAAGGAGGCAAGAGATGAAGTGTGGCCCATCAACAGTCTGTCCCTGTGGTCTGGAAGACCAAAACAACAGAACATGCCCTGCAGAGATGTCCCCTTCACAAGGAGGCAAGAGATGAAGTGTGGCCCATCAGCACACCGCTGTCTACCAGGCTCTATGGGTCCAAGGAAGAGCTGGAGAAGACGGCTCTCTTTTGTCAGCAGAGCTTCTTTGGTTGTGTAGCAGGCGTACACCAGAAGAAGAAGAAGACAGACAGAACTTGGGGCGAACAATTCTGCCTATAATTACATTATGATCGTTCAAGAAGACTGAAACACGTTTTTATTCCACACAGTTCGCACAGACAGGCAGACGAGCAGAGAAATGCACTGACCCATCATTTCTATTGCAACTTATTCCTTGTTACTCGTGGAACTGTAAACTGTACAAAAAAAAGAGAGATTATAGTTGACGCTTTTAAACCGTTGGACTCTTTTCAGCAAGTGTTGGGAGATGAGAGAGAGAGAGAGAGAGAGAGAGAGAGAGAGAGAGAGAGAGAGAGAGAGAGAGAGAGAGAGAGAGAGAGAGAGAGAGAGAGAGAGGTCTGCAGGAATAAAAAGATGGTAGTCATATAATGTTTGCATACATACATACGTAAATACATACGTACATGCATACATATACACAAAGAGAGAGAGAGAGAGAGAGAGAGAGAGAGAGAGAGAGAGAGAGAGAGAGAGAGAGAGAGAGAGAGAGAGGTCTGCAGGATTAATACATGCATACATACATACATACATACATACATACATACATACATACATACATACATACATACATACATACATACATACATACATACATGCATGCATGCATGCATGTATGCATGCATGCATGCATGCATGCATGCATGCATGCATGCATGCATGCATGCATGTATGCATACATGCATACATACATACATACATACATACATACATACATACATACATACATACATACATATATACATACATGCATGCATGCATGCATGCATACATGCATGCATACATACATACATACACAGAGAGACAGACAGACAGAGAGAGAAGGAGAACGAACGAACGAACGAACGAACGAATGTTTTTTTTATTGAGGGAAACGGAATAAGCACAATAACCGGCTTTTTTTCATCCGGCCCTCCGAACAAAAGAACATAAATTTACGAAAATATAAATATAAAATATAAAGAGAGAGGGAGAGAGAGAGAGAGAGAGAGAGAGAGAGAGAGAGAGAGAGAGAGAGAGAGAGAGAGAGAGAGAGAGAGAGAGAGAGAGAGAGACATAGACGGAGACAGAGAGAGTTGTGCACAAAAGGAGCTACTGCGTGGGAGAGAGGGGCGGGGAGGAGAGGGGATGTTGTCAACATTTAAAAAAAATTAAAACAAGAAAGACGAAGAAAAGTTGAATTCACCGACACTGTTGACTTGCTTTTCGTGGAGGAACAGAAAAGGAACAGAACGAGTTGTGTGGCTTTTCCCCCGAAACTGGCTGCGTTTGTTTATTTGAATAACTGGTTTGAATGTTTTCCTTTGGGAAAAAAGAGAGTTAACAAGTGCAACGCCGAGCGGCTGCAAAGTCCCCTCGCAGCATCGCCGAGCTACTCCGAAATCGGAATGTGTCGGCTGTACACATACATAAAAACGCATCAAAACAGCACGTAGCTACAAAAAAACGCATCAAAACAGCACGTAACTGAATAGTTTTTTTATATATATATATAGCCTTGGGGTTCGGACCCGTGATTTGAGCGCGCGCGATCATGCGCACACGCGCGCACAGAAAAATTCATGACAACTGTGTTATAGAGCATTCATCAAGAAATGTTGTGGAAAAAACCCTGCATTAAAATACGTGCAAAACTTCGCGAGATATTAGCGATTATGTGTTTCGGGGTTTGAACCCCGTAACTGGCGCGACCGTGACCTTAATGTAGAACTAAATACATCAGTGGATAGCTTGCATCTTGGAAAACTAGTATGCCAAATTTCATGATGATAGACTGAATAGTTTTTGAGAAAAACGGACGAATAGCCGGACGCGGCTCGGGGACTAAAAACATGGTATGAGATCGTCTTTTCTCTTACCTTTTCCTAGCGTCGCACACATACACACGCGCGCGCGCGAGCACATGCACACGCACGCACGCACGCACGCACACACACGCACACACACACACACACACACACACACACACACACACACGCATGCGCACACACGCACACACACACACCACACACACACACAACACACACACACACACACCACACACACACCACACACACACACACACACACACAACACACACACGCACGCACACACACACACACACACACACACACACACACAACCACACACACACACACACACACACACACACACACACACACACACACACACACACACACACACACACACACACACACACACACACACACACACACACACACACACACACACACACACACACACACACACACACACATACTTTCATACACACACACACGTAACACACACACACACACACACACACACACACACACACACACACACACACACACACACACACACACACACACACACACACACACAATTGGTGCACGACTTACCTTTAGTTTAAGTGAAATCCCTCAACACCCATTTCCCACCCCATATCTTCTTTCTCTCTTTCTGGTCTTTACCACCCCATTTTGCTCCCACCCCCACCCCTACTAGACCCCTATATCGTTCTACCCCCCCACCCCACCCACCCTTCAGTTCCTTCGTATTCTTTGTACACGACGTTTGTATCCTTGTGCAAAGTGCTGACTAACGCACCGAAAGGTGTGTCCTAATCTGTCCATCTTTCAGGGCAAACACTTATTAGGGACAACAGGCAAGATGTAGGGAATGCCCTAGGTCAGAAGAGTGTGGTTAGGCTCGGTGTCCATCCGTGTTCTACCGAGGACCCAGCATGTTTGACAATCGTGTGGAAGGTAGCACACGCCTTGTTGCTTCTGACTTTGTGACAGGTTATGCACACAAGCAGGTCTGCCTCTTTTGGTCTCTCTTTCTCCCTAGACCCAAACAACACGGGCGACAGCAGACCAACTGCGTGCACAACGCACGCCAGTCGGTGTGAATGACTTGGCAGCAGGTGTGAAGAAAAACATAGAATGAAAACAAAACAGATGCTTTGTATTAGCCAGCACACAAGATGTACACCGACCCTTAGGGTCCACAGGGAAGAAAGGAGTGCCCTAGGTCAGACGATTGTGGTTAGTATGGTGTGTGTGTGTGGGGGGGGGGTGATTGACCAGTGGGTAGTCAGTCATACTACAGACTCTCTGGTTATGGAGAAAGGTGGCAGAGTGGTTAAGACGTTCGCCTACCAAAATGTAATGCGTGACTGCAACGTTAGTGACACGGGTTCGAATCCCGGCCTCGCCCTTTCTTTCCAGTTCGACAGAAAAATCGAACTGAACGTCGAGTCCTTCGGATGGGGACTTAAAGCTAGTCTGACCCGTGCGTTTTGCGCACGTAATAATCCCACGGCAGTTGGAAGTCGGTAAGAGCAGGGAGAAATCTCGCTGCCTGGTATGGCCAAATTGATAGCTAGGTTTCCCAATTCTGCTCACACTCCGTCCTCACCCTGACCCCCAAAAAAACAATTGGGTAGGCGCTGCGCTTGCGGCGACGCGCTCTCCGTGGGTGAGCAGCCCTAATTTCACAGAGATACGTCTCTGTGACTTGAATATACCAAATACCAAAGAATACCAAATAATATACTGACCAGTGGGGTGGGGCTAAGCTAAATACCGTGACTGACTAAGAGATGAATGATGCGTGCGTGCGTGCGTGCGTGTGCGTGTGCGTGTGTGTGTGTGTGTGTGCGTGTGTGTGCGTGCGTGTGCGTGTGCGTGTGCGTGTGCGTGTGTGTGTGTGCGCGCGCGCGCGTGTGTGTGTGTGCGCGCGCGCGCGCGCGTGTGTGTGTGTGCGCGTGTGCGTGTGCGTGCATGTATGGTCGCTTCGCCAACAACCCTTTCAATCTATACCTTTTCATGTCTCATAAACAATCCGGTTTTTATTTTAATTTATGTATTACATTTTTACCCAAAATATCACACCCTAAATCTTATATCCGCAACCCTTCAGAACCCCGTCTCTATAATCTATAGCCATCTTTCCTATCCCCCCCCCCCCCCCCCCCCCTCTCTCCCTTTTTTTATTTCTTAATTTTTATGGCTGGATCTGTATTCTTTTTTTTGGTCTTTATCTTTTTGTTGTTATCCTGTAATAATAATAATTATAACAAAATTGTGCCTGTGCCAGTGCTGGAGGACGTAAAACTCATTAATTTTCTCTCTCAGCCCTATAAGTTGCTTGATTCCGTCGGTGGTGTTTAAATTAACATTTTGTTGTTATTGTTGTTGTTTTTGTGGCTGGATTTTGTTGTTATTGCTGTTGGTGTTTGTGGCTGGATTTTTTTGCTATTGTCGTTGGTGTTTGTGTGTGGATTTTGTTGTTATTGTTGCTGGGTTTTGTGGCTGATTTTTGCGAACTGGACCCGCACGGGGTCCACCCATTGTGGTCTGGATAAGCTATGCCCCTATGTAACCCCCACTCCACCCCCCACACCCCACCCCCACCCCCTTCCTCTTCCAGATCCGCACCGTAATTGGACGCGTTCGTCCTTGAACCGTGTTGCGTTCGTTATGATAATATTCCCTACACACCGCTATGTGGCCAGCTATTGGTTTGTTAGAACTAGTTGTGTGGATTTTTAGCTGGGTAATCGAGCCTTCGGACAAATACATTACGTGGGTGAACACGTACCGCGTAACTTGTTTGGCACAGAGAGAGAGAGAGAGAGAGAGAGAGAGAGAGAGAGAGAGAGAGAGAGAGAGAGAGAGAGAGAGAGAGACAGAGAGAGAGAGACAGAGACAGAGACAGAGAGAGAGAGAGAGAGAGAGAGAGAGGGGCACAGAGAGAGAGAGACAGAGGCACACAGAGAGAGAGAGAGAGAGGGGGAGAGAGAGAGAGAGACAGAGAGAGAGACAGAGAGGCACACAGAGAGAGAGAGAGAGAGAGAGAGAGAGAGAGAGAGAGAGAGAGAGAGAGAGAGAGAGAGAGAGAGAGAGAGAGAGAGAGAGAGAGAGAGACAGGGTGATAGAGAGAGACCCTATGTAACTGATGGATGGAAATTTGTTTAACGCCCTCCGGTCTGGAACAGACACATATGGGACACTAGTAAGATATAAAGGTGGTGGGAACGATCTTGGAAGCAATGCCCGGAGGCAGTGAAACACCAGGAAAGTCCTGAATGGGGGGTTTTCATCAATATAGATATATTAATCAAACGTGACACACAACTATGTAACTGACCACCCTGATAGTAAATTTATATTGACTTAAGAGTCAAAACAGACTATATTCAGATGGTCCATTGACTTATTATGGAACATATTTCAAAATCTAACAACTTATATTAAATAAGACAAGAAAAAATATGAAATGGGGATTATGCTATTTATAAGAAGATGAAAAATTGACTGCAGTACCTTTTGGAGATCAACGTATCATCATATAGTAAAAAGCCAAGTGTCCGTCCGTGTGTGTTTGTGTGTGTGTGTGTCTGTCTGAAACACAAAATGGGCCTTATAACTCCGCCGTTTTTCGACCGAATCGCTTCAAATTTGCTGTGAGCCCTAACGGGGCGATGGCAACGGCAACCGAGGCGGCCGTGTCATTTGCGCGGTTTCGCAAATGCGCGAAACGCGCATCCGCCGGCCTCTCGGCGCCCGTATCTCCGGCGTTTCTGGCCCGATTGCCTTCGAATTTGGCAGAAAGATGACCGGGGCCGGGGACTATCCGTGTGCCAAACCGGAAGCGAATCGATTCATAAACGCGCGCGCTAGACGCCGCTGTACCTTTTTTTATGAATAACTCCGCTGTTTCGTAACCGAATCGCTTCAAATTTGCTATCAGGCTTGCTATTGGTTACTAGGCGTTACCAGTACGGTGCATTGCCAGTACTAGGCGTTGCGCTAGTTTATTTTTTTAAAAATGGGAAAAATATCAGTTATTATTTGTCGCAATAAGTTCCATAATAAGTCAATGGAACATCTGAAGATAGTCCGCTTTGACTCAAAAGTCATCACGTTATTGATAGAATACGAAATTAGTTAACAAATTTAGCTCAAAAGGAAAAAAAAGCAAAAAACGCCCTGAGAGCACAGACCACAAAAAAAGTAGTTCAGCTCTTGTTGGCGACATTTTTGTAATCTACAATTTAATCAGTGAAGGATGTGTTAGGAGACGATGTCATCAACGTTATATGAATAATTAATTATGATTTAGTATTGGGCAATAGAGAACGATATGTGTATTAGTTTCTTTGTCTTGATTTTTTTTTTTAAAGATCCAAATCCCTGTTTATCTACAATTTAACCAGTAAAGGATGTGTTAGGAGACGATGTCATCATAAACGTTTTATGAATAATAAATTATGATTTAGTATTGGGCAATAGAGAACGATATGTGTATTAGTTTCTTTGTCTTGATTTTTGTTTAAAGGATCCAAATCCCTGTACCTTTTTACCTTTTTAGTCCCCGAGCCGAAGGTTCGGGAACTATTGTTTCTGTCTGATCCGTCCGCCGCCTCCGTCCCTCCGTCCCTCCGTCCGTCCGTCCGGCTATTCGTCCGTTTTTCTCAAAAACTATTCAGTCTATCATCATCAAATTTGGAATAGTAGTTTGCCA
>CM065682.1:59480953-59485953 GCA_017654935.2 Phymorhynchus buccinoides
GTACTTTAGCTACCCTCTCCCTTCATGTTCACGACCCTGAGAGAGATAAGACAGAGAAAAACGGAGACAGAGAGATAGACGAATGGCGAAGAGAGGGTTTTCGTGTACGTGTTTACTGTCTGACAAACTCGCTTAAATTCATACACCCCATCCATCTTATTCATTCTCTCTCTCTCTCTCTCTCTCTCTCTCTCTCGTCTCTCTCTCTCTCTCTCTCTCTCTCTCTCTCTCTCTCTTCGACCTCTCTCTTCTTTTCTCTCGTCTTCTTCTTCTTCTTCTTCTTCTTCTTCTTTTCTTCTTCTTCTTCTTCTTCGTCGTCTCGTCGGTCTTGTCGCCTTTTTCGCCTTCTTCTTCTTCTTCTTCTTCTTCTTCTTCTTCTTCTTCTTCTTCTTCTTCTTCGTCGTCTTCGTCTTCGTCGTTGTCGCCTTCTTCTTCTTCTACTTCTTCTTCTTGTTCTTCTTCTTCTTCTTTTCTTTGAAACGCTGCGATAGTAATAATAATAATAATAATAATAATAACTCTTACATAGCGCTGTTCTCCTGGCCGCAGCAGGACTCATAGCGCTTTACCAAAAAAACATACATACAATAATCATGAAGAAAAAACAATATAATTATACAAAAAAGGAAACACAACCATAAAAAAATCCATGAAAAAACAATTAGCCCACTATCGCACTGCACTCACACATAGTCCAACTCAGCAAAAATTCACAGAGGGTGAACTTAAGGGGAGAAGACACAGGAGCAGTATAATAGCAGAAGAAACAAAAAGATCAAATAATAAGCTAAGAGAGAAAAATATGGATTTTGTAGGCTTTTCCCCTCTTCCTCGTGCGGTCTGATTGAAAGGTGCGTCGATATCATTCGCATTCACGTGTGCTTCCTTTGATTTAGGCTTCTCTCCCCCACCCCCCCCTCCCCTCCCCCTACTCCTACCACCATCAGCACCACAACCACCATCGCCCCCCCCACCCCCCACCCCCACCCCCCCCCCCCCAACAACGTTTACTTTGCTTCCTTCTCCTCCCAACACCTGCTGAGTGATTTACTGCTGTTTGCTGTTTAATTTACCTCTTCAACAAGCCTCCCCCCCCCCCCCTCTCTCTCTCTAGTCTTCTCTCTCTCTCTCTCTCTCTCTCTCTCTCTCTCTCTCTCTCTCTCTCTCTCTCTCTCTCTCTCTCTCTCTCTCTCTATCTCGGCCCAGCCTAAATTCTTATCCTAGTAAAGTAAAGTTTCTGAAGTCTGAAGTCTCTCTCTCTCTGTCTCTCTCTCTCTCTCTCTCTCTCTCTCTCTCTCTCTGCTCTCTCTCTCTCTCTCTCTCTCTCTCTCTCTCTCTCTCTCTCTCTCTCTCTCTGTCTCTCTCTCTCTCTCTCTCCTCTCTCTCTCTCTCTCTCTCTCTCTCTCTCTCTCTCTTTCTCTCTCTCTCTCTCTCTCTCTCTCTCTCTCTCTCTCTCTCTCTCTCTCTCTCTCTACTCTCTCTCTCTCTCTCTCTCTCTCTCTCTCTCTCTCTCTCTCTCTCTCTCTCTCTCTCTCTCTCTCTCCCTCCTCTCTCTCTCTCTCTCTCTCTCTCTCTCTCTCTCTCTCTCTCTCTCTCTCATATATATACACATATATTATTTAGCATTCTTGTTTGATTTACTTTATTTTCCCCCAGGGCTGGGTGGAAAAAAGCATGTAACTTGCTTATCTCATGTTCCCTGGTTAAATACAATTTCGTTTTCGGTGGGTTTTCTTCGTTCTCCTTCTCTCTCTCTCTCTCTCTCTCTCTCTCTCTCTCTCTCTCTCTCTCTCTCTCTCTCTCTCTCTCTCTCTCTCTCTCTCTCTCTCTCTCTCTCTCTCTCTCTCTCTCTCTCTCTCTCTCTCTCTCTCTCTCTCAATGGCTGTACATGTCTTCCTTTTCTGTATGTGTAGATCAGTAGCTATGTTTTCATGTTCAGCCACTGTAATAATACTAATCTTGCTTTAAAAATGTCAAAAAATAGTGCTGCGTTTGCCTGATGGGTTAGTCATCGAGTTAAAGGGAAAACAACCGATCCCAGGGATCGGGTCTTGCTCGTCAGAAAAGCTCTGCCTCGCGGTGGCTCGTCACAACATGGAACAAAGAAGGGCGAACCGTCTCTCTCTCTCTCTCTCGCTAGCTGTGATTCAAATGTGGCGTGCGCGCTCTCTCTCTCTCAATGGTTGGTTCTACGTCTACTTAGGCGTAGAGACAAAAGCGCACTCGAACGAAAATGGTGTTTTACGTCCTCTTGGTCCGAATCAGACACATATGGGACATTTGTAAATACAAATATGGTGGGAACAATACTGGAGGCAATGCCCGGAGGCAGTACGAAACCAGTAAAGTCCCGATTTTTTATTAATACAGATAGGTGTAGCGGTAACCACGCCTCAGTTAAGCCTCATCGGCTATGGCACCGCTACCAAAAGCGCACTCCCAGCGCCTCCCCTCTTTTATAGTCCGGTCGCGGGTTTAAGTGTTTATGCGGTCCTTTCTAATGCATTGAATTAAAGAACTTTGTTCACTTTAATTTTCTTATCAAAAGGGTGACAGGGATGTTTTTGTTTCTTCCAGTGTCAGTGTCAAATCACAATTTAAGCAAGATCAAGTTAACTTTTTTTTTCTCACGATTCTCAAAATCAAACAAAAAGGAATGCTATTCTACGAAGCAGGTTAGTGTGGTAATGATAACGAGATACAGCTGAATGAACTTTTATGCAAACTTCCTTGCACCATGGTACACCACCACACAAAATTTGAAGCGATTCTGTTCACTAGTTCACGAGATAAAGCTGGGGGGAAATTACATAGCCCAAAGAAGGAAATTTCGGTTTTCAAGGTCAAACTTCAAGGTCAAGGTCAGCACGGTGTTGATTAACGAAAGGAAGCTTCCTTTTCAAGCTGTCTACCCCTCTGCCAATGTTAATCAAAATCCAAACAGTAGTTTTTAAGATAATCGATACACAGACAGACACACAGACACACACACAGACACACAAACCGATCGCAATACCTCGGCCTCTGGCCGGGTAATTATAATATCATGTTTGTGTCTCATTGTATCTGTCACCCTTCAATATATTTACCGTAGAAAATAATCATTACCTCTCGTGCATTACATTTCGTTTGTGTCTCCCCTGCAATTCGTTTTAAGCTATATCAGTAGTATGCTGTGTAATACTCTTCTTCTTTTTGCTTTTATCAAGCCCTAGATCGAAGATCGGCAAAGGACAATAATGACTGTAGTCACAGACTACCGTCCTTTGTGTAGTTCCCCGCTAACTATACTGTACTCTAGAGAGCCGTGGACAGACAGACAAACAAACATTGGAAAAGACATTCAGTTAGACAGAGAACAAAATGACGATAGGACAGACAGAGATGCCACAAGAAAGATGGAAATCAAACAATCAAGACCAGATGAATCCGAAGCGTTTTTCCGAAGCACCCATACTGCACAGGGAACACAAGGTCGTATCAAAATGGCGCCGCTTCACTGAGTTTTGGCCCCAGCTCGCGCAGCCAATGGCTGCTCTATTTTTAACCTCTGTGATGCGGAAGAACAGTACCAAGGGAGTGGGGGGCAATGGAAGAGGGAGGTTGGCCTTCCCCCTTCAGATGTCATCAGTTCCAAACAACAAAAGACTGCTGATGCCCGCTGACTTGGCACATCAATAAAACTGCGAAAAGCAATTGAGTGATTGTTGACTTGACTGATGGCTTTAAAATGTCACGTGGGGGGTCATCGGATGGAGAGAAGAAAAATGATGATGATGATGATGGAGGTCACTTACTACTGAATGCTTTCTTTCACATGACGGTGGAGAGAGAGAGAGGGGGGAGGAGAAAACTGCCTTATTGATTGCTTTGTGTCACATGGGGGTTAGAAAGAAACGAAAACATCTGGATTGTGGCTTAATATCATGTTGGGTAGAACGTAGGAAGGAAGGAGGGAATAAATGAATGATGGATCTTTATCACACGAGGGCTGAAATGAAGAAGACGGCTTCGCTTTATGCCACGTGAGGGGGAGGGGGAAAAGGAAGAAACAACAGAAAGAAGGCAGAAGGGGATGGTGGGAGGGGGAGATGACTGATGAGTGATGGCTTTATGTCACGTGACTAACTGGTTCATGTTTATTAAGTGCTTAATTGGGGCGGCAAGGAATACAGGAAGATGAAGACCATGCTGACCAATAATTGCTTGCTTTATCTTGGACTGATTGCTTGCGTTATGTCAGCTGTGGGCAGGAAGGAAGGAAGGAAGGAAGGAAGAAAGAAAGGAAGATATTGAAATCTGGTTCACTGATGTTGGAGAAGACTTATGACTGTGTGTCGTGTAGGGTTGGAAGTGAAGGAGATGACTTATGACTGTGTGTCGTATAGGGTTGGAAGTGAAGGAGATGACTTATGACTGTGTGTCATGTAGGGGTGGACGTGAATCAGATGACTTATGACTGCGTGTCGTATAGGGTTGGAAGTGAAGGAGATGACTTATGACTGTGTGTCGTGTAGGGTTGGAAGTGAAGGAGATGACTTATGACTGTGTGTCGTGTAGGGTTGGAAGTGAAGGAGATGACTTATGACTGTGTGTCGTGTAGGGTTGGGAGTGAAGGAGATGACTTATGACTGTGTGTCGTATAGGGTTGGAAGTGAAGGAGATGACTTATGACTGTGTGTCGTATGGGGTTGGGAGTGAAGGAGATGACTTATGGCTGTGTGTCGTATAGGGTTGGGAGTGAAGGAGATGACTTATGACTGTGTGTCGTATAGGGTTGGGAGTGAAGGAGATGACTTATGGCTGTGTGTCGTATAGGGTTGGGAGTGAAGGAGATGACTTATGGCTGTGTGTCGTATAGGGTTGGAAGTGAAGGAGATGACTTATGGCTGTGTGTCGTATAGGGTTGGAAGTGAAGGAGATGACTTATGGCTGTGTGTCGTATAGGGTTGGGAGTGAAGGAGATGACTTATGGCTGTGTGTCGTATAGGGTTGGAAGT
>CM065682.1:59493453-59495953 GCA_017654935.2 Phymorhynchus buccinoides
TTCCAGGAAGCGAGCAGGTGGACGTACGTCCTTGCAAAAGAGGGATCCAGAGGAGAGCAAATCAACAGCAGTGTCAGCTTGCATGAAAAGAAAACAATCATTAAGGCTTTAAAGACCCCGCACGTCGCGTGTCACATTCCCTCTTATGCTAGGAAGATTTCTTAAGATTCCTTACTAGCTATAAGAGGGAAAACACATGAAAACCGTGATTTTGACACGTGACGTGCGGGGTCTTGAACAAGGCCACCGGTGCAGAGGGACGACTACCATGTATTGTTCCGGGAGCAGCAAGCGGTTCTGGTGCGACTGCGCACCGGCCACAACAGGGTCAATGATCGCGTGCATCGGAAGATGAAGCTGGCACCATCACCATGCAGTCTGTTCCTGCGGTTTGGAAGACCGAAACAAGAGAACATGTCATGCAGAGATGTCTCCTTCACAAGGAGTCAAGAGATGAAGCTGGCACCATCACCAGTCTGTCCCTGTGGTCTGGAAGACCAAAAACAACAGAACATGTCCTGCAGAGATGTCCCTTTCACAAGGAGGCAAGTGATGAAGTGTGGCCCATCAACAGTCTGTTCCTGCGGTCTGGAAGACCAAAAACAACAGAACATGTCCTGCAGAGATGATCTTATGACTTATGACTTATGACCTTAGTCACCTTCTACGACACGCGTGATCCTAAGGCAGTACTATTCTAATGCCCGTGTAAATTGCTGGACCAGGAAAGATTCATAACTATAGTTTTTAACCCAAGAAACAGCCGCTCGCAGCTTTTTTTGTAACTGCTGAATCCGCCATTTTGTCGGACAGCGATTTAGAAGAATTTGCGGCGTAGGTAGACGTTACAGAACCTTAAGAAGAGAAATCAGTGGGACCAAATCAATGGCGGTCGTTGAGCTGATTGGTTGAAGCAAAGATTCTTGCTCTTGTATCAGCTATAAGTCTTTGATTGGAGTTCATGTTTCCTTGTGGATTATTGTACTTTTTCATTCTTTCCTTGACACGAAAATAGCTCTAAAACTTGTTCTTATCCTATTCCTTACCCGGATCCAGGATATATTTAAAAGGGCATCAGCGCTGCCAATAAACGTGTTTCTTCTAGAATTTAACCGACAGAGCCATATATACAAGCAGCAAAAGAAAAAACTTGATCGCTGTGAGATGTCGTCTGATTCCTGACTGGCATACGACAGTGTCTGACTCTGAATCGCAACCTTTACTTGTGCTGGTACTTATCATATGCAGATAGTTAGGAAGAAACGACTGCCGAATCAGCAAAAAAGACAGCTTCTCACTATACAAGCAGAGAGTGTTAGATGAATATCAAATCTCGTTGCTACAACGAGTAGGCTAAAAGGTGTCTGACCCAGTCTCGTCAGCTGTGACTCACGAGAAAACGATGTATCCGAAGGATAAGAGCTCATACCCACTCTTCCAACTAAACCTCAGATAATGTTTTCACCCTTTAAATCCATCCCATCCTCTCATCCTCTGTAACGTCTTCAACGGTCTTTCCTTTCCTCCTCCTCCTCTCTCTCTCTCTCTCTCTCTCTCTCTCTCTCTCTCTCTCTCTCTCTCTCTCTCTCTCTCTCTCTCTCTCTCTCTCTCTCTCTCTCTCTCTCTCTCTCTCTCTCTCTCTCCTTCCGCCACTCGTTTGCTTTCTGTTGCCTTTTCACCTTTGCCACACTTCCGTCTTCATATCAATCTCCTAACACATTTTGTTTTCTTTCATCAAAGTTGCTACCAACATAACAAACACCCTTCCTACCTACAGCATCCCTGTCAAAGACTCTAAAAGGGTAAGATGGACTACTTAAGAGTTACGGCGAGCCGGGCTGATAGAGTTATCGTTAGTGGGGTAGTTATCCAAAGTATAACTGACTCACGAAAAGATAACTCAGGTTTGAAAAAAAGAGTTAATGTAACCTAAATGTGTCACGTTTAGAAGGGACATAACCAGTGTTTCTGTCCTCACTACTCATATAGGGAAAAGGGACCGGATGTTAGTCTTTCTTTTCAGTGTCTTTGTCCCTGTGCTGTGCGGCTTTTCAATCGCGTAGCGAGGCGAAGAACTAAAACCAGACATTTCCCACCGGGGTCTGGGGTCTGGGGTTCGGGGTTCGGGGAATGAGAGTGTCTGGTCGTTATCATAAAGGCCGCTATCGGCGATGATTTCATCTCGCGTGGTGCCCCTCATGTAACCCCTCTCTGGGGGAATCTGCTTTGCTTCAAAAGACGACCTTGCTGGATGCAGAGGTCTTACGTCAGAGGCCACCATCTAATCAGAACAGCAGCGTGCCCGGCCCTACGGCAGGCGGCTGATGCCTTTCTCGTGATGAGCATTTGGGTTGTGGAGTTTGGGTTCGTGTCTCCAGTGCTTCTATATAAGAACGGGAGTAGATTGCGTCTTATTGAAGGAGAGGCCTGTGGGGGTTTTCTGCTGTGTGTCCGCTCCGCGCGTGCGCGTGTGTGCGCAATAGTTTACTCCGTCTTCTAC
>CM065682.1:59503453-59510953 GCA_017654935.2 Phymorhynchus buccinoides
ACTTAATTAATAGTGGCACACGCGCAGGTATAATATGCACACACACACATGCACGTGCTTATACACACGCTCACTTAAACAACACACACGCGTATGTTTGCGTCAGTGCACGCTCGCAAACGCACATGCTGTTTTGACATGTTGACTTCTTTTGTTGTTGTTGGCAGAGTTGAATTAGAGAGTTGCATCCAGTCTGTCCTCAATTTCCCTTTCATTGATTTCTCTTGAGAACAAGATGCAATTACACCGCATAGAAAGAGATAAGCAAGCAAGCTAGAAGTCAGAATTCAATCCCTTTTTTTTTTTTTAAGCTTTTCGCTTTGTTTGCGAAAAATCAAACTGGATCCGATTTTTGAAAGGCAGCAGCATAGATTACTTTGAATCACGGAAAGAGTCTTTTTCTAATAATTATGATCCGATATCGAAATAGCAAGTCTCAACTTGTTTCGCTTTTCTGTCTCGAATGTCATCAAACATCTCTCTTAGGCTTACCAAGAGTATACTGCTCAAAATTGGCTCAGGATATTATCTTAAGCACAAAATTATCGAAGATAAACATAAAGCCTTTTTATTTTTCTGGTTCAGTTTAATTAACATGTCGTCTTCACATTTTGATAGAAAACAAGGTCTGAGAATGATTTTATTGGCTTACCTCAAGGAACGTTTGTGACACCCCTTCAAGATGCATAAAACAACCGAATGGAGCGAATGTTTCATTTTCAGATTTTGTGGGTTTTGTCGGTGACAAGAAAGGTCATGGATAAGCATGTGCGTGACCCCCTCACTGCCATTCCAGCTTGGAAACGCCATTTTGTGTTCTGGAGGAGCTTTCGAAAGTCCTGTTGATCCAGAGTGTTCCACTCCTCTAACGGACACTGTTCTGGGTCATGTAGACTTTTGAGCTGCTGTGAACGGCTTCTAACGGCTGCCTGGGGCATGTTTCAGCAGTATTCTTTCAGACTGAGGTCTCTGGATTGGGAAACCTACCTCATATGAACGATGATCTCCTGCTGCAGGTGCGCGTCAACAACCCATGCTCTATGAAAAGGTGCATTATCATCCATGAAGATGACGTCATCTCGGATCATACCAGCAGAAGATTTGACGTGGACATCGATGACCTCATGCCTGTAGGGAACAGCTATCAGGGATTCCTTTTGAAGAATTTGTGACACTATTTTCCTGACCATGCCGATACATGCCCAAACCGTCAAAGACCCATCTCGAGATTTGTCATGTTCTCTGACTCGCATTTCCTGGTAATGCTTTCAGGAGAATCCCATATCTCCACACCCTATCCCTAGCCAAGACCATCCATGAAATAAAGACTGATCCTGAACTCGTTGGTGAAGAGAATTCGTGTCCAGTTTCATAATGTCCAGATGGTGTGGTTCTGGGCTCTCAAAAGACGTCACTGCTCATGAGCTGGAATGAGCAGGATGCCCAAACATGCCCAGGGGGAGTAAAGGCAGCATCATGGAGTCCGTTCCTCACAGTTTGGATGGAAATGTTCCGCACTGAGGCATTCAGCAAATCAAAATGCTACCAGAGAGCGTGTGTGAAACGATTTTGGCAGGCCTGAAAAAAGCAGAAAACGTCCATTTTTATTACGTCTCCCAAATTCTGCCACATTCACGACGTCTATCAGCAGTACCAACCTCATGGCATGCAGTGAATCCAAGCTCTGGAAGAAACGCATTGCGATATTCCAAACACTAATGACACAACGAGTCTGTGAACAGCTGTTCTCCAGCATGCCAACACAGAAAGACAACTCTTTGCGTGTCAAGTGACGTCATTACCTCACTTCGGCCATGACACTTTGTCTCTTGTAGTTGTACGACATTAATTTTACGATGTGAGCAAGAAATGTTGTTGATTCTGACAATTTTACTCACTTGTATGTTTTCACTCCATTTCAGTGAAATGACACTTTTGAGGGGTGTCATGCGAAACTCACGTGATGTACGTGAACAGGAAGTTCGATTAAACAAGTTTGAGTGAGCTTGTATTCACGGACGTTTGCTCTTTCCGGTCATATAATTTTTATTGCTTACAATTACACCACCTTTTAGCAATCAAGGTCATAAAAGTCTATCCTTAGCAAATTTTAACCAGTGTAATGTTTATTACTTAGCCTCTTGTTTTAAGTGGTGGGTGTTTTGTTTGCCTGTGTGTGTTTTTCTTCGTTGTTTAGTTTTGTTCGTTTTCACATCATATAGTAAAAAGCCAACTGTCCGTGTGTGTGTCTGTGTGTGTGTGTGTCTGTCTGAAACACGAAACGGGCCTTATAACTCCGCCGTTTTTCGACCGAATCGCTTCAAATTTGCTGTGAGCCCTCACGGGGCGATGGCAACGGCAACCGAGGCGGCCGTGTCATTTGCGCAAATGCGCGAAACGCGCATCCGCCGGCCTTTCGGCGCCCGTATCTCCGGTATTTCTTGACCGATTGCCTTCAAATTTGGCAGATATATGACCGTGGACGGTGACTATCAATGTGCCAAACCGGAAGCGAGTCGATTACTTAGGCGCATAACAGCAGCATGATGCAAAACGGGCCTTATAACTCCGCCGTTTTGCAACCGAATCGCGTCAAATTTGCTGTCAGGCTTGCTGTCACCGGGGCAAAGCCTGCCAGCAAATTTGAAGAAAATCGGGAGAGCGCGTCACTCTCAGAGCAGCGCCAACGGGAAACGGGGCCTTATAACTCTGCCGTTTCTTAACGAAATCGCTTCAAATTTGCTGTACTCAGCGCTACCAGTACTTGGCATTACCGTTACTAGGCGTTACCGTTACTAGGCGTTACCGTTACTAGGCGTTGCTGGTACTCGGCGTTGCGCTAGTCATTATAAAACAACAACACAGTCACGCTTTGTAATGTTGTTAAGGACTGTAGATATGCCTTAATAACAATTATTGTGGCGGTACCATAGCCGATGAGGTTTATCCGAGGCGTGGTTACCGCTACACCTATCTATATTGATAAAAACTCGGGACTTTACTGGTGTTGCACTGCCTCTGGGCATTGCGGCCAGTATTGTTCCCACCATCTTTGTATTTACAAATGTCCCATATGTGTCTATGACCGAGAGGACGTAAAACACAATTTTTCATTCATTCGCTTTTTAATGTTGTTGTTAATTGTTTGTTTGTTTGCTTTTTTGTGTGTGTTATGCGGTGTTTTTCTCCTACTCCAGACTGTATGCCACAATCCTGTGTCAGTGATACTTACCACGCTCGACATCATCATCATTACAATAGTCAACTAGAGCGTAAAGACGCTATATCAACCAGCCGCCCGGAAGCATTTTCGGGTCCAGTGCATTGACGTGCGGCAGCATTTTCAGCGCAGCGTGGCATTCTGTTCGACACGGCGCATTGGCGCGGCATTCTGTTCGACACGGCGCATTGGCGCGGCATTCTGCTCCGCCGTGGCAGCATTTTCGGCTCCAGTGACCTTAACCTTTGACGAATGACCTTCATTTTGGAACTTTGGCCTAGCTATCGTCAGTATCTATCCTCCTAGGTCCGTTCAAACGTTATCATAGTAACATAGTTCAAGTTCAAGTATTCTTTAAAGAGAAATTCAGGTTAGGTGCAACAACGTGACAGAGATACAACATAGCTGAAAGAACATTAATCAAACGTGTGAAACGAAATGATACCAACCAAATAATTATCATTAAAATTCATTACATCAACTTAGAAATGTGCACATTTAAAACACGAGAGAGAGAGAGAGAGAGAGAGAGAGAGAGAGAGAGAGAGAGAGAGAGAGAGAGAGAGAGAGAGAGAGAGAGAGGGAGAGAGAGAGGAGAGAGAGAGAGAGAGAGAGAGTAACCATTATTAACTTATAGGCAGTCAATCAAATAACAAAATTTGGAATACATCTCGTCATCAACATAGATAGATAGATAGATAGATAGATAGATAGATAGATTGCAGGCCGATCATGCAAACTGAGGAGATCTTCAAAGATCGAAACAGCTGTCTTTGCATAAGGCACTGTCCCTCCCCCGTCGGGAGAAAAAAGCAAATCAGCACACTTTATTATGTTCTTCTTTTCAGAGCACAGAACAATTCATAAAGTTGACGCTAACTGAGCGCGTGTCTTGAGGTTCACAAATACAGACATTGGACGCAGAAAATTTGTATCAAAGCAAACTAGATAGATAGTTCAGTCAGTCAGCCAGGAACACACAGACTGCCCTCAAAACTTTAACCAGTGTTCACATCGCGGCTGATCAGTCATGAAGTGTATCTTAAGCATCGTGGATGGCCGGATCTTTTGTACTCCCTATGACCCTCTTCAATTAGTATTGGAAGACGATTCTTAGGTCTACCAGACTCTTGACCAATAAGAACCAGTGACCACATCTACCACCCTTCCCACCTTTCTCACCCACACCCCCACCCCCTAACCTCCACCCGTCACTGGTGACCATCAAATCTCGGTCATTCAGTCAGCGACCGGACGCAACATTGCATGACCCTGACCCCCCACCCAGCCCCCTTCCACTTCCTGTTTACCTTCTTCCCTTTTCTCTTCACATTTTTAATCATCTCCTGTATAGCTAATTGGTCAGATGCCATCCATCGTGATCTCAAGGTCACAGGTTGGACTCATTCTTTGGTAAGTCTGTTATTGTTGCCTCTTTGTCGTTTCCGACAATGACTGCCAGATAGCAGAGGGGGCAGATACTATTCCGGCGGGCTGGGCAAAAAATATTGTTTATAGAGGAGTGTAAATGCATTGCCCAGGGTACATCCACACTTTCTCGGCCAATGGGAGTCATTGAAAGCGCCGTAAACTATTCCATTCTGACTTCATAGCAATACAAATAATTCCCTTCCAGTTTGCAGACCACTTTAAATCCCTCGTGGTGATATCGAGGGATCGGGGGGGGGCATCATCTTGAGTGATTCTGACTTCAAGCAATACATAATTCCTTCCAGTTTGCCCCCCCCCCCCCCCTCCCCCCGAGGGATCCCAACTAGATAGTCACCCCCCCCCCCCCCCCCACCCCCCCCCCCGCCCACCCCCCCCCCCCCCCCCCCCCCCACCGTCTGGAATTTCTGTGCTAACAACTTCCTTGAATCGGTCATTCTCTTTGACTCTGCCTTTTCCACTTCTTCCACTATCATCTACTATTATTCTACCTTCTGGACCCATTCTCTGCCTTTTCTCTTTTCTTTTTTAAATCTTCCAAATAGATTTCTCCTTTGAGCTTCTCCGAAATCGGAATGTGTCGGCTGAATACAGCGGAGAGACCAGTCAGTGAAAACTGAAAATACCGGACACATAGGCCTACCTACGTACCTCATCATGGCTAATATATTTTGTATGGCGTGGGAACGCAGAAGAAGAGAAGTAGTAGACTATTCCAAACAGAAACCCCGTGTGCAGCCTCTGCGTTCACCATCATGAACTTATTGGCGCGAAAACAGTCATCCTTTCTTTGTCACCGGGCCCGATCAGATGCCACGGACGCAAAACCCGAGCACAACAAGGGGGGTCAACGCTGCGATAATGGCAACGCGCTCTCCCAGTGAGGGCGACACGATTGTCGCAAGATTGTTCCAACGTGACAATAAAGTTTACGCAATACAATAATGTTACTAGACTTCCCATCCATTCGTTCCTGTACAAATATTATTCACACACGCTCTCGCACACTCTGTCTCTATCCCCCTCTGTGTGTGTGTGTGTGTGTGTGTGTGTGTGTGTGTGTGTGTGTGTGTGTGTGTGTGTGTGTGTGGAGAGACACACACACACACATAATATCTCTCTCTCTCTCTCTCTCTCTCTCTCTCTCTCTCTCTCTCTCTCTCTCTCTCTCTCTCTCTCTCTCTCTCTCTCTCTCTCTCTCTCTCTCTCTCTCTGTGCGTGCGCGCGTGCGTGCTATGCTACTAGCCCAAGAAGATTCGACTCAACTTAGCGTTTATTATCGGAGTCGCCTCATCTCCAGTCGAGTGCCTTGTCGTCGACCTACCTACCTTAGTGGTTCTGAGCTCTCGGCTCAAGTTTCCATTTCCCTCGCCAAGAAGATTCTCCCCGTTCATTGGTCGAGGCTGGTGGCCAGTTCCGGCTGTTGATTGGACCATCGGAAACGGGCCAATGATAAGGCTCTACCGTGCTAGGTCATCACTCGTCAGTCTCCGGCTCCTTGGCGACGTCCATTGAGACGAGTGGCCCGTGCGATAGATCGAGTTTCGGGGGTCTGAGAGAGAGGGAGATGGTTAGATAGATAATAAGAACGAGGACATCGAAAGGCGACCGTGCTTGTGTGTGTGTGTGTGTGTGTGTGTGTGTGTGTGTGTGTGTGTGTGTGTGTGTGTGTGTGTGTGTGTGTGTGTGTGTGTGTGTGTGTGTGTGTGTGTGTGTGGTGAAGAGAGAGGGGGATGTGGGAGGTCAGATTTGAAAGCCACGTGCCTGTATATATTACGTTTTTTATGTCAAGGACTGACGAGAGTGCGCGCGCGCGCGGCGCGCGCGCGCGCGTGTGTGTGTGTGTGTGTGTTGTGTGTGTGTGTGTGCTGTGTGTGTGTGTGTGTGTGTGTGTGTGTTTGAAGAGAAAGAGCGAGAGAGATGTGGTGAGGTCAGATCTGAAAGCCACGTGCCTGTACCTATTACGTTTTTTATGTCAAGGACTGTGTTTGCGTATGTACGCGCGCGCGCGCGCGCGTGTGTGTGTGTGTGTGTGTGTGTGTGTGTGTGTGTGTGTGTGTGTGTGTGTGTGTGTGTGTGTGTGTGTGTGTGTGTCGGAGAATGAAAGAGGGGGGGGGGTGGAGGTAAAGAGGTCAGTTAATTCAACTTCTGTGTCAAGGTGGCTAATTCAACTTCTGTGTCAAGGTCATGCCATGAGTGTACGCTGGAGAGAAAAAATTCTTTGGTCACATGACACGGTGGGAAAATATGATTGTGCCTTCTAATTGACCGAATGAGAGGCCTTGTTGTGAGCGGCACACTTTCTTGTAGGCATGTTCCCTGCAAAGTTTTGAAAATGTTTTGAATGCGCGCCATCTAATTTCCCCTTTATGCATTTTCTTCTTCTTCTTCTTCTTCTTCTTCTTCTTCTTCTTCATTCTATGTCTATGACGATGTGTGTGCAGTGGAGAAAGTGGAGAGGATTCATCAGCCCTGTGAGAAGCAGACCTTCTGCTTCAATGGCGGGTCCTGCCGCTTCATCCCTGATCTACAGCAACCCTTTTGCCAGTGAGTGCTGCACTGTCTGTCTCTCTCTGTCTCCCTTTCTGCATCTTCTTTCTCTCTGTCTCTCTGTCTGTCTCTCTCTCTCTGTCTCTCTGTCTCTCTCTCTCTCTCTCTCTCTCTCTCTCTCTCTCTCTCTCTCTCTCTCCGTCTCTCTCTCTCTCTCTCTCTCTCTCTCTCCCTCCCTCCCTCCCTCTTTGTCTCTGTCTCCATGTCTTATGTCTGTCTGTCTGTCTCTGTGTCTCTGCCTCTGTCTCTCTCTCTCTCCTTATGCCTCTCTCTCTCTCTCT
>CM065682.1:59513453-59535953 GCA_017654935.2 Phymorhynchus buccinoides
CTGTCCCTCCCGTATTGCTTTTCTACTGCCCACCACAGGTGCCCGCAGTCGTACGAAGGTAAAAGGTGCGAGAAGGAGGTGGCCCAGCCCGTCACAGGTGACACGCCCGTCATTGACTTCTCCTGGGAGCGTCGCCAGTATGCCGCAGGTCCATGAGCCATCCTTGGTGTCGTACGACTAACCCACCCCCCAAACCGCCCAAACCCCTTTTCTACTTTCTCCTTCCCTCTAATTTTCCTTAGTTTTCTCATTCATCCATCCCCTGATTTCAGCATGGCATGGTGTTTGTTTCCCTTTCCCATCCCCCTCCCTCGGTGTCGCATGCAGCGAAGTTTTAGAAGTGGAACCCAAATAGATGATTATTAACTCGTTTGGAATGTTTAACTCGATTTCGTTGACAACGTGTCTACATAATTATACTTGGCATGGCATGGTTTTCTGAGTCGTATGTGCCGAATGTTTTAGAAGCGGAACCAATAGATTAACTCATTGGAATGTTTAACTCGATTTCGTTGACAACATGTCTACATGGCATGGCATGGTTTTCCGAGTCGTGTGTGCCGAATTTTAGAAGCGGAACCAATAGATTAACTCATTGGAATGTTTAACTCGATTTCGTTGACAACATGTCTACATGGCATGGCATGGTTTTCCGAGTCGTGTGTGCCGAATTTTAGAAGCGGAACCAATAGATTAACTCATTGGAATTTTTAATTAACTCGATTTCGTTGACAGCATATTATGCGCCGAAATTGAATTTAGATGGAGAGCCAATGTTTTGACTTAATTAACCCGATTTCGTTGCCAACATGTCTAGATAGTTGACACTAATGGCATGGTTTTCCTAGTTGAATGTGCCGAAATTTAGTGTAGTATTAGAGTCAAGATTGCATTTTGACTCATTGGAATTAACTCGATTCATTAGGCAACATTTCTACAGACTTGGCATGGTTTTCCCGAGTCGAATGCACCAATTGTTAGAAGTGGAATCAACGTTTGAACTCGTTGGAATCAACCCGATTTCGTTCACAACATTTCTACAGAATTTGCATGGCATGGTTTTCCACAGTCGAATGCGCCGGATTTAAAAAAGTGGAACTTTTAACTCATTGAAATTTTGAAATTAACTCGATTTCGTTGACAGCATTTTTACGGACTTGACTCCAAATGGCATGATTTTCTGAGTCGTATGCGCCGAAAATTAGTTTAACTGGAAAGCCAATATTTTGACTCATTGGAATTAACCCGATTCCTTTAACAACGTTTCTAGACAGTTTGCATGGCATCGTCTTCCTAAGTCGAGTGCGCTGGATTTTAGAAATGGAACCAATATTTTAAGTGATTGGAATTTAAACTCGATTTCGTTGACAGCATTTTTACAGACTGCGCATGGCGTGGGTTTTATAAGTCGTGCACGTCGAAGTTTAACAGTAGAGCCATTATTAATGTTTGACTCAACGGAAATAATCTACGACAACATAATTTTCTACAAACTTGGCATGCTTTTTCCCGAGTCGCATAGTTACGCCGAATTTAATTTTGAAGTTGAACCAATATTAAATTTAAACTCATGGGAAATAACCCGACTCCTTTGACATTTCTACACAACGTGGCGTCGTATGCGCCGAATTTTAGTAGTAGAGCCACCGTTATTTTTTGACTCATTAGAATTAGGAGCCAGAATGGGCCCTTAAAGAGAAGAAGGAGAATCAACATTTGATTAGATTCCTACAAACTTGGCATGGTTTTCCTGAGTTGTATGCGCCGAATTTTAGAAGCAGAGCCAATATTTTTTAACTCATTGGAATTTACATGATTCCTTTGACGACTTTTGTTTTACAGACTTTCCCAACACGTCTGATTACATCCTTGTTTTGGCATGATGTGATGTTGTTGTTTTGCTTGTCTGCGTCGAAAGTACAGATAAGAGTCAGTAGTTTTTTTGGTAGTAGTTAGTGCTAACTAGGTTAGACTAATTAACTTGGTTAATTTGACAACGTTTTGAATTTGGGAGATCTCCGTATGTTCTGTAGAAGCAAGGGTTGTTGTTGTTGTTGTTGTTTTTGTTTTGTTTTCCACACCAGTATGGGAAACAGAACCTCCGATAAAATACTTCAACTAATTGAAGATAGCTAGATTAATTGAAGTTACCAAGACTGATTGAAGTTAACTAGATTGGTTGAAGTTAACTAGATTGATTGAAGTTAACTAGATTGATTGAAGTTAACTTGATTGGCTTGACAGCATTTTGTTAGTTAGAGACTTTTCCAACAAGTCTCATCCTATTTCTGGCACGTCACAGCTTTCAAATGTTACGAGCCGATGTGTGAAAAACAGGTCAGCCTAAAGGCCACTACTAATTTCAAATTTTAATTGATTGCCTTGTCGACCTTCTGTTGAGGAGACTTTAACCAAGCTCATCTAAAATCTTTGATACTAGAAGAACATAATTGAGCTGGCTTGGCAGCTCAACAATCAAAGCTAAAAGAATTGTCTTGACTATCCTCAAAGGTCGGTTGTGCTGTGATTTTTTATTTTTAAGTGATTTTTTTACAATAACCATATCCCAAATAAAGAAGGTTTCAATTCATAAAGAACTATCTAGCAATCTTTGCTTATGAGTATGCTGAGAGAGAGAGAGAGAGAGAGAGAGAGAGAGAGAGAGAGAGAGAGAGAGAGAGAGAGAGAGAGAGAGAGAGAGAGAGAGAGAGAGACAGAGAGAGAGAGACAGAGAGACAGACAGAGAGAGGTTGTTGGCAAACGTTCCAATAACAAGGATATCAAAACAAAGTTTAAACAAAAATAACGAAAAGAAACGGAACATAAAATAAACACCTTCTCTGCTTGATGTTAAGTGTCGTGCTTGTTTTGAGTTGTACTCTTTTACACAAACTCCTGAAATACGTCAGTAGTAGTATGGATAGCTGAGAAAAGGAACACACATTTTGTTTTATGAAAAAGAAAGGTGTAAAACTGATGATACAATAAAAGAGAAAGACAAACATATAAGCTGTTACGTATTTCTGAGTTTGTGTTTGTATTATTTTTAATAGCAAGCGACTACTCCCCCCAAAAAAACAATGAAGTGATATAACAGTATTAGAGACTAGTATAAGCATCCTTTCATTTTCCCTCACACTTAACTAATTTTCCGCTTGCAGAATTCGGTAATGGTACAATTTACGATATAGTTCTTCTTGCAAGTATTTAGGTAGCAATGCCCGAACATGGAATGTTTGCTGAATGGTGAACTTAAATATAGTTTTAACAGCATGATGTTGGTCTGATTGTAATATGAGTGAGTCGTTTCTTCTTCTTCTTCTTCTTCTTCTTCGTCTTCTTCTTCTTCTTCTTCTTCTTCTTCTTCTTCTTCTTCTTCTTCTTCTTCTTCTTCTTCTAATTATGCTTATAATTGTTTCGTCTTCTTCCTTTTTCTTTTTTTGGATACAGAGAACTCGAACTTTTCACAGCCAATCGCATTTTGATCAATTAAAAAAATCCCAGCATTATGCAGTTGGTTACATGTTGTCTTATTCGGAGAGAACATTTAAATGGAAACATGGGACAAGCGGTTCTGTGGGTGTTTTATCTATCTTCCTTATTGTTTGCTTGTGGTGAGAATTTGAGTTTGGTTTTTGTCTTCTTTTATTTATTTTATAAAATCTTCATTTCAGGTTATCGTGCTTTTTTATGTTGTCTGGACAGGCATCATACAAACAAGTACGCAACAAGTGTAAAGTGACGTGTGGTTTTTTTTATTCACACGAGATGAAACAAAACAACAGGAAAATGGTGGCAAATTTCAAGTTCAAGTATACTTTAATATCTCCAAAAGAGAAATTTGCCTGTATCAACCATACAACTCACAAAAACAACACAACAATACTTCCCCTCTTCACATCCAATCCGGACAGTTAGCTATATTAACTTTGCGTAATGTATTCATCCGTTCGTGAGTAAAAATCAATCCATCATGCCGCATACTTAATGGATCAATAAATTCATAAATAAGCAGGTATGTGATAAATAATTAAGACAAAATGGCGGGCAAAATTACGATTAAGATTAAAATGATAGCCCTGTCGACAACTAAGGCCATGTCAGGGCTGTCACCACGTTAAATCTTACCACATAAAGGCAGGCAAAACAATCAATCAATAAATTCATAAATAAGCAGGTGTATGATAAATAATTAAGACGAAAGGGCAGGCAAAACAATCAATAAATGAGTACACAAATGATAACGTTACGTCATTATGGTTACGTGTTATACTTTTCCTTTGACGTCAATAAATTATTTAAAAAAATAATGAAATCCAAAAAACGTTAACGATGGCAAAAAATAAATAACAATAATGAGCTAGGAAATGGAAAGAACCACTAACGAAAATAAAAATAAATTAAATTAAAGAAAACCCCTCAATCGAAAACAAAATGAAGTGAACATTTGACAGTGTCAGTTCAGTAGACCTGCAGTCTGTATATTCTATTTTGTCGAGCATAAACACAGGTCTCTGAAACCCATTCCTCATTTACAATCGTTTCAGACTGGGTGGGTTTTTTTTCATACTTCGGCTTATTTTGCATACTCATTCATAAACTGATTCTCGGCGAGAAGTGAAATTCTTTAGAAGAAGGGAAAAAGAGTTCCTTTTTTTCCGTCGGCACGAATTTTACCGTGGAAATTGTCCGATCACTCATAGGAAGAAAACATTATAATCAGGAATCTTGTGAGCTGAGAATGGGGGTAGATCGCGAACACCCCCCTACCCCCCTCCCCTCTTTATTGAACCATGCAACCGCCCCCCCCCCAAAAAAAAAAAAAATTATAATAATAATAACTCCCACTTCTCCTCCCCCCCCACCCCTCACCCCACCTCCTTCAGGTGCCCTCATGCTCCCTTCCATCCCCCAGCGAAACCCCCTTTGCGGGTGGTAAAGGAATGTCAAATTGTGTCCCAAATTGATGACGACGAAGGATGGATGTGCCCATGGATCTGACGGTGGTGCTCGCCTCGCGTCATTGTGTGTTTTGCCCGTGTTTGTGTTGTGTGTTCAAATGCGTGTTTTGTGTGTTGCTGTTGTTGTTGGTTGTTGTTTTTTATGATTGTTATTATTTCTGCGCGTGTAGCACTAACCTGTGTGTGCGTTCACTTGGCTACAGCCTCACCACCCCCCCACCCCCCAACCTACCCAACCTTCCCTACCCTCTTTACTTCGCAATGTAACAGTAGTCTCTTTTGCTTGGGCTTACTCCAGAGTCTGGCACCGTGTCTGTGATGCTGAGGAGGATGTGTATGTATGTGGTGGACAAAATCCTACCCTTTCCTTCACCCAATTTGTTGTTGTTGTTTTTCTTGTGTTTTATCTGTTTGATGTGGTGACTAAAGTGTTCGTGTGTTCGCGTTTCACTTCCAGCGACACCCTTTCATTTAATTTTGTTTTCCTTTTGTTGCTGTGGTGTTGTCTATGCACGACTTGTTTTAGATGATTCATTGATGATGTGATATTGCTATGCTATCTTCTGTGTTGTAATCTCTCTCTCTCTCTCTCTCTCTCTCTCTTTTTTGGCAAGCTTGGTTTCTGCAGCACGTCCATATTTAGTGTCGTAGAGAACATTTTTTAGAAGAAATGAGTCATTCCAAAATATTGGAACAGGGGAGTGAGGCTAAAGAGGGTTAATGAGGGTTAGAAGGGGTTAGCATATAAGAAAGGGGGTGGGTGGCGTGGGTAGGCTTTGGGGGCATGTAAAGAAATATTTTTATGAGCAAAGTTAGTGTAGAGAAAAGAATAAAGAGTTGGGGGGGGTGGGGGGGTTACAATAAATCAAAACTTTACTCCTTGTAATGAAATATTCCAGAGATTTACTTTCTTGTCATGAAAAGCCGGTTATTCCATAAAACAAATATTGGAAAGAGAGTTCGTGACAAAAAAACGCAAAATCGTTTCGAAAACATAAATCTGCATTCGTTGCAAATGAATGCTAAGATAATTGTCCTGGAAGCGCTATCTTGTTGAATACCCAGATCAATAACAAACATACAAGAAAATCAAAATGTCAGTCCAGTATACATATTTTCTAAAATATGATTCTCTCGTCTTTTTGTTTTCAAATTAAGTTTCACTTATTAAGTATTGTCTTGAAACTGATAAACAAAATACTGGAAAGCAATGTTTCGCCTTTATTATCATCTTTATACACAACACATAATGTAATTTCTGGCTTACGCAATTCAAGTTTAGGGTTTCTTATAAATGATTGTTTTCGTGAATAAACTCCACCACTCGATATGGGCAGTAGGCGTTGATGCCTGTCCATCGTTTCAGCGCCATTCCTCTGGACAATTTAACGTGCTAACTTCATTGACCATCACGTGATACACCCTAATCCTCTAATTGATTCCAACCAGATCCCTGTCTGATTACTAATTGACAGAAAAACAACAACAAAAACTCGATGCCATGTCAGGATCGAGCTAAAGGGTTTGAACTGCTTTTTTTGTAAAGAAATAAAAATAGCATTTGTCAATAAAAGAGGTTTTGTGTACGTACTTCGGAGAACTGTAGAATCAGATAGATTGCGGTACTTAATGAGTGATGTAATTAAATGTGTAGGTGTTCGAAGAATTATTAACTTCTATCTAACATAAGACATTAAATTAACATACATACACATTATACAAGAAAGATTGATTACTGGAGTTTCAAATGTATTGTCATAAGCAGGTATTCAAGGAAAAATCTCTTAGAACGACTTTTTTTGGTAATATCTAAGAGTTATTTCAACCTAGTGTTAGGTAAATGTCACGTATCGGGGGGTAAGCAGAGTTCTGAGAGTAGTGTAGTGATTTAGAAAACTAAAACAAAAACTATTCACAGTACGTTTCTTCTCATTGCAGGCTAGAGCTTTGGGGGTTCTTTTCCCTGCTAGGTACATCCTCACTGGCTTTGGATTTTCAGCTTCTTTGTTTTTCGCTGCTGCTCCAGTAGAAACGCCGTGTGTACCGCGCAGCTGCTCTTTCCCCTCCATCCGCTGCCTCTTAACCTTTTTATCCAGTACAGAGACTAGACGCGCAATCTCATTTCACTGTGTTGTTGATCATTCTGTTTTGTGAACGTGCTGTGTTGTTAATCATTACTTACACCACCGCAGGCTTTTTTTTCCTTTTTTTTTTTTTTTTTTTACTCAAGATTTGGTTGCTGACCCCGAAAGCGAAGCGATTATCTGCGGCTCGTCTTCCTCCGACCCACAAGGAGGCAAGGTGTAGCTTTGTATTAAGTCCTTGACCCGATTATTGGGATCAGCCTTGACCCTCGGTGTCAAGCCTCACCTTGCGGTTCTATGACCGTGACCTGCTTTTAATTCTGACGCCTGCGTTTTGCTGCTGTCCCTTGTGTTAAGGTGTCCCAAAAGGTGGGCTGGTCGCCGTTGTGAGCTCCTAGACCCGCTCAGCGTGGGCCTCGACCCGGAGACCTTAAACAGTATGTATCCATCCATCCACCCCGGTACCACCCGATTCTAAATGGTGGACATTTGTTTCGCCCTTGCCCAAGGCCTTCCCTAGCAAAGGAAACTTCCTTCAGATTTACCGATACAGAATTCCTCTGGGGGGTTTTGGTGGGTTCTTTTGGGTGGTGAGGGGTTATGTAATGTCTGGTTATGAAAACACAGTTGTACGGGGTTATGTAATGTCTGATTATCAAAATCAAATGATACATCATTATAAAGGTGATTTTGTATTGTTGGGATATTAATATCAGATCTTTTTTAACGCGAGTAAATGTGATTTGTTTTGTCCTTCTTGTATTATTTTCTCCTATTTAAGAGAAGTGAGTGCGTCCACAAATGTCCAAAGATCGTTTAGATAATGGCATAATTGGATTCGGCTGTTGTTTCTTACGGTAGTTGAGAAACATTCTAATGTATAGCAGCGATAGGAGGGCAGAGAATGTGTGTGTGAGAGAGAGAGAGAGAGAGAGAGAGAGAGAGAGAGAGAGAGAGAGAGAGAGAGAGAGAGAGCGAGATCTATGAGAGAGAGAGAGAGAGAGAGAGAGAGAGAGAGAGAGAGAGAGAGAGAGGAGAGATATATATATATATATATATATAGAGAGAGAGAGAGAGATATATATATATATATATATATATATATATATATATAGAGAGAGAGAGAGAGAGAGAGAGAGAGAGAGAGAGAGAGAGAGAGGAGAGAGAGAGAGAGAGAGAGAGAGAGAGAGAGAGAGAGAGGAGAGAGAGAGAGAGAGAGAGACTGGGAGAGAAAGTGACAGGGAAAATGATAATTATATCAAATTTTTAGCCAGTCGAATATCCAAACATTGTCTCCGTTTAACAGCCTTGTGTCATGTCCATTGTAATCAAACAACTTGATCTCTCGTTGATCATAATTTTTGTTTCTTTTGATTTTCAGGACTTGCACAAACAAGAAGTAAAATGCATCCTCCTTATCCATATTATCCATAGAATGTTTTTATTTGAATTTTATTGGCACTTCTTTTCTTTAATTAATTGTAGCCTGTTGATTAGCCACATTTCATAATCATAGACACATGTTACCTTTATTACACAGAATTCGTAACAATTTTGTCTTCTTTCGCAATAGTAGGGCGTGTGCGGGGGAGGAGGGGGGGGCAGAAAAACATAGGGGGGGGGGGGGGGGGGCAGAAGAACATGGGGGGGGGGGGGGGGGGGGGGCGGGGGGGGGGGGGGGGGGGGTTCGGGGGGGTCCCGTGAGTTGTGAAAACTGAAACGCAAAGGGAGAAAGGTGGCAGAGTGGTTAAGACGTTCGCCTGCCAAATGTAATGCGTGACTGCAACGTGAGTGACCCAGGTTCGAATCCCGGCCTCGCCCTTTCTTTCTAGTTTGACAGGAAAATCGAACTGAACATCCAGTCCTTCGGAAAACATCCCACGGCAGTTGAAAGTCGGTAAGAGCAGGGAGAAATCCCGCTGCCTGGTATGGCCAAATTGACAGCTAGGGCTTTCCAAGTGTGCCCCCCCCCCCTCACCCTGTGCCGCCCCTCCCCTCCCCCCAAAAAAAAAAATGGGTAGGCGCTGCACTTGCGGCGACGCGCTCTCCGGGGGAGAGCAGCCCGAATTCACAAAGATAAGTCTCTGTGACTAGAATATACCAAATACAAATACCAAATACCAAAGGGATTGCTTACCTATATTTTTTTTAAGTTTATGGTTAGGATGGGGTTAGGGTGGGGGTGAGGTGGGGGGTGGAAGGAAGGAGGATAATCGACAGTATACCAACGCACCAAAAAGGAAGCTGAAGCTAACGTGTACCTACCTACCTACCTACCTTATGTACGCTTTACTTAGCGGATTGGCATAGCCGAGCAAATAAATGGCATTATTATTATTATCAAAAAGAAGCTTAGGCTCTAATTAACGTATCACCTCCCTTCCCCATGGCGATTATGCTTTCTCTCTCTCTCCGCTGGTATCACAGTTTACAGAGCAAAGCAGAAACAAACAAAGCCTGTAATATATTGTAAACATATTACTAATAGTATTTTTGTTGTCTTCTTTTTTTCCATTTATTACCTTTTTTTTCTCTCTTTTGTTATCGTACGTTTGATTTTGGTTATAGACGGAATGTCGTTTGTTTCTGCTTAGTCGTTTCATCGTTTTACGTTGTTTTTATTAACGATAGTAATGTTGTTGGTTGGTGTTTTTTGGTGTTTTTTGTGGGGGTTTTAAGCGAGAGTATTGGACATTGTTTTTAATCTGTAATCGTTTTATGTCCAAAGGTGGGGTGTTTTTTTTGGGGGGGGTGTTTTTGTTGGGTTTTTTTCTTATCAGGCTATGTGTACTCTATTATTTGTCTCTCTATTCTATTCTTCATCGCTTCTCTCTCTCTCTCTCTTCATCTCTCTCTCTCTCTCTCTCTCTCTCTCTCTCTCTCTCTCTCTCTCTCTCTCTCTCTCTCTCTCTCTCTCTCTCTCTCTCTCTCTCTCTCTCTCTCTCTCTCTCTCTCTCTCTCTCTCTCTCTCTCTCTCAGTATTAAAGTCCTATATTGCTTACTTGCTTGCTCGCTAGCTTATTATTATTATTCCATTCATACTTCTTGCCTCTGGTAGATCGTATATTATACAGGGAATGGGATAAGCCAGAATTTATTTCTCTCTCTCTCTCTCTCTCTCTCTCTCTCTCTCTCTCTCTCTCTCTCTCTCTCTCTCTCTCTCCTCTCTCTCTCTCTCTCTCTCTCTCTCTCTCTCTCTCTCTCCTCTCTCTCTCTCTCTCTCTCTCGTAACGTTTCAGTTGAATTATAACGAATAAGCCTATGCCAAAACAGAACATAATAATGATCATAATAAAAATGTGAAATCATTCACAGTGACTGGAACCTCTTTGCTCAGTTTTCCCTGAGTCCTTAGTTGTTGTTTGTTCTTTATGCTTATCTCTGATGTGGTTTATTGTCTTGGTTTTCTTGATGTTTGTTTGTTCTGACCGAACTCTAACACCAAGTTGAATGTTTCACGAAAGCAGCACCATTTGAGTTTTGTGTTGGCTAGTGTCACTTGGGCACAAAGCACTTAAAGTGTCTTGCACTTTCCAAATTTCTTTTCCTTTTTCTTTCGCATGGGTAAAGACAATATTTTGTTCCTCTTGAATAGAACAGCATTTTTTTAATAATTATCTAAGCATTTGCTGAATTGATGGAAATGGGATGGGGAGTCATTTTAAACATGTTAGTACGTAGTTTTAAGGACTTGGGCTAATATTTGAAAAACCAGGCTCCACTGAACTCCACCGAGGTGACTCAGCAGCAGTGCAGTGTCTCCTCGGTTGGTTGCCTCCTGACGGCCTAACATAGATTCGCTCCCCTTGAACTGCTGGTCTCGGATTCTGCGACTCGAACAAACCGGGGTGTGGCTGCGAATTGGGATTCGGAATGAGCGGCGTGGGAGCAACGCCACTTAACGGCCCAGAAAATGGGACAGAAAAAAAAATAGAAACAAATTTAAAAAACGCATTTTTCATAGAATGTTGTCCTTTAGTTCGTTTAAAATTGAAGCCTTTAGTTTTCAGCCAGACGTTTATGTTGTTGTATGTTTTGTTTCTTTGATGAGCTTACTGTTTGTTTCTTTCATTTTTTAGGCAAGCACAGTCTTGTTTAAAGGAAAGTAACAATGAGAATTGCTTCCATGGTTCACACAATAATTTGAGCAAGAAAATCTGTTGTTTTGCTGTTTCTTGATGTTTGTTTGTTCTTTCTGTAAGATCAACTGTTTTTAGATTAACCATTTATGTCTGTTCTGCTTTTACATATTCCTGTTAAACTGGTTCATCTATCTTTTTTGTTCTTTCAACATCTCTGTCAGTGCATCTCTCTCTCTCTCTCTCTCTCTCTCTCTCTCTCTCTCTCTCTCTCTCTCTCTCTCTCTCTCTCTCTCTCTCTCTCTCTCTCTCTCTCTCTCTCTCTCTCTCTCTCTCTCTCTCTCTCTCTCTCTCTCTATCTATCTATCTATCTATCTCTCTACCTCTCCCTTTCTTTTCTTCTCTTTTCATTGTGCTGTCTATAATCTAACCATTTTGATGTTCACCTGTACAAATGAGCATGTTGTGCATGCGTATGCCTGAATAATTATGCTGCACACCAACATCATAGTCGGACACGACCCAATCACCACTAGGTCTCTTAAGGCTTTAAAAAAAACAAAAAAGCCTTTCATGAGTCTATCGATGCAAACTCTTCTCAATTGTATATTTTACTGTTCGACTGTTTGCTATTAATTTAGCATGTTTTGACAGCAAGTATGTAATAAATAACCTCAACGTTATCACGTTTGCTAGCATGGTGGTTTCTTTGCAAACAAATCTCTGCATGACGCATGTGCTTGGTGGACTGATCAAACCGTGTGCAAAATATTAATAGTCAAAGAAAAAACGTTCGAACCTGTCACGTTAAAGACACTCCACGTCACGTGTCAAAATAATGGTTTTCGCGTGTTTTCCCTCTTATAGCTGGTAAGAAATCTTAAGAAATCTTCCAACCTTAAGAGGGTATGTGACACGTGACGTGGGGGGTCTTTAAGAATCATTTTTTTTATTTATCAGAAATGTGCTCCAGAATGTTACATGGGTTTTTTCTTCCCGTGTGTCGTACTCATTGTACGAATTGAGTTTTTAAAACATGTCGTTTGTTTTGACACTGAAAATATGGACGAGCCAATGAGCTGCTGGCTCCCTCGTGACGACGACGTCTCCTTTTAAGAATTTGGAAATTTAAACAGAAACGGGATCGGTTGGCTTTTCATCAGACACCTAACGATGCTGACAATTATCATCAATTGTCACGGAGATTTGTTTCGTCAAAGAAAGAGTAGACCTATAAGTATTCGATAACGTTTTGATTTTCTTTGTTTTAAAAAGAGAAAATGGCTTTGCGCGCAATCAAATAAGGAAAACCGTTTTTGATATCCAAATAGTAACAGTGTGCGGAATGTTGGCATTGTAGTCGGTTGTGCACATCGAATGAAATGGAATGGAATGAATGATATAATATATATATATATATATATATGATAACACGCATGTTTTGATTGGATTGACACGCGTGCATGCAGTATGTGCATTGTGGGTTTTTTGTTTGCATTTTGCAGGTGCAGCCGCTCTCGAGTATGAGCGCATTCTGATCATCGTAGGCATTGTGATCGCTTTCTTGGTGTTCGTGGCCATTTGCATTGCATCCTACTTCCTGGCCAAGTAAGTGCATGACGGGACAGCAGCGTCCCGATAGAACTCGTGTCATCAGTTCTCCGCGTCATCAGTCCGACGTGTCATTAAGGCCGGGTTCACTCACATTAGACGCGTAAGTTCCGTACGGAAAACCCTAAATAAGTAGAAGAAAGAAGGATACAAGTTTACGCAAATAGGGGAAATTCGGACACGTGCGCAAATCTTGTCCCTTCTTTGTTTCACTTATTTATGGATTGCGCACGGGTTTCCGCATGGAATGTCTGCTTATGTGTGTACACGGCCTTAGTCCTACGGTGGCATTGGTCGTAGGGTTAGGGTTAGTAGGACCATCGATACGTAGGACCCGTGGCTCGTAGGACTAACCGGAGTGTCCCCAGTGCATGGGATAACCCACCCACCCACCCTCCCTATCCTTCCTCTTCCTCTCGTTTGCAGGGTAGTGGGGGGTCCTGCATGGGACTAACCTACTGGTCACGCAGTCGTGGTTCGGTGAAGGTCTCTGTACACGTGAACATTTTTCACTCCTTCCCCATGGCAACACAGTGATATGTAAGTCATACGACTGGTCTATCACTGTATTGCCATGTGGAAAGGGTGAAAAATGTTAACGTGTACTGAGACCATTACAGTGATTCTTTTTTTTTACTAGCTAATTTATTAACCCCTTTTTAGTGCCCATCTGTCTCAACAAACTTTCAGTGCGTCTTTATACAATGTTAGTGATGAAAACGCAGAAGACAAGACACGTGGTTTTTTTTAAGGTTTTCTAATCATACTGTTTAATTATAGGAGTAAGGGCTTCTAAACTGAATCAGATTTGGGGGGTTCCCTCCAAATCCAGGCTCACGTTTTTAGAGTCATTTTCAAACGAATGGCTCACCAAACTGACTGTGAGTGCACATTGACGAAAAGATGCATCCTATAGGCATTCCATGTGTACCTAGATGTGCCTGTGTCATACGTTTACACACACACACACGCACTTACACACACACACGCACGCATGCACACACACATAATCGCACGTACATATGCGTACACACACGTACAGAGAGAGAGAGAGAGAGAGAGAGAGAGAGAGAGAGAGAGAGAGAGAGAGAGAGAGAGAGAGAGAGAGAGAGAGAGAAACAGACAGAGACATAGAGAGAGAGAAAGACACACACACACACACACACACACACACACACACACACACACACACACACACACACACACACACACACACAGATTTGTCAAACCGCGTAGCTTTGAATAAATATTCGTTTCGCTCCAGTTCCTGTAAATGATTCTATCTTTTTTGTTGGCTCCACCGCATTCACCCCACCCTTCCATTCTATCTAGTCAATCTGTAGTCTGTAGTGTGTGGTAACTAGTTTGGAAAGTCATACTGCCTTACCATACACACTGTGTGAAATTGTAACTTCCATTCTATCTAGTCAATCTGTAGTGTGTGGTAACTAGTTTGGAAAGTCATACTGCCTTACCATACACACTGTATGAAATTGTAACTTCCATTCTATCTAGTCAATCTGTAGTCTGTTATGTGTGGTAACTAGTTTGGAAAGTCATACTGCCTTACCATACACACTGTGTGAAATTGTAACTTCCATTCTATCTAGTCAATCTGTAGTCTGTAGTGTGTGGTAACTAGTTTGGAAAGTCATACTGCCTTACCATACACACTGTATGAAATTGTAACTTCCATTCTATCTAGTCAATCTGTAGTCTGTTATGTGTGGTAACTAGTTTGGAAAGTCATACTGCCTTACCATACACACTGTATGAAATTGTAACTTCCATTCTATCTAGTCAATCTGTAGTCTGTTATGTGTGGTAACTAGTTTGGAAAGTCATACTGCCTTACCATACACACTGTGTGAAATTGTAACTTCCATTCTATCTAGTCAATCTGTAGTCTGTAGTGTGTGGTAACTAGTTTGGAAAGTCATACTGCCTTACCATACACACTGTATGAAATTGTAACTTCCATTCTATCTAGTCAATCTGTAGTCTGTTATGTGTGGTAACTAGTTTGGAAAGTCATACTGCCTTACCATACACACTGTATGAAATTGTAACTTCCATTCTATCTAGTCAATCTGTAGTCTGTTATGTGTGGTAACTAGTTTGGAAAGTCATACTGCCTTACCATACACACTGTATGAAATTGTAACTTCCATTCTATCTAGTCAATCTGTAGTCTGTTATGTGTGGTAACTAGTTTGGAAAGTCATACTGCCTTACCATACACACTGTATGAAATTGTAACTTCCATTCTATCTAGTCAATCTGTAGTCTGTTATGTGTGGTAACTAGTTTGGAAAGTCATACTGCCTTACCATACACACTGTATGAAATTGTAACTTCCATTCTATCTAGTCAATCTGTAGTCTGTTATGTGTGGTAACTAGTTTGGAAAGTCATACTGCCTTACCATACACACTGTATGAAATTGTAACTTCCATTCTATCTAGTCAATCTGTAGTCTGTAGTGTGTGGTAACTAGTTTGGAAAGTCATACTGCCTTACCATACACACTGTATGAAATTGTAACTTCCATTCTATCTAGCCAATCTGTAGTCTGTTATGTGTGGTAACTAGTTTGGAAAGTCATACTGCCTTACCATACACACTGTATGAAATTGTAACTTCCATTCTATCTAGTCAATCTGTAGTCTGTTATGTGTGGTAACTAGTTTGGAAAGTCATACTGCCTTACCATACACACTGTATGAAATTGTAACTTCCATTCTATCTAGTCAATCTGTAGTCTGTTATGTGTGGTAACTAGTTTGGAAAGTCATACTGCCTTACCATACACACTGTATGAAATTGTAACTTCCATTCTATCTAGCCAATCTGTAGTCTGTTATGTGTGGTAACTAGTTTGGAAAGTCATACTGCCTTACCATACACACTGTATGAAATTGTAACTTCCATTCTATCTAGTCAATCTGTAGTCTGTTATGTGTGGTAACTAGTTTGGAAAGTCATACTGCCTTACCATACACACTGTATGAAATTGTAACTTCCATTCTATCTAGTCAATCTGTAGTCTGTTATGTGTGGTAACTAGTTTGGAAAGTCATACTGCCTTACCATACACACTGTATGAAATTGTAACTTCCATTCTATCTAGTCAATCTGTAGTCTGTTATGTGTGGTAACTAGTTTGGAAAGTCATACTGCCTTACCATACACACTGTATGAAATTGTAACTTCCATTCTATCTAGTCAATCTGTAGTCTGTTATGTGTGGTAACTAGTTTGGAAAGTCATACTGCCTTACCATACACACTGTATGAAATTGTAACTTCCATTCTATCTAGTCAATCTGTAGTCTGTTATGTGTGGTAACTAGTTTGGAAAGTCATACTGCCTTACCATACACACTGTATGAAATTGTAACTTCCATTCTATCTAGCCAATCTGTAGTCTGTTATGTGTGGTAACTAGTTTGGAAAGTCATACTGCCTTACCATACACACTGTATGAAATTGTAACTTCCATTCTATCTAGCCAATCTGTAGTCTGTTATGTGTGGTAACTAGTTTGGAAAGTCATACTGCCTTACCATACACACTGTATGAAATTGTAACTTCCATTCTATCTAGCCAATCTGTAGTCTGTTATGTGTGGTAACTAGTTTGGAAAGTCATACTGCCTTACCATACACACTGTATGAAATTGTAACTTCCATTCTATCTAGTCAATCTGTAGTCTGTTATGTGTGGTAACTAGTTTGGAAAGTCATACTGCCTTACCATACACACTGTATGAAATTGTAACTTCCATTCTATCTAGTCAATCTGTAGTCTGTAGTGTGTGGTAACTAGTTTGGAAAGTCATACTGCCTTACCATACACACTGTATGAAATTGTAACTTTTTTTTCTCTCCACATTCTACTAAAGATGATTTTATTGCCTTTTACCTCTTTTTTTTAGGGCCATGCGTGCGCGCGCGCGCACACACACACAAACAAACATGCGCGTGCGCACACATACATGCATATATGCGCATGACGCAAGCACACACTCGTAGACACACTGAATGAGTGAGAGTGATATTTACTCAGTTGGAGTGCTTGGATAAGTAGCATGCTCGATGCATCGTTCATGTGGACCGTGATCAAAGATCAAAAAAGACACATCGAAACGTGTATTGATTTTGTCTGATTGTTTACGCTGTTAGAAATGTCTTCCTTATGAAGAAGAAGACGACGACGACGACGACGACGACGACGAAGAAGAAGAAGAAGAAGAAGAAGAAGAAGAAGAAGAAGAAGACAACGAAGACGACGAAGAAGAAGAAATACGATTTGGTGTGTTACAGAGACTGAGAGCTGAGGAAATCTATTGACAAAACAATAATCAGGATCAACGTGAAACAGAAATATTACATAAAAAAAAAACCCACGGGTATTGTATAATAGTTCTAGGTAACGCCTATGGTGATTTGCTTTTTTTTCCCTCCCTTATATTTCTCAGAATTTCATGATGATAATATTTCTAGCACTGTTGATGGAGATGATATTTCTGGATGTTGATGAGAGTGACAGCCCGATTTGTGAAACGAAGAGAATGAATGTAATAAAAAATCAAATAACGACAGTTCTGGGTAAGGTTACATTGTATGGTTGGCCACAGCCGTGCCCTCGACCTTGTGATAACATTGCGCCGGTGACCTTGACATTTGACCTTGACCCCCTTTCCTTGTGTTGCACGTGCTCTGTAGGCGTAGGCGTCAGCGGTGGGAGACCCGAAGACGGATGAAGCAGCAGGCGGCGGCCCACGAGAGGGAACGACTTTTGGACCAGACGGATGGAGGGGGCAGCCACGGTGTGCCGCCTCGGGGCTTCTTCATGGAGAAGGTAAGGCTTGCAGGGGGACTTTTGGTGGTTTGTGTTGGACATAATATAGTAGTATGGTTCTAAAGGATATTGCGTCTCGAGATGTTGTAGCATGTTAGAAAGTGAACAGTTTATTAGACGAGAGAGGGGGAGAGAGAGAGAGAGAGAGAGAGAGAGAGAGAGAGAGAGAGAGAGAGAGAGAGAGAGAGAATTCACAATCACAAAGTTTACTGATCCAGGCCTTCTGCCCATGTCAGAGGGGAGGGGGTTACAAAATGAAAAACAACAATGACAACAAATCATCAGCACAAAAAACTCCATTATTGAGCGAACATACACAGAGAGAGAGAGAGAGAGAGAGAGAGAGAGAGAGAGAGAGAGAGAGAGAGAGAGAGAGAGAGACTGAACTGCTACACATCTTTATCGCAGATCAACGCAGAGGACAAAGTAGTGCCAGTCCCTCACCCAGCGATACTACAAGATTGGTCGTAGACTATAATATAACTATCTTTGCCTCACGTAAGGCCACATTGAGTGTGCCATGAACTGTGGCAATGAACCTTCCTCTGCTGATGTGCGGACAGAGATTTCAGCGCCATTCACTTTCGATCTTTCATACTATGGTTCTCAGCAAAACCTTACGTCAATAGAAATAAAGGAGGAGGTGTTGATCCGCATCTTTGCCCCATATCTTATCAATCGGTCGCATGAACCCCTGCAACACTAATTACGTTGCTGCTCCTTTGTTGTATTTGTTAGACAAGAGAGCCATTGTTGAGGTATCTGTTTATTCTGCTTTATTTCCATCCTCTCCTTTTAAACGGCTAACAGTCCTTTTCTTTCTTCGTTTTCCTTCCTCTCCAGGAAACCCAGACCGACATCCCTGATCCTCCCGATCTGCCCCCGAAACGAGAAGCCGGAAACCAACCTAACTTCATCCATAGCATCCCGCCTGCCTCGCTGTCCCTCGAGGACTCCTTCCACATGGATCATCACTTCCCCGTCATCAACACCGTCGCCACATCACGCGCTGCTGGCGCTGCTCCCAACGGCCGCAAGGCGGGTCGACCCCCGTCGGGCAGAAGAGAGTCGGGCGAGCTGGAGAGGAGAGAGTCCAGGTCCCGCCTCAAGGCCGTGTCTGTGGACGACAACTGCCAGGAACGCCCGCCCTCCTGGAGACACAACAGCGAGCTGTCCGGCTTGGAGGCCCAGCAGCAGCTACAGCAGCAACCAGCCTTTGGGGAAGACTGTCCCGAAGCCATCGAGATGAACGACCTGAGCTCGCCCCCCTCCAACGACACCAGCAGCCCCAACGAGGAGAGTCAGGTGGATGGTCTGCCTGGCTTTCTGTCCTCCTTCAGCTCCGCAGTACCGGCGGATGACCTCATCAGGATGGAGACCCCGCCCAGAGACAACGCTCACGCCCAGCTCAAAACGCCGGACGAGCAGTCCGCGTCGCCGCCATCAGCAGTGTCGGACTATGACGTGCCCAGATCGTCAGCTTCTCTGCCGCTAAATCAAGACCCTCCTCATTTCCTGAACCCAGAGAACGCAGAGAGGTCGCCTGGCGGAAGCAGCCTTGAAGAAGCCGACCCTCGTGGGGTGGTGGCCGTCAATGGGGCGGTGCAGGACTGGGACAGCGAGAACGAAGACAGCGACCGAGACCTTCCTCCTCTGCACATCAGCGAGGAAGACCTGAACGGGAATTTGTCCAAGCTGGGCTACTTGGACTCCTCGCCCTTTCTGCCCCGAGTGCTGGTTCCGGATTACTCCTCGGAGGAAGCCAGTTCTCCGTCCGGTTCCAGCCCCACCCCTCCCCTCGCTGTGGCTGCTGCTGGTCGTTCCAGGCCCCACCCCCCGGTGCTGGGCGTGGATGGACACAACATGTTCTGCAATGACGACTGCGGGGGCTTCCTTCCACACGCCAGCCAGCGGTCTCCGGGCGGCGGCTCTCCCCCCTCCAAGGACTCGTACTCGTTTGACCCCGCTCTGGAGTCTGACCCGGACGACCTGGAGCAGTTCATGCACGGCTCGCCCAAGAAGAAAAGCCCGGGCAGCTGCTCCGCTGCGGAGATCAACCACGACTATGAAAAGCGGCTGCGGAACGTGCGGGTTGACCAGGAAGCCATCCCCATCTAGCAGGCTCCATCCTGCTGCGGACTGGATATGGACGATTAGGGCAGACATTTTTGATTCTACCGTTTCTGGTGACACGTTCCATAACTTAGATCATCTACCACTACCCCCTAACCCCACCGTCTCTATCTCATTCATTGACAGAAAACTTAAGGACTTCAGAAATATATTGGCAATGGATTCCCCTGTCCTCATTATTCAACACAATATTGTGTCGTTTCTTCCGTGGCTGTTCTCCTCCTCCTCTTCTTCCTCCTCCTCTTCTTCCTCCTCCTCTTCTTCCTCCTCCTCTTCTTCCTCCTCCTCTTCTTCCTCCTCCTTTTCCCCCTCCTCCTCCTCCTCCTCCTCCACCACGACCATTATCAGTACCATCCTCCCTCATTTTGCTCATCTGCCCATTATCACGGACGCATACATTTGCCACCCGACTTCCGGGTTTTTTTTCGGTGAACATTTTCGTTTGGAATAAACGAAAAAGCAAACAAGCAACAAAAAACGATAGAGATGATGATCGTTGGACCAAGGAAGTCAGCCTCTTTTTGCTTCATCCTGGTGACGTTCAGAGATTCGTTGAATGGTGAAAAGTGATAACTTAGGTCTCAAAGACAGATGAAACTGTGTCGGCTGACATTATTTGTCTTGTTTTGTATGATAGGAACTATCCAGCCCTTTCTTTGTTTGTTTCTTCTTCTTTTTTTATAACACATAATAAACTCTAGGTGCTAGATTAACAAGTACCAACAAGTTACACCCGATCACTCTCGGGTGGATGCTAAATGTAACTGCTGGACAAGCCTGGCTTTCAATCAAACGAACAGCAACAGGCAAGGAGATGGGAGAGTTGTATTTCATTAATTAACGAACACTTGTAGTGTGCGCTGTAAGACTGCGGAACTATTTATCCTCGTTGTAGTATATAACCTACCTTACAGGACGTGTCTGTATATAATGCACAAACTACTTAATTTAACAAAAAACAAACAACAGCTTCTTCTCTAGAGCTGCATGGAGTCTCTTAACTTTGTTTTAGAGTCAGGAAGGGGTGGGTTGGGGGGAGGGGGTTGCCTCTAACCTTGAAGACGCTGATGACGACGAGGCTGTGTCTTTTTTCGCTTGAAGGTGTACATATTTTAACTTATTGGCAAGCTGGCAAAGTCTTTGTTTTGTATGATGATTATCATTATTATTACTATAATTATGGCAAAGTCTTGTTCTGTATGGCTATTATTATATATAATTTTGTTATGATGAAAGCATTGATTTTTTGTGCCATGTTGGCTGGCAATATTATGCTGGACTTTATGTTGGAGGTCATGTTTCATGCTCGTGCTGTATGTCGCCTGCCGGCTGGACAATGAAGATGGACTCTGTCTCTGCCTCTCCGCTTCTGTCTTTTCTGTCACTCCCTGTCTGTCTGTCTGTCTGTCTCTCTCTCTCTCTCTCTCTCTCTCTCTCTCTCTCTCTCTCTCTCTCTCTCTCTCTCTCTCTCTCTCTCTCTCTCTCTCTCTCTCTCTCTCTCTCTCTCTCTCTCTCTCTCTCTCTCTCTCTCTCTCTCTCTCTCTCTCTTTGTTGTTGTTTGTTTGTTTGTTTTATTTTATTTTGCATTGTGTTAAGTGTGTGGAAGGCTTGCTGAAGAGTGTGTGCTCTCGTTATATGAAAAGATGTATTATTTTATGTATATTTGATTTCTTGTAATGTTGGATTGCTTTGTACATTATTGTTAACTTGGGGGTTTTCGAGGACATGGTGAAAAACAGTATTGTTGCTTATCCATTTATCCTCGTTAAAAATTTCAATTCAATTCAATTATCTCTCTCTCTCTCTCTCTCTCTCTCTCTCTCTCTCTCTCTCTCTCTCTCTCTCTCTCTCTCTCTCTCTCTCTCTCTCTCTCTCTCTCCCCCCTCTCTCTCTCTCTCTCTCTCTCTCTCTCTCTCTCCCCTTTCCCCTCTCCATCTCTCTCTCTCTCTCTCTCTCTCTCTCTCTCTCTCTCTCTCTCTCTCTCTCTCTCTCTCTCTCTCTCTCTCTCTCTCTCTCTCTCTCTCTCTCTCTCTCTCTCTCGTGATTGGATATGCATTGTCATAACGACTACATTTTTACAGATAAATTACACTATAATTATGTGTGGTGGTGTTTGGGTTGACATGTGACCGTGAAAATTGGCGAAAGATGGCCTTTATATAATAGTCCTGGCATTAATTTTGTTTGTGGCAGTTTGACAGGTTGGTTGCTGCTGCTGTTGTTGTTGTTGTTGTTTAGCATTGGTGATGAATACGTTGGAGATACCCTTGAATTTTACTCATGAACCTCTTCTACTTCTCACCCCAGCATCCCAATACCTTATACACAAACTCGCGATATTATCGACCATTCGTAAGAAGAATAAAAATACAGTGGAACCTCCCTATTAAGACCTTTGAACAATCAGCCCCCCCAGAAAGGTCTTAATAGGGAGGTGAGCACTCAGTAGTCCGGATATAAAAGGAGGGTAGAGGGTGGGGGTGGTAATTGGTTCATTTGGGGGGGGGGGGGGGGGCGGGGCGGGGGGGGGCAGGGGGGGGCCACTTCTTAGAGGGAGTCTTATAGGGAAGGTCTTAATAGGGAGGTTACACTGTATCTCCATATAGTAAAAACTTACGCCTTGGCGTGAGGCTGTGTCAGACCAGTTGACATCAGCTAGAACACCAAGGCTACATCAAAATGTTGTTATGTTCTGCATGGCTGTGCGGGGATTGTCTTAAGCCATGACAAGCTCCTAGCATAACATCATCTGCCTAAAATCCTCCGAAGT
>CM065682.1:59540953-59545953 GCA_017654935.2 Phymorhynchus buccinoides
GTGCGTGCGCGTGCGTGTGTGTGCATACGTGCGTGTGTGTGTTGTTGTCTTTGTATGTGTTTTTTGTGGGGGGGGGGGGGGGGGGGGGGGTTGGTCTACTCTCTTGACAATGGAATACAAGAGAGAAGATTATTATTATTATGTCGTTATACATATTATGATGTGCTTATTTACTTGTCTGGCTCGGATACATTATAGGATTGGAATGATTGTTGGAGTCGTTTCATTCATTTCTTTGCTCGTTTGTTTGTTTTGATTAAAATTGTTTGTGGTCCTTGTTGCTATTGTTGTTTATACATTATATTGCTGTTGACTTTTTTTTCTCTCCAAATAAACGGCGAAGATTTTATTCCAGTTTTATTTGTGTGGTCACGAATCGAATTTCTCTCTCTCTCTCTCTCTCTCTCTCTCTCTCTCTCTCTCTCTCTCTCTCTCTCTCTCTCTCTCTCTCTCTCTCTGTGTTGAAAACCTGACGCAATAAACCATTCAAATTGTCAAATTATCTCTCTGTGTTAAAAACCTGACGCAATAAACTATTCAAATTGCCAAATTCTCTCTGGTTTAAACAAAGTTTATTAACATAATACATTGCAGTGTACACAAATTATTTTATGAGCACAACAAGCTATAAGCTTATATAAGCTCTCTCTCTCTCTCTCTCTCACACACGCGCACGCGCGCGCACACGCGCACACATACACGGATACAGACAGGCTGACTAACAGACAGATTTATTAAACAGACATATTGGATATAACAGAGAAAGAGAGGGATAGAGAAAACGAAAACGAAAACGAAATTTAATATTTAGCCAGGGAAACATGAGATAAGCAATACAATGCTTTTTCCCCACCCAGCCCTGAGGTAAATAGAACGTTCAATAACAAAGTTAACTAACGCATGCACAAAAGTGAAAAGGCAAATGGGTTACACACAAAAAAAAAAGAAACGCTTGGGGTAATGACAGGTGAGGGGGGAGGGGGATGGGGGGGATAAGGAGGGGAATAAGGGGGAGGGGGGGGGGGGTATACTGAAGCATGTCACTGAAGAGAGACCGAAAGAGAGACACACAGAGACACTGGACACTGGACAACTTTATTTGACATGGATAAAGATTTTAGGCGATGCCTATTCTTACAATCTGTCCTTGGGTAAAAGAAAAACAAAAACAATTAAAATCAACAAGTAACATGAAAGTAAAAAAAAAGAAAAAAAAGTCACTACAAACAAGAAACGCATTTGAAAACACGAACGTCTATATCTGCTCGCTCGCTCTCTCTCTCTCTCTCTCTCTCTCTCTCTCTCTCTCTCTCTCTCTCTCTAACACAGACAGACAGAGACACAGAGAGAGGGCATCGACGTTACGTACGTCGATGTGAGAGGGGTCACAATAAAGATAGTACTTCCCGGATTTCACCCAATCCATTTCAACAATCAACCAACTCGTCCGCAGTTCCTTGTGCATGCCCAGTCAGTCGTGCACGACCATGACTTCCAAACGACAGAAGAACCAGTTGCCATTCTGGAGAACTGGGATACAAACTTTTTGTTTTACAGTAAGAGATGCCCGGCGTATATCCCCACTTTCTCTGCCTAAAAAGGACTTTAAGAATAAGTTAGGACAGGTGGCGTGTGTGACGAAGGTCCCCAAAGCCAACTAAATCCCCTTGGCTGCAGCACTTAATTAAGAGGCAGTTGAAATGTCCCCTAGTTTGAGAGTGATGATGGAAATGATGTTTTACGTCCTCTCGGTCATAGACACATATGGGACAAGATGGTGGGAACAATACTGGCTGCAATGCCCGGAGGCAGTGCAACACCAGTAAAGTCCCGAGTTTTTAACAATAATATAGATAGGTGTAGCGGCAACCATGCCTCGGTTAAACCTCATCGGCTATGGTACCGCCACATTGGACTGAGTGACTAGTTTGAGAGTCAGTCTTTTTTTTGGGTACAAAAGACTAATAAGCCGTACCGTGATTTTTTTTTCTTTCCAAGGACGCGTTCTAAATCCAACAAAAACACTCAAAAGACCCAACACAAACATGAAAGAAAAAGAAGAAAAAATGAATGAAACAAAGCTGATGATAGTAGATAGATTCTATCTTTCTGTGAACGGCAATACCTAATATTTATTTCGAGCTTTTTTTTCTTAAGTAAAGTTTTGCGTCCTCTCGGCCGAAGCCATACGGGACATCATACAGTAAAAAGCCAAGTGTCCGTGTGTCTGTCTGAAACACAAAACGGGCCTTATAACTCCGCCGTTTTTCGACCGAATCGCTTCAAATTTGCTGTGAGCCCTAACGGGGCGATGGCAACGGCAACCGAGGCGGCAGTGTCATTTGCGCGGATCGGCAAATGCGCGTATCTCCGGTATTTCTGGACCGATTGCCTTCGAATTTGGCAGGAAGATGACCGGGGACGGTGACTATCCGTGTGCCAAACCGGAAGCGAATCGGTTCAGAAACGCGCGCGCTATGCGACTCCGCCGTTTCTTAACCGAATGGCTTCAAATTTGCTGTACTCAGCGTTACCAGTACTTGGCGTTACTGGTACTCGGAGTTGCGCTAGTTACTATTAATTTAGATATTGGGAAAGGGTTGAGAGGGGACTCTTTTTGTTTGTTTTTTAATCGTTTAGTCACTGGTGGAACCTTACCCCCCCTTTACAAAATGACAGACAAACCAAAACAGATGAAGGCAAAGTGTAACCTCATTGACGGTGTAACATGAAATGCTTTGAGGGTTCCTCTGGTTCCACGACTAAAGGGGGAAAACTGTTGTTATATGTACAAGTCAGCCGTTTGGAGTTATCCTTCGTTGATACTCCGTTGCAACATTATTGCAAGCACACATTATTAAAGCGTACTCAAACATACATGTGCATGAGCACCGCGCACGCACAAACACACACACAAACGCACGCACGCACGCACGCACGCGCGCGCGCACACGCACACACACACACACACAGAAATAACAAGAGAGAGAGAGAGAGAGAGAGAGAGAGAGAGAGAGAGAGAGAGAGAGAGAGAGAGAGAGAGAGAGAGAGAGAGAGACAGACAGACAGACAGACAGAGAGACAGAAAGAAACAAAGGAATCGATGAATGATGGACAGTTTCCTGACATTAGTTCCTTCCCCTAGTGCACTTTATTCACTCCACACAACAGCAAGAATGGCAGGGTGGAAAGATCAAGGAGCTAAGGTTTTGGTGGGGTGCGTTCTCTTTTGTTCCAGTACATCAGTTCAGTCAGAGACAGATCCCACCAGACAGCAGGAGGGACAACACAATCGATAAATCAGGGAGGTGACGGGTGGATGGGGTGGCCGGGGTGGGTTTCTAAGGGGTGGGGTTAGAACAAATTGGGTAGGGGGGTCTGTTTTGTTCCAGACCATCAATCAGTTGAATCCAGGACAGCTTCCATGGACAACACACCAGCTAGGGGGGTGAGGGCGGGATGGGATGGGGCGGGGCGCGGGGTGGGGTGGAGTTGGAAAGGACGGGATGAGGTTGGAAAGGATGGGGTGGGGGGCGGGGGTCTGTTTCGTTCCAGACAGTCAATGGTAGAATATCAATGAGTTCATGATTGCAATCAAGGACAGCGTCAACGAGACTACAAGAGGGTCGAGAGATCAGCTAGGGGTGTGAGGGCGTTGTAGGGATACAAATACGAATACGAATGTTTTATTGAGGGTAAAAAGGATCAGCTACAATAGCTTCTTTGCACCTTGCCTCTCACTCACATATGCATACCATGCATCAAGCAAGAAAATTTTACATACAACAATCAAGTTTTTAAAAAAATGGAACAAAAATTGGCACATGAAATAATTGAAAAAGATTCAAAAATGGGAATTCAAAGCAAACATGGATAATAATTAACAATAGTGAACTTGAATTGGTGGTTTAGATTCAGTACGAAAAAAGGGAAATAATTCTGAGACAATGACATTTTTTTCAGAATAATACCACTTTTAAGGGGAAAAAAAGAAAGATGAAGTGAGGTGCGCTGGGCTACGATGCGATGGGGGTCTACGATGGGGGGTCTGATTCGTTCCAGGGACTTCAATCCAGGACAGCTTCCTACAGACAGCAATATGGGGACATGGTCGAATGCTTTAGGGAGGTGAGGGCGGATGGGGTGGGATCCGGTGGGATAGGGTAGGATGGGGTAGGGGGGGGGGGGGTCTATTTCGTTCCAGAGCATCAACGAGTTCAATCCAGGACAGCTTCCACAGACAGCAATTAGAGGGACATGGTCGACAGACCAGCTAGTAGGGAGGCGAGGTCTGGATGGGGTGGGGTGCTATGGGGTGGGGCAGGGTAGGATAGGGCAGGGGGGTCTGTTTCGTTCCAACGAGCAATCAGGACGACAGTTCAATCCAGGACAGCTTCCAACGAGACAGCAATAAGAGGGACATGGTCGACAGACCAGCTAGCAGGGAGGTGAGGTCTGGATGGGGTGGGGTGCTATGGGGTGGGGTAGGGTAGGATAGGGCAGGGGGGTCTGTTTCGTTCCAGAGCATCAACGAGTTCAATCCAGGACAGCTTCCTACAGACAGCAATAAGAGGGACATGGTCGACATACCAGCTAGCAGGGAGGTGAGGTCTGGATGGGGTGGGGTGATATGGGGTGGGTAGGGTAGGATAGGGCAGGGGGGTCTGTTTTCGTTCCAGAGCATCAATGAGTTCAATCCAGGACAGCTTCCATGGACAGCAATAAGAGGGACATGGTCGACAGACCAGCTAGTGGGAGGTGAGGTCTGGATAGGGGTGGGGTTATGGGGTGGGAGTAGGGTAGGATAGAGCAGGGGGGTCTGTTTCGTTCCAGAGCATCAACGAGTTCAATCCAGGACAGCTTCCTACAGACAGCAATAAGAGGGACATGGTCGACATACCAGCTAGCAGGGAGGTGAGGTCTGGATGGGGTGGGATGCTATGGGGTGGGGTAGGGTAGGATAGGGCAGGGGGGGGGGGGGGGGTCTGTTTCGTTCCAGA
>CM065682.1:59550953-59553453 GCA_017654935.2 Phymorhynchus buccinoides
GGTTTCGATATAATACTTAGGATTGAAATGGGTCTGTAGTTAGATGGAATGGCACGATCACCACTCTTGTACAATGGAATTACTTTAGCTAGCTTAAATCTTTGAGGGAAATGTTGTTTTTCTATGCATAAGTTATAGATATAGGTGAGCGAGTCCGCAATAGCGATGGCAGCAATTTTTAATATCTTACCATCAATTCCATCCAAATCACGGGTTCCAGATGGTTTAGAATGTAATAATAATTTCAATACATCGTTAATTGAAATGAATGGTATTGTGAAAGACGACTGGATGTGTTTTGACTGACAGAATTCTTGAAGCTTTTGTAAATCGTTTTCATCTGTTTTATCATTCACTATAATATCATTAGCCACGTTTGCAAAGTGTATGTTTAGATCATCTGCTGAAATATATTTTACTGGATCTTGCTTTTTATAATTTCTATTCGTAAGCTTGTTAATGGCATTCCATATTGATTTAGAGTTTTGTGAGCTACATATTAAATTTTGGTAATATTTCATCTCTGCTTTCCGTTTCATTGAGTTTATTTTGTTTCTTAATACTCTAAATTCTTTTTCATTGGTTTTATCGAAATTATCTCGCTTGTATCTGGCATCATCAATCTCCTTATTGATCCAGGGTGGTTTGATTGAATGTTTAACCCTTTTCTTTACAAAAGGAGCGTGTCTGTTATATACGGAAACGAAGGTATCTATCCAAAAATCAACAGCATCATCGACATTCCTAATTTGGTAGACGTAATCTAATCCTGAGTTAAGCAAATCATTTATGAAGGCATTTTCGTCAAAATGGGTAAAACATCTATAATAGATTTCTTTATGTCCAGTTTTAGGAATTTTAACACCTTTTTTCAACCAGGTAATACAGACAGAAGAATGGTCACTACAACCGGTTGAAACAGAACAAGTTTCAACTATATTTGATTTAGTATTAACGTATACGTGATCTATTAGAGTTGCGGTGTTTTTTGTTATGCGTGTTGGGCGATCTATTATCTGCTCTAACCCATGAGTTGCATAAATATGAGGCCATTTAATATTAGGAACTATCAGATCTATGTTAAAGTCGCCTAGAAGAATAATTTCTTTGGAATCAAAGTTAGCTGCATCCATCATCAAATTATATCGATCAAACCAGTCAGCGGTCTCGGCTGGATTTCTATATAGAAAACCAACCATGACGGGTTTACAATGTTTAAGATTAATTTCTATCCAAACAGAGGTAAGGATAGGCTTAATAATGTTATGCATTTCACAGAGGAATTCCCAATACTGCAGATGCATTTTTAGTTCTACCCTGTTCAGTTTTTAATGGGTGTGGGGGTTTTTTTTTGTGCTAAAAAATGGCTGGCGGCGAAAGGGTTAATATGAGACCTCCCATTATAAGACTCCCTCCCACATGAAGACCTACTTCTCTGAGACATTGCCCTTCTTTGTAAGTATTCAAATTACCTCCCTTATAAGACCTCCCATTATAAGACTCCCTCCCACATGAAGACCTACTTCTCTGAGACATTGCCCTTCTTTGTAAGTATTAAAATTACCTCCCTTATAAGACCTCATTTTGGATGATTTTTGAAGGTCTTATAAGGGATGTTCCACAGGCTTCGTTAACGCCCTGCTCCAAACATCCGACTGTAGTTGTACGGCCATCCAACCGTGATGACGAATGTAAGGCATGAATCGGATGAAATACTACTAAGTTGTGAATCTGACGGAATCCTAGTTCCGTTCACTATAATATTCATTCATGAGACTCCAGTGTGGTTGTTTCCGACCACGACTGCCAGATTAGCAGATCGAGGGGGGTCTACAAACATATTTGAACGGAACTAGTAAGATGTCATCAGATTAATCTAGACAGTAGTACTGTATTATAGTATTTCATCATATTCATGCGTCACAGTTGGATGGTCGTAGGATTTAGGTTGGATGTGTGAAGCAAGGTCTTAACTCTTTACTTTGAAATCAGCTCAGCAATCCACTTCCAAATCATGTTGCAGAGACACACACAAACACGTGCGCATAGAACACACACAAAATAAATTATGTAATATGCAGCCTAGACTCAGTCTAGATCTAGTAGGCACACACACACACACACACACACACACACACACACACACACACACACACACACACACACATGGGTGGGTGGGGTGGGGGTCATGATTACATCACACATATTCACATACTCACCACAGACAGTGACACAACTACAACCACACACAAACACACCGCACACAATTTTGTCAATCACACCCACAAACAAACACCTACGTGACACACATACACACACACACGAACTTTTACACACATTCAGTAATTCCAGTTATACAGCCTCATACACCAAACACACATGCACACACATCAACAGACCAGGGACGGTATTCATGTCGAGATAGCATGAGACTTAGCATGATGCTAACTTAGAAGCTCTTCCAATGTCCTATAGGATTTAATAGGACTTTTGGAAGAGC
>CM065682.1:59558453-59560953 GCA_017654935.2 Phymorhynchus buccinoides
AAATGAAATGGAAATGAAAATGATAACAATCAGTTGTACAGAAATCACACACTAGCATTGATCAACTAAACCCCCTCTTTCGCCGTGTATTTCTCTTGTTCCTCCCTTTTGATTTCAAACAGTGTCTTCCAAAAGCCGTCCCCAGACACTTTGTCCATAGTCAAATCCATTCCTCAACCCTTGAGCATTCTTGATCTTGACTTTGCTGAGGCCAATGTCCTTGACCTTGCTGAGGCCAATGTCCTTGACCTTGGAGGGGTGTCCTTGCCCCTGGGCGGGCGATGACCTTGACCTAGTCGTTGAGCAGGCAGCAGCAGAGGAGGGCCCCGCAGCAGGCCAGCAGACAACACTCCTCCGACATGTCGTTGTCCCGGCGCCGCTTGTCCTCCTCCCGAACGTACACTCTGAAAATCAGGTATTAGATATTAGGTATTAGGTACTTTATAGTCACAGAGGCGTCTTTGTGAAATTCGGGTTGCTCCCACCTGGAGAGCGTGTCGCAGCCAGAGGCGCGCCAACCAATTTTTTTTTTTTTTTTGCATGCGATTTTTGTGTGACTGATGAGGAAGGGAGGGGGGTGGGTGGGGTGGTGTTAATATTTGACCAAATGACAACTTTTTCGTTGCCACTGGGATTAACGTGTGCTAAGTGCATGGGCACACGGGACCTCGGTTAATCGTCTCATCCGAAAGACTGGTCTCATCAGGGTGGATTGGTCGTCAGCTGAAGCAACCAAGCAAAACGAAGGAATGAGAGCAGGGCTCCCAATCGTCCCGCAAAACAAGGGGTCCCAGGGACTCCTTCACTTACAGCATAGAGGGTCCTAGACGGGGGGGGGGATAGAGGGTCCCAGTGGCATTGAGAATGCTGAACATAATTTTTCTAGTGCATCCCTGGGACCCCCTGCACATTCTTTTACAGGGTCCTTTAGAATTTTAGTACTTCGTAGACCCCCAAATGGGGGTCCCAGGCTGGGAGCCCTGGAGCTGTCACTCAGCAGTGATGTCCCGAGGCCCCGGTCATAGGCCACTGACCTATTAAAATCGAAAATGTACCTGCTTGTTCTCCCCTGTCGGGACAAATTAATGTCTGTTTGAATTTTTAACGCTGGCGCGCTTTGTCTTATTTCTTTCTTATATTATGCAAGAGCCAGGACATTGTCCATGATTGATTTAGAAGCTCTTCCAAAAGTCCTCATAGGACAGTTTGTCCTATCACTTTTCGACCCAGCTCGGTACATCACTGGGAGTGAGCAGTAAGTGAACAACGAACAATAGCTATGATACACAAAGGTAGAGAACTCTCCTTAAATTACCCCCCCCCCCCCCCCCCGCCAAAGTTGCTTACGACGCCCTCCGCTTGGCTCCGTGTGACGACGGGTCAAAGGGAAGCAAACCAAACTTCATTTCAATCTTGTACTTTTATGAACAATAGATTTTCTGACAATTGTTTATCCAACCCCTTATTATACCAAGAGAGCACATGCACAATTCTGTAGATGAACTAAGATTAAGCACATAACAATTTATATGAGCAGTAGGTGAGTGCGTGAGAGAGAAACCGAGTGAGTGAGTGAGTAAATTATTGTCGGCCAGTCATTAATTTAAGAAAGCCAAGTTAATTTAGTCAGCCAAATTGGAGGGGTGGGAGGAAGGGGGAATAAAGTAAAAGTAAAATTAGTAAAAACAAAGTTTTTTTAATTAGTACATTACACATGTAAGAACATACCTCCTTTTCTCCTCCAACAACACCCCCCCCCCCCCCCCCTCTCCCCAAATCCTCTCTCTCTATTCTTCTCATCTCCTCCCCCCTCCTCTCTCTCATTATCTCTCTCCCCTCCCTCTCTCTCATTCTCTCTCTTTCCCCCTCCCCTCTCTCTCTCTTTCATTCTCTTCCTCCCTCCCCTCTCTCTCTCTCCCCACGCTCTCTTTCTCTCCCCTCTCCCCCCACCACCATCTCTCTCTCTCTCTCTCTCTCTCTCTCTCTCTCTCTCTCTCTCTCTCTCTCTCACACACACACACACACACACACACACACACACACACACACACACACACACACACACACACACACACACACACACACACACACACACACACACACACACACACACACACACACACACACACACACACACACACACACACACACACACACACACACACACACACACACACACACACACACACACACACACACATCTTTACTCACACAGTGGTCTGCGGTTGCTGGGTCTGGTAGCCCCCAGGAGGGGGAGGGTAGTAGCTCCCCGCCCCCGGGGGAGGAGGTGGGGGCGGCCCCCCCTGCATAACCCGCCGGCGGGTAGCCCCCGTAACCCCCCTGAGGAGGGTAACCCCCCCTGAGGAGGGTAACCCCCCTGAGGAGGGTAACCCCCCTGGGGCGGAACCCCGCCGTAGCCCGGGGGAGGGGGCCCTGCAAAGCCGGCCGGGGGAGGGGGGGGCACCCTGGTACGCCTCGGCCGAGTAAGGAGGGGGTGGGG
>CM065682.1:59565953-59585953 GCA_017654935.2 Phymorhynchus buccinoides
TAGTGAGACTAAAGTTAAGTTTCGCGGAGAAAGTAGACCCAGCGTCCTGAAAAATGTATCCTGCATTTCCTTAATCAATGCGAATGCTCACTAAGCCATGACGTCACTGAGCCTGTGAGCTGTTTTATCAGCTATAATATAATTATCGATTCTCGGCAAAGGTGGAGATTAACACCCGTTCAGTTTCTCGATTCTTTCTGTGTAGATTGAGCAGTTAAATCTAACTTGACAGTCTGAACATAATTTGACTGATTATCAGATTTGTAATATTTAAAGTACCGGGTATTTATTATTCACTTATCGATCTTTGAAGTTAGGTTCATAACTTTGATTTAAAAAATCTTACTAATTTACTTTGTTGTTCAAGTTTTCAAATTGCTCATGAAAATTATGTTCTTGTTCTTTGTTAACTTATTTTGATTGCTTATGCCATTGATTATTTATGGTTGTTTTGAACTGTCCGTCATACGTCATTATACTATGTAGATAGCGAGCACACTATAAATAAAACTTCAAGCTTGTTGCTGCTCATTTATGTTCACAATGTTTTGATGTATATGTGCCCTGTTGATCGAAATAAAGATTTATTTAAACCAAATCTCTATAGTGGTGTTTTTTTCTCAATAATTAACGTTACAGTTGTGGCGCGCATGTGTATTATGGTGATCGGGACTTATGTCACACCAGGAATTTTTTTGGCGACAGGTCCGATTTCTACAGGTGGGTTTTTCCCCCATAGTAACGTGTACTTGTCTATAAAACAAACAACAAGAAGTAGTAGTAGCCCGGATCTTCTTTCTACGGAGACTACTCACCTTGGTCTCACTTTTCCACGGGGGTCAATATTTTTCGTAACACCGGTGTGGCGTTCTCAAAATGGATTTGTTCTCACATGTCTGCACATGTGCGAAACCACTGATCGTTGTATTTGTGTATTCTTTCTTAATTAACTTTCTTTATCAGCTTTTCAACAGAGGCCATGCCAACAGTCAGAATAGGAAACGGAACGAAAGCTCTCCGTTTTTGTTTGTTGTTGTCTTGTTTGTTGTTGTCTTGTTTGTTTTTTGTTGTATTTTTCGTTAAAACGCAATCCTCATATATATATATATATATATGTGTGTGTTGTTTGTGTGCGTGTGTGCGCGCGCGTGTGTGCTCCTTCAGTATTACAACAGTGAACCCTTACAAGTGAGTATAGACCGTTCTATCTCAGGCGTTGTATCGCGCTTCACAAGTAGGCCTAGTCTTACAAGTTATTACAATCTGAGCAAAGGAGCAGTGGCTTCTCTTTTTTTTTTAAAGTAGCGTTAAGTAATTGAGCTGAAGTATGCTTACACAACCCCCTGTGATCGCTGTCAAAAACTATGTCTGGGGTGTCAAAAACTTCCTAAAAGTAGGCCTGTGTCAGTAGGTGGCGTGACTTGTGTTCAAGTCACAGATGGAGACTGACAGGCTTTATTTGATCGTAGCCTACACATACATGTTTCCTCTTTCATCGTTGAGTTGTGTGCTTTCTGTCACATAACTTCAAGTTAGAGTTAGTTAGATTATTAAAGATATCACTAACCTGGTTTTTTTAAGCTGTCGTACAAAGTTGTAGTCCGCTTGTCGATCAACCGAGTAACTCTCCTAACCGAGTCTGTAAAGCCTACACAGAGGGAAAAGTGAAACGCTATAAATAGACTGTCACATGACAATGAATCCTGTCGCATGACATCGTCGCAGGCGTATGAAAAAAAATGTATTTCAGTTCATTGCGATATCCGGGAACCATTTTTTTCACACTTACGCACGCAAACACACACAAATATGCTACTGACACACACGCGCGTGGGCGTGCCAGCACACACATGTACTAGAGGGGAATAGGGGGGGGGGGGGGGGGGGGAAGAAGCACGAAGAGAAGCCGGAGAGACTAACATTGTAGAATATGTAGACAACACTTAAAATCTATTGAATCTTCATAATTAGTATAATTATTTTTGCTCACTTGATTGGGAGTTAAGATGTGCCACCCCCCCCCCCCCCCCCCCCCCTGCATTTCTCGGTTAATTTTTTTTTCCGTTTTTGCCTTTCTTACCATACATAAAGCTGTATTTTAGGAACATTTTTAGCTAATAACCTTTTTGGAATACTAACCCTATCCCTAACCCTAACCCCTACCCCCCACTATGTACTGCAGTACACCGCGATTTGTCACAGTTGTGGTTCGTTGCGTTTCTCTGTCTTATAGGGTGGGGGGTAGGGTTAGGTTTAGGGCTAGGGTTAGTATTCCAAAAAGGTTATTAGCTAAAAATGTTCCTAAAATACAGCTTTATGTATGGTAAGAAAGGCAATAACGGAAAAATAGAATTAACCGAGATAGGGGGGGGGGGTGGAACATCTTGACCTTTACCGAAATAGGCCTATGGGGGGGTTAAACAGTCATGAACGCACTACCACTGTGTTTTAAAGCTAAATAGGCGAGCGCCTATGCTTGCTTACCTTGCGAAATGGAATCAGCTAGTTTGTTTTGTTCCGGTATTTCGCCACACCAAAGACACTTTGCCGGCCACACTGACAGATATCGCACACATAGACACACAGACTTAGAGAGAGAGAGAGATATCAAGGGGAAAAACTCCTGTTCATTCAGTAGCTAATGGCATTGCACCGAGTTACCTCCCTTTCAATATCAAATCAAACTCATTCGAGGTACATGAACAGTAATCGCGCCATTTCGCCCTTTGTAAAACTGTAGCCTACATGTATGGCTTAATTGCCATTTTGGAAGATTAACATTAGAAACCTCAGCCATGAAGCAGATTAACACCCCACCTACCCCTGTCAAAGTCTTGGTTCATCGTGTTTTTAATTGTTCAAATGCATGAAAATTGGGATAGAGGTTTAAATGCTCAATCTGCAGTAAGAAAGGCAAGACTGAACCTCAACATGAAAATGGTGGACAATTGTACCTCGTCATGTTCTTTGGTCGAGTATCTTAAACAACGTTCATTGTTATACGCCAGTAGAGTGATCCCCCGCCGTGACGGTATGGAGACTAGAAGCACTCAGTCCGTCATTTTCGTTTTTATCTGTTTATAACCATTCTAGCGTTATCGTTGCTTTAAACTGGAGAGTTTTGACACCAAAGATTCTAAAATGGTAAGATGGACTACTTAAGAGTTACAGCGAACCGGTCTGATAGAGTTATCGTTAGTGGGGTAGTTATACACCATTCACAGCGGCGGCTATCCAAAAACTCAGACTGGAATTCAACTGGCCTATCGACGTGTAAATGCGTCACGTTTAAAAGGGACATAACCAGTGTTTCTGTCCTCACTACTCATAATTATAGGGAAAAGAGACCGGATGTTTGTCTTCCCCTATAGTCTTTCTTGACACTTCGAGTGTTAATGTAATTGCCAAAATGGTCTTACGATATTGGGGGGGGAGGGGGGGGGGGGGGGGAGCACCAGTTTCATGAGATCAATCCGTCTCCATCAAGCTGTGTCTGCTGATCCAGTTTTAACAACTTGTTCTGCGTGGCAGGATCATAGAATTGAACGTTATTTTATTCGCTTTTTACAATACCACTGGCCCTGTCATTGTTAATATTCTGCATACCAAGTTGGCAATCACTGGTCATAAATATGTGGAAACCATTTATCACAAAATACCGTCCTAATAACTGTTCATTAGCAGCTTGAAAACGCTGGTCCCCTCAAGGTCACTGTGACCTACCCTAATAAGCAAGATGTCCAAATCCTTCCCCACACTCCCCGGACCTAAACTGATCCCATGCTTCTTTTGGTTTTTTATGTTATTAAACTTGAAGTTAGCAAAGCAAAAATTAATGTTCTCCAGTCCAAGGCCAGCCAAAAAAATGCGATTTCACAGCTACACGCCTTTCTGTCGGAGTACCAAAAAGTAATTGATTGGAAGCCAAAACGCTAGAAAATGTGTGCCGTTATCAGGAAGTTTACAGCAATGCAAAAGTTTCATGTACACAAAGATTCTAAAAGGGTAAGATGGACTACTTAAGAGTTACGGCGAACCGGACTGATATGAGTTATCGTTAGTAGGAGCAGTACACCACACACAGTGGAGGCCATCTAAAAACTCACTGGAATTTGAACGGAGAATTCAACTGGCCTATCGACGTGTAAATGTGTACATGTTTTTAAGGGACATAACCAGTGTTTCTGTCCTCACTACTCATATAGGGAAAAGAGACCGGATGCTTATCTTCCCCTATACAGTCTTTGATGTACATTCACCGCTCAGTTGCTGTTTTACATTTAATAATAATAATAATAAATATTTATAGAGCGCCCTTTCTCTCTTGAGCTCACGACGCTTCACAACTGTTTAAATAAATACATAAATCATAAATAAGCTACTACAATATCAACTATCACAAACATTCACACAGCCACAACACGCACGCACGCACACGCCCACATACGCGCGCACACCCACCCACCCACAATGTGGGGATCATCATTTTAAGGCAGGAAACAGGACAAGGAAGAAATCAGAGGTATTGCCGGAAGAGGCGAGTTTTAAGAGCAGTTTTGAAAGACTGGAAAGATTTAGCAGAACGAAGTTCATATGGTAGGGTGTTCCAGACAGAAGGGGCGCTGAAAGAAAATGAACGTTCACCATTTGTCTTAGTGTTAGTACGAGGAATAGAAAGGATAAGTTTGTCAGAAGAGGAACGGAGAGACCTGGAGGGTGAGTACAGATGAACGAGATCAGAGAGGTAGGCAGGACTAGATGAATGGACAGCATTGAAACACAGGCAAGCAATTTTATACTTTATTCTTGCCTCGACTGGAAGCCAGTGTAAGGTCTTGAGGTGGGGTTTGATGTGGTCTGTACGAGGGACTTTAAGGATTAATCGAGCTGCATTGTTCTGAACTTTCTGAAGTTTGTTGAGGAGGGTTTGAGGACAGCCTACAAGTAGGGAATTGCAATAATCGATGCGAGACAGTACAAAAGCTGATACTAGTGTCTTGGTGGCTTCAACTGTGAGATAGTGACGAATGGCACTAATACGACGGAGTTCAAAGTTCACATTACGAATCAGTCATGACATGAGTGATCATAGTTAGTCGACAATCGAGGGTTACACCAAGGTTTTTAGCTGATTGACAGAAAGGGACGGTAGCATCGCCAATGACAAGAGAGTCAGGAAACTGAACAGAGGTGGAAGTTCTCCGAGTGGAAACAATCATTGCCTCAGTCTTATCTTCATTGAGTTTTAATTTATTGGAGGTCATTGATTAAGTACATTATTAATCGATGGGCCTACGTACGTACAGAAAACGACTAATGTAATAGGAATTAATGTATTGTTAATGACTGTAATAATGTTCTGAATAGTGTGTGTGTGTTTGCGTGTTTGTGTGTGTGTGCGTGCGTGCGTCAATGGTTTGTGGGCGAGTGAGGGTAAATGTTTGTATGCTGAAGGGTGTATAATGAAAATTGTTATTGTGTAACTTCCATCTGTGGCGTGTGTGTGTGTGTGTGTGTGTGTGTCAAGTCAAAATCATCTTTATTGAGGGTTAAATAAGCTAAAGCTTTTTTTCATCCTGCCCTTTTTTAAGAGAGAGAGAGAGAGAGAGAGAGAGAGAGAGAGAGAGAGAGAGAGAGAGAGAGAGAGAGAGTGAGTGTGTGTTTTGACACTTCGACGGTGTTAATGTCATTGATCTCTATGTAAGCGTGTGTGTGTGTGAGCGTGCGTGTGTGCGTGCGTGCGTGCGTGTGGGAGCGCGCGCGTTTTAAATATTTGATTTAATAGGCCTGTATTTACTTTAATCTGCTGCACATGTAAAAGGGCATTTTCCATTTAAAACTTGCTTTTTAATGGACAATAAAGGTGTTTTTTAATTGAATTGAAATGAATTTGAATTAAAACTTTTCCAATATCTATTGAGCACTGAGCATTGGGGCGTTTGGCTAGAGAGGAAAATGGGGATTTTCTTGGGTATGTAACTGACGAACCAATCAAATTGTATATTGTTTTGGAGGTCGGTTTTAGTTACTACAGCACATTTGTTTTTAACTAAAGTGATAGAGATAGACACACACACACACACACACACACTCTTCAGCATACGCACTAGCTCACAAAAATAGCAAACACACACACATATGCGCGCGCCCAGTCTTTTTTTTTAATAATCCAATTAATGGGCGCGCGCACCATGGCTTTATTAATGCAAACTTTTATTTGAAATTGCGGGTAATGCAGGTAAAAAAACACAATCAACGCCACATTTGATCACAAAGGCTATAGAATGACAACACACGCACACACTGGTGTGATCGAACGTTCGTTACTACATTTCAGCACACACGCTCACACTTCAAACATGCGCCCACCCGCACACACGCAACTTAACAAATTTCTTTTTGTATGCAATAAATCATATGTGAAGGTTATATTATATGGCATGGCATATTCTGTGTAACATGTCTTTGGGATGCAAATGCTAGCGAGCGTTTTAACTTAAAATTCAAGAGTATCTTTAGTAATGTATTTTTTGTCTGTGATATGTCTCACTATGTAATTGTGTTCATCAATGTGTTCTGCACCTAAACCAAATTTCTTCAATTCAATGAGATAAAGCAATTTTGACCACACACACACATGAACACACACACACATGAACACACACATGAACACACACACACACACACACACACACACACACACACACACACACACACACACACACACACACACACACACACACACTTCAAGTTTCAATTCAATAAGTTTTCTAACATCCAGATTTAATCATCAAGTTTACCACCCCTAACCCCGAATTCATAAAACATTCATAGCTGTCCCAATAAATCCCATAACAGTTAGAGGAGGAGAGGGGGGGGGGGCTGCTGCCTAATGCCACACACCCGCGTCCCTCCCCAAGGCAGGTTGCCCCACCCTGGCACCCTTGGGTGAGAGGGAAAACGGGAGAGCCCCTTAAAAAAACAACTAGTCAGACTAGATGAGATATCTGGGGTGGAAAGTAAAAGAACACCCCAAAAACCACCCTTGCCATTCATGACAACCTAAAAGCAAATATACTGCTGTATAAAATCATTTAAGCCCACTTTTCCTATTCGGGCAATGATTATTCATCAGAATTAGTCTTTGATCTCTATCTCCCCTACGCATCGATGTAAAATGAAATACTTCTTGTAGTAAAGGTTACCGTCCATAAGGGTCTCTGACCGATCGGACGCTAATCTCATCATCATTGTAGTAAAGGAGTCAGGGATCAACACAGCTAAAGAAAGCAGACAAAACCTTGTCTTTCTCCTCAATTTAAAAAAAAATGAATAACAGGTAAAAACCGTGCCATCGTATTCAACTTTCAACTTATTTAGATTCTAAAAGTACAGATCATTCACATTTCTCCAATTAAACTTACATAAACTTGTCAAAGCAGTAACACAACAAAATCATTCTAATTGTGAAGTTGATCATTCGATCGCCAGAAATGGATGTGTACAACGTGCATAAACAAATCCACCAGTGCTCGTATGACCCCTACACCTTCCCCTTAAAATCTCCAAACACAAATACATTCATAAGCACACCAGACGCGTTCACACACAAACGCATAATCCTTTTTTTCAGCAATAACATTGTATATTGGTATCCTAGTTTACTTTAAAACCTGCAAAAGTTTCAGACCTATTTATAAGCAAGAAGCGTTAAAAAACCCATTCAGATTGGGGATTTTGGGGGGAACAAAACTAGAATAAACAATAAATATCGATGCTTTCATAAATCTAAATTCAGGTGTTCGTTGTATGCGTCACATTTTTTTTTCCATTTTTTTTTTTCAACGACATAATTTGAAATAAAAAATCTAAATATTCAGGCGACTTTATTATTACAAAAGATTAAAAAGAAGCAGTTTAAACGGTCTAAAGGAAAATAACCAAGCACTAGAGGCAAAGCACATCGACCACAGCACAGTCATGTGAATAGGGCATTTGCCGCGTGTTGGCGACCTTGAATTTTACCGAGTTGAATTTAGAGAGTTGAATTAGAGAGGTCAACGCAACTCGGGCAGAACGAGCTCGGGCAAGTTTGTCGTCTACCATAGAGAACGAACACTCGTGGCAAATGCCCTATTACATTGCCTATTGACAAAAGAAAGCATGGGTGACAGTGTGAACCTAATCTTAGAATATAAAAGTAGACACGTTAAGAGCCTTCAACATTGTTTGTGATGGAATGTTATCATACTTACAGAAACAGCCATGAGAATTATGCATGTGATACATACAATATCTCTGTGTGTGCTTAAATTTGTGTAATTACTTTCTTGTACAAACAAAGGTATTGTTAGAAAAGTGTCTTTTTTTATTTTTTAAAGCTTTGAAAGTTAGGCAATATTTACGAACTGTTTTGTAATGCAAATTAATAATGTAATGTCATTTTTGTTGTTGTTGTCACACTCTCTATTGTATGGGCATGACGTAACAATTAAAATGTTCCTGACTCTCTCTCTCTCTCTCTCTCTCTCTCTCTCTCTCTCTCTCTCTCTCTCTCTCACAAAATGTTATTTTTTCTTGTTGTCACACTCACTCCATTGTATGGGCATGACGTAACAATTAAAATGTTCAACTCCTGACTCTCTCTCTCTCTCTCTCTGTGTGTGTGTGTGTGTGTGTGTGTGTGTGTGTGTGTGTGTGTGTGTGCGCGACACACACAAGCCTACACACATGTACATAAAATAGCGATTAAATGCATACAGGAAATACATGAAGTTACTCTCTCTCTCTCCCTCTCTCACACACACACACACACGCGCGCACACACACACACGAAACGAATTTCTCTCTCTCTCTCTCTCTCTCTCTCTCTCTCTCTCTCTCTCTCTCTCTCTCTCTCACACACATACACACACAAAATGTCATTTTTTCTCGTCACACTCACTCCATTGTATGGGCATGACGTAACAATTAATATGTTCCTAACTCCTCTCTCTCTCTCTCTCTCTCTCTCTCTCTCTCTCTCTCTCTCTCTCTCACACACACACACACACACACACACACACACACACACACACACATTGTTGTCACACTCACTCCATTGTATGGGCATGACGTAACAATTAAAATGTTCCTGACATACTCTCTCTCTCTCTCTCTCGCTCCCCCCCTCCCTCTCACTCTCTCTCTCTATCTCTGTGACACACACAAGCCTACACACACATGTACATAACATAGCGATTAAATGCATACAGGAAATACATGAAGTTACTCTCTCTCTCTCTCTCTCTCTCTCTCTCTCTCTCTCTCTCTCTCTCTCTCTCTCTCTCTCTCTCACACACACACACACACACGAAATGAAATGCTCTCTCTCTCTCTCTCTCTCTCTCTCTCTCTCTCTCTCTCTCTCTCTCTCTCTCTCTCTCTCTCTCTCTCAGTGGCAAATGTCTTAATGAATAAACCAATTGGCATTGGCAGACTATGTGTGTGTGCGTCTCTGTCTCCCCCCCACCCCTCTCTCTCTCTCTCTCTCTCTCTCTCTCTCTCTCTCTCTCTCTCTCTCTCTCTCTCTCAAACGTCTTGGACTATCACAACAATAAAGTTAGAATTAAAGTCGGAAGGCAACCTCATACATAAGAATTATGCAAAGAATTAAGCATTATGACATTCTACTTAAAAGCTATGGGTTTAACAAACTCGGCAACTATTGTTTTCTATGGTTTAACATTCCAGAAAGCTGTTGGGCTTAAAGAAAAATGTAAAACTTACAACATAGCTTGCAACATATGTTTGGGGTGTTTTTTTCTGTTTAATCTTACTTTTTAAATCTTTCATTTCATGTTGTTTACATACCCCGTTCCCATCAACATGGTTTGACTATAATCAATTAGCAATAAAATAAAAGTTAATACGTGATAAGTATAAGGCTTGCAGTCATTTTCAAAACACCTTCAATGTACAAACGGTAGGTCCAGTTGTAAAACAGCATATAAACTATTGCTTTTTTTTTTACTGTAACAATCCATTATAATTGTTCAACTTTATCTACACACAAAAAAGGATTAGACACTATGTAACTCGTGTATACAAAATAAAACAACGTTACTCTAAAAGTAACAGATTCGAATTGAATTAGCTAGAATGGTTGATTATTATTCAACGAATTTCAGTTATGAATTAATTTTCAGAAACGAATGCGTATTTGTAATCCCTTATTGTTTGATAGCTGGCAGGGTTTCCCATCTGGCAATGAAAGGATTCTGTGTGAAGATATACTCCGCGTTTTCGCCTGGACGAAAGACAGAGTTTGAAAGGATTCTGTGTGAAGATATTCTCTGCGTTTTTGCCTAGACTAAAGACAGTTTGAAAAGATTCTGTGTGAAGATATACACTGCATCGTCGCCTAGACTAAAAACAGAGTTTGAAAGGATTCTATGTGAAGATATTCTCTGCGTTTTCGCCTAGACTAAAGACAGTTTGAAAGGATTCTATGTGAAGACATTCTCCACGTTTATGCATAGAATAAAAACAGAGTTTCAAAGGATTCTGTGTGAAGATATACTCCGCGTTTTCGCCTAGACTAAAGACAGAGTTTGAAAGCATTATGTGTGAAGATATACTCCGCGTTTTCGCCTAGACTAAAAACAGAGCTGGAAAGGATTCTGTGTGAAGATATTCTCCGCGTTTTTGCCTAGACTAAAGACAGTTTGAAGGATTATGTGTGAAGATATTCTCGGAAAGGATTCTGTGTGAAGATATTCTCCGCGTTTTCGCCTACACTAAAAACAGAGTTTAAAAGGATTCTGTGTGAAGATATTCTCTGCGTTTTTGCCTAGACTAAAGACAGTTTGAACAGATTCTGTGTGAAGATATACTCTGCATCGTCGCCTAGACTAAAAACAGTTTGAAAGGATTCTATGTGAAGATATTCTCTGCGTTTTCGCCTAGACTAAAGACGGAGTTTGAAAGGATTCTGTGTGAAGATATTCCCTGCGTTTATGCCTAGAATAAAGACAGAATTTGAACGGATTCTGTCTGAAGATATACTCCGCGTTTTCGCCTACACTAAAAACAGAGTTTGAAAAGTTTAATTATTCTTAACGTCCTCTCGGCCTAAGCCATATGGGACATTACGTTTTATTTTTAGATATTTGGAAGAAGGGGGAAGGGGAGAGAAAAGAAAAATTTAGTTTTACTTTAGATTTTTATTTTATTTTACTGTTTATAGATGTTTATATCTTGAATAAAGGTCAAGGTGTTTCTTTTTATGAGCCATGGCTCGCACGAGACTAATCTATCTTGTAAAAATCTGCTTTTAGATAAATTGAGTGATTAAAATACAATTTTTAGCTGCACCCCGCCAGGCGAGTTTGAATATATACTCTGCGTTTTCGCCTAGACTAAAGACAGAGTTTGAAAGGATTCTGTGTGAAGACATACTCCGCGTTTTCGCCTTGACTAAAAACAGAGTTTCAAAGGATTCTGTGTGAAGATATACTCCGCGTTTTCGCCTAGACTAAAGACAGAGTTTGAAAGCATTATGTGTGAAGATATACTCCGCGTTTTCGCCTAGACTAAAAACAGAGCTGGAAAGGATTCTGTGTGAAGATATTCTCCGCGTTTTTGCCTAGACTAAAGACAGTTTGAAGGATTATGTGTGAAGATATTCTCGGCATTCTCGCCCAGACTAAAAACAGAGTTTCAAAGGATTCTGTGTGAAAATATTCTCCGCGTTTTCGCCTAGACTAAAGATGGTGTTTGAAAGGATTCTGTGTGAAGATATTCTCCGCGTTTTCGCCTGGACGAAAGACAGAGTTTGAAAGGATTCTGTGTAAAAATATTCTCTGCGTTTTCGCCTAGACTAAAGACAGTTTTAAAGGATTCTGTGTGAAGATATACTCTGCGTCGTCGCCTAGACTAAAAACAGAGTTTGAAAGGATTCTGTGTGAAAATATTCTCCACATTTTCGCCTAGACTAAAGACGGAGTTTGAAAGGATTCTGTGTGAAGATATTCCCTGCGTTTATGCCTAGAATAAAGACAGAATTTGAACGGATTCTGTCTGAAGATATACTCCGCGTTTTCGCCTACACTAAAAACAGAGTTTGAAAAGTTTAATTATTCTTAACGTCCTCTCGGCCTAAGCCATATGGGACATTACGTTTTATTTTTAGATATTTGGAAGAAGGGGGAAGGGGAGAGAAAAGAAAAATTTAGTTTTACTTTAGATTTTTATTTTATTTTACTGTTTATAGATGTTTATATCTTGAATAAAGGTCAAGGTGTTTCTTTTTATGAGCCATGGCTCGCACGAGACTAATCTATCTTGTAAAAATCTGCTTTTAGATAAAATGAGTGATTAAAATACAATTTTTAGCTGCACCCCGCCAGGCGAGAGCCTATTGATTAAAATTTCAGGACCACTTTAATTTTAAAAGAACAAATATTTTAATGAACAAATTAAAATTCCAACAAAGGTCAAACGAATATATTTACATATTTTTGTAGAGTTTGAAAGGATTCTGTGTGTTAGATATACTCCGTGTTTTCGCCTACACTAAAAACAGAGTTTGAAAGGATTCTATGTGAACATATTCTCCGCGTTTTCGCCTAGACAAAAGACAGAGTTTGAAAGGATTCTGTGTGAACACATTCTCCGCGATATCGCCTAGACTAAAGACGGAGTTTGAAAGGATTCTGTGTGAAGATTTTCTCCACGTTCACGCCTAGAATAAAGACAGAGTTTGAAAGGATTCTGTGTGAAAATATACTCCGCGTTTTCGCCTAGACTAAAAACAGAGTTTGAAAGGATTCTGTGTGAAGATATACTCCGCGTTTTCGCCTAGACTAAAGATGGGGTTTGATAGGATTCTGTGTGAATATATACTCTGCGTTTTCGCCTAGACTAAAGACAGAGTTTGAAAGGATTCTGTGTGAAGACATACTCCGCGATTTCGCCTTGACTAAAAACAGAGTTTCAAAGGATTCTGTGTGAAGATATACTCCGCGTTTTCGCCTAGACTAAAGACAGAGTTTGAAAGCATTATGTGTGAAGATATACTCCGCGTTTTCGCCTAGACTAAAAACAGAGCTGGAAAGGATTCTGTGTGAAGATATTCTCCGCGTTTTTGCCTAGACTAAAGACAGTTTGAAGGATTATGTGTGAAGATATTCTCGGCATTCTCGCCCAGACTAAAAACAGAGTTTCAAAGGATTCTGTGTGAAAATATTCTCCGCGTTTTCGCCTAGACTAAAGACGGTGTTTGAAAGGATTCTGTGTGAAGATATTCTCCGCGTTTTCGCCTACACTAAAAACAGAGTTTAAAAGGATTCTGTGTGAAGATATTCTCTGCGTTTTTGCCTAGACTAAAGACAGTTTGAACAGATTCTGTGTGAAGATATACTCTGCATCGTCGCCTAGACTAAAAACAGTTTGAAAGGATTCTATGTGAAGATATTCTCTGCGTTTTCGCCTAGACTAAAGACAGTTTGAAAGGATTCTATGTGAAGACATTCTCCACGTTTATGCATAGAATAAAGACGGAGTTTGAAAGGATTCTGTGTGAAGATATACTCTGCGTTTTCGCCTACACTAAAAACAGAGGTTGAAAGGATTCTGTGTGAAGATATTCTCCGCGTTTTCGCCAAGACTAAAAACAGAGCTGGAAAGGATTCTGTGTGAAGATATTCTCCGCGTTTATGCCTAGGCTAAAGACTGAGTTTGAAGGATTATGTGTGAAGATATTCTCAGCATTCTCGCCCAGACTAAAAACAGAGTTTCAAAGGATTCTGTGTGAAAATATTCTCCGCGTTTTCGCCTAGACTAAAGACGGTGTTTGAAAGGATTCTGTGTGAAGATATTCTCCGCGTTTTCGCCTGGACGAAAAACAGTTTGAAAGGATTCTGTGTAAAAATATTCTCTGCGTTTTCGCCTAGACTAAAGACAGTTTTAAAGGATTCTGTGTGAAGATATACTCTGCGTCGTCGCCTAGACTAAAAACAGAGTTTGAAAGGATTCTGTGTGAAAATATTCTCCACATTTTCGCCTAGACTAAAGACGGAGTTTGAAAGGATTCTGTGTGAAGATATTCCCTGCGCTTATGCCTAGAATAAAGACAGAATTTGAACGGATTTTGTCTGAAGATATACTCCGCGTTTTCGCCTACACTAAAAACAGAGTTTGAAAGGATTCTGTGTGTGAAGATATACTCTGCGTTTTCGCCTAGACTAAAAACAGAGTTTGAAAGGATTCTATGTGAACATATTCTCCGCGTTTTCGCCTAGACTAAAGACAGTTTGAAAGGATTCTGTGTGAACACATTCTCCGCGATATCGCCTAGACTAAAGACGGAGTTTGAAAGGATTCTGTCTGAAGATTTTCTCCACGTTTACGCCTAGAATAAAGACAGAGTTTGAAAGGATTCTGTGTGAAAATATACTCCGCGTTTTCGCCTAGACTAAAAACAGAGTTTGAAAGGATTCTGTGTGAAGATATACTCCGCGTTTTCGCCTAGACTAAAGATGGGGTTTGATAGGATTCTGTGTGAATATATACTCTGCATTTTCGCCTAGACTAAAGACAGAGTTTGAAAGGATTCTGTGTGAAGACATACTCCGCGATTTCGCCTCGACTAAAAACAGTTTCAAAGGATTCTGTGTGAAGATATACTCCGCGTTTTCGCCTAGACTAAAGACAGAGTTTGAAAGCATTATGTGTGAAGATATACTCCGCGTTTTCGCCTAGACTCAAAACAGAGCTGGAAAGGATTCTGTGTGAAGATATTCTCCGCGTTTTTGCCTAGACTAAAGACAGTTTGAAGGATTATGTGTGAAGATATTCTCGGCATTCTCACCCAGACTAAAAAGAGTTTCAAAGGATTCTGTGTGAAAATATTCTCCGCGTTTTCGCCTAGACTAAAGACGGTGTTTGAAAGGATTCTGTGTGAAGATATTCTCCGTGTTTTCGCCTACACTAAAAACAGAGTTTGAAAGGATTCTGTGTGTGAAGATATACTCCGAGTTTTCGCCTAGACTAAAAACAGAGTTTGAAAGGATTCTATGTGAACATATTCTCCGCGTTTTCGCCTAGACTAAAGACAGAGTTTCAAAGGATTTTGTGTGAACACATTCTCCGCGATATCGCCTAGACTAAAGACGGAGTTTGAAAGAATTCTGTGTGAAGATTTTCTCCACGTTTACACCTAGAATAAAGACAGAGTTTGAAAGGATTCTGTGTGAAAATATACTCCGTGTTTTCGCCTAGCCTAAAAACAGAGTTTGAAAGGATTTTGTGTGAAGATATACTCCACGTTTTCGCCTAGACTAAAGATGGGGTTTGATAGGATTCTGTGTGAATATATACTCTGCGTTTTCGCCTAGATTAAAGACAGAGTTTGAAAGGATTCTGTGTGAAGACATACTCCGCGATTTCGCCTTGACTAAAAACAGTTTCAAAGGATTCTGTGTGAAGATATACTCCGCGTTTTCGCCTAGACTAAAGACAGAGTTTGAAAGGATTCTGTGTGAAGATATACTCCGCGTTTTCACCTACACTAAAGATGGGGTTTGATAGGATTCTGTGTGAATATATGCTCTGCGTTTTCGCCTACACTAAAGACAGAGTTTGAAAGGATTCTGTGTGAAGACATACTCCGCGATTTCGCCTGGGACTAAAAACAGAGTTTCAAAGGATTCTGTGTGAAGATATACTCCGCGTTTTCGCCTAGACTAAAGACAGAGTTTGAAAGCATTATGTGTGATGATATACTCCGCGTTTTCGCCTACACTAAAAACAGAGCTGAAAAGGATTCTGTGTGAAGATATTCTCCGCGTTTTTGCCTAGACTAAAGACAGTTTGAAGGATTATGTGTGAAGATATTCTCGGCATTCTCGCCCAGACTAAAAACAGAGTTTCAAAGGATTCTGTGTGAAAATATTCTCCGCGTTTTCGCCTAGACTAAAGACGGTGTTTGAAAGGATTCTGTGTGAAGATATTCTCCGCGTTTTCGCCTGGACTAAAAACAGAGTTTCAAAGGATTCTGTGTGAAGATAGACGCGTTTTCGCCTAGACTAAAGACAGAGTTTGAAAGCATTATGTGTGAAGATATACTCCGCGTTTTTGCCTAGACTAAAAACAGAGAAAGGATTCTGGAAAGGATTCTGTGTTTCAAGATATTCTCCGCATTTTCGCGACTAAAGCTTTTTAAAGCCTAGACTAAAGACAGAGTTTGAAAGGATTCTGTGTGAAGATATTCTCCGCGTTTTCGCCTAGACTAAAGGACTGTGTGAAGAGTTTCAAAGGATTCTGTGTGAAGATATTCTCCGCGTTTTCGCCTAGACTAAAGACAGAGTTTGAAAGGATTCTGTGTGAAGATATTCTCCGCGTTTTCGCCTAGACTAAAAACAGTTATAAAGGATTCTGTGTGAAGATATTCTCCGCGTTTTCGCCTAGACTAAAGACAGAGTTTGAAAGGATTCTGTGTGAAGATATACTCCGCGTTTTCGCCTAGACTAAAGACAGAGTTTGAAAGGATTCTGTGTGAAGATATTCTCCGCGTTTTCGCCTAGACTAAAGACAGAGTTTGAAAGAGTTTGAAAGGATTATGTGTGAAGATATACTCCGCGTTTTCGCCTAGACTAAAAACAGAGCTTGAAAGGATTCTGTGTGAAGATATTCTCCGCGTTTTGGCCTAGACTAAAGACAGAGTTTGAAGGATTATGTGTGAAGATATTTTCCGCGTTCTCGCCCAGACTAAAGACAGAGTTTGAAAGGATTCTGTGTGAAGATATTCTCCGCGTTTTCGCCTAGACTAAAGACAGTTTGAAAGGATTCTGTGTGAAGACATTCCCCACGTTTTCGCCTGGACGAAAGACAGAGTTTGAAGGATTATGTGTGAAGATATTCTCCGCGTTCTCGCCTAGACTAAAAACAGAGTTTGAAAGGATTCTGTGTGAAAATATTCTCCGCGTTTTCGCCTAGACTAAAGACAGTTTTCTCTGAAAGGATTCTTATGTGTGAAGATATTCTCCGCGTTTTCGCCTAAAAACAGAGTTTGACTAAAAACAGAGTTTGAAAGGATTCTGTGTGAAAATATTCTCCGCGTTTTCGCCTAGACTAAAGACTAGAGCTAAAGGATTCTGATGAGTTTGAGAGTTTATTCTCCACGTTTTCGCCTAGACTAAAAACAGAGTTTGAAAGGATTCTGTGTGAAGATATTCTCCGCGTTTTCGCCTAGACTAAAGACAGAGTTTGAAGATATTCTCCGCGTTTTCGCCTAGACTAAAGACAGAGTTTGAAAGGATTCTGTGTGAAGATATTCTCCGCGTTTTCTGACTAAAAACAGAGTTTGAAAGGATTCTGTGTGAAGATATTCTCCGCGTTTTCGCCTAGACTGCCTAAAGATTCTGTGTGAAGATATTCTCCGCGTTTTCGCCTAGACTAAAGACAGAGTAAAGACTGAGTTTGAAAGGATTCTGTGTGAAGATATACTCCGCGTTTTCGCCTAGACTAAAACAGAGATTCTGTGTGAAGGATTCAGAGTTTGAAAAAACAGGAAAGGATTCTGTGTGAAGATATTCTCCGCGTTTTTGCCTAGACTAAAGACAGAGTTTGAAGGATTATGTGTGAAGATATTCTCCGCGTTTTCGCCTAGACTAAAAACAGAGTTTGAAAGGATTCTGTGTGAAGATATTCTCCGTTTTCGCCTAAAGGATTCTGTGTGAAGATATTCTCCGCGTTTTCGCCTAGACTAAAGACAGAGTTTGAAAGGATTCTGTGTGAAGATATTCTCCGCGTTTTCGCCTAGACTAAAAACAGAGTTTCAAAGGATTCTGTGTGAAAATATTCTCTGCGTTTTCGCCTAGACTAAAGATGGAGTTTGATAGGATTCTGTGTGAAGATATACTCTGCGCTTTCGCCTAGACTAAAGACAGAGTTTGAAAGGATTCTGTGTGAAAATATACTCCGCGTTTTCGCCTAGACTAAAGACAGAGTTTGAAAGGATTCTGTGTGAAGATATACTCCGCGTTTTCGCCTAGACTAAAAACAGAGTTTGAAAGGATTCTGTGTGAAGATATTCTCCGCGTTTTCGCCTAGACTAAAGACAGAGCTTGAAAGGATTCTGTGTGAAGATATTCTCCGCGTTTTTGCCTAGACTAAAGACAGAGCTTGAAAGGATTCTGTGTGAAGATATTCTCCGCGTTTTTGCCTAGACTAAAGACAGAGTTTGAAGGATTATGTGTGAAGATATTTTCCGCGTTCTCGCCCAGACTAAAGTTTTAAAGGATTATGTGTGAAAATATTCTGCGCGTTTTCGCCTAGACTAAAGACAGTTTGAAAGGATTGTTTGGCCTCTTATAGCTGGTAAGAAATCTTGTTTTGACAAGGGTTGACTCCCATACAAATGCCCCCAAATTCAAAACGAAACATTTTAAAGAGCAGCCTCAATTTGAAGTTGGGGGCATTTGTATGTTGGTCACAGCTACCCCCCAAAACAAGGGACTTAATCGTGGTGGGTCAGCGTGTCTTTAAGTGCATCTATAACCAAACATAATAAAAAATATAAAAAAAACAGAACACAAATAAAAGTGGCTATAATTATGAACATAACTACCAAAAACTATTAGGTATCTTGTATATTTTTTAAAAACATAATATTAATAATGCACTTTTATACCCATTATGGATTGTTTTACATATACATGAATAATGAACTCCAATTCTAAAGTATAAACGTTTTGATATGTTACCCCCCTCCAACCCCCTTCTCTGCGAGCGTGTGCGTGGATGGGCGCATTAGTGTTTCACGGGTTTTCCCTCTTATACCTGGCAAGAAATCTTGTTTCGAAAAGGGTTGACTCCCATACAAGTGCCCCACAAATTCAAAACGAAGCATTTTAAAGAGCAGCCTCAATTTGAAGTTGGTGACATTTGTATGTGGGTCACAGCTACCCAAAAAAAACCAAGGGACTTAATCATGGTGGGTCAGTGTGTCTTTAAGTGCATCTATAACCAACAACAATAAAAACAGAACCAACCACCAAAAAAAACAAATAAAACAGTGGCTATTTGAACATAACTACCAACAACTATTATGTGCGTTGCATAATTAAACTTACTTATGGATTGTTTTACAGATACATGAACAATGAACTCCAATTCTAAAGTATAAACGTTTTGATAAGTTACCCCCCCCCCCCTCCAACCCCCCCTTCTCTGTGTGCGTGTGGAGGGGCGCATTAATGTGTGATCTGGTTTAATGGTGTGTGCGCGCGTTTGCGTGCGTGTGTGTGGGGGCACATTAGTGTGTATGGCGTGGCGTGGTGTGGTGGTGGTGGTGGTGGTGGTGGTGGTGTGTGTGTGTGTGTGTGTGTGTGTGTGTGTGTGTGTGTCTGTGTGTCTGTGTGTGTCTGTGCACATGTGTGTGTGTGTGTGTGTGTGTGTGTGTGTGCGTGTGCGTGCGTGTGTGCGTGCGTGTGCGTGTGCGTGCGCGTACATGTGAACATTTGTCACTCTTCCCCCATGGCAACACAGTGAAGTGTAAGTCATATCATGACTGGCCTATCATGTGCTAGCATGGGGAAAGAGATCAATGAAAAATGTTCATGTGTATTGAGACCATTAAGCATACACGTTTAAAAACACGTCTGTACGATTCTTGTGCGTCTTCATACATCATTTTTGTTGATATTCATATTTTGTACCGAAACAGAAGATAATATATTGCTTGAAACAGATAAAACCCGGGTTATTTAATCTCGCTTACTGGCAAAATATTGTGATATCATTTTCCTTTCTTGTTAATGTTGTAAAAAACACATATTGTAAAATATTAGATGTGCAGAGACACAAGATTTTCAATTCATCAGCTCTTGAATTTATCACATCAATGTAAAGAAGAAACAAGTATGCAGAGATAGAAGAATTTCAATTTATCAGCAGTTGAATTCATCACATCAATATAAACACTAAATATGCAGAGACACCAGAATTTCAATTTTTCA
>CM065682.1:59590953-59608453 GCA_017654935.2 Phymorhynchus buccinoides
TGTTCGTGTGTATGTGTGCGTGCGCGTTTGTGTGTAGGGGCGCATTAGTGTAGTATAGTGTGTGTGTGTGTGTGTGTGTGTGTGTGTGTGTGTGTGTGTGTGTGTGTGTGTGTGTGTGTGTGTGTGTGTACAGAAGCGCGCGCGCATGCGTTTCAAAATACATGTTGATCAAAAGTCTCCATTATATGTTGACATCCACATGGTTTCCCATAAGAGAAGATATAATCTGTTGGCTGAAAACGTCACCTGTAAAGCCGGGTTCACATTAGACGCGTAAGTTCCGCTCGGAAAACCCTAAATAAGTGGAAGAAAGAAGAATAAAGTTTACGCATGTAGTGGAAATTCGGACACGTGCGCAAATCTTTTCCCTTCTTTGTTTCACTTATTTATGGATTGCGCACGGGTTTCCGCACGGAATATCCGCTTATGTGTGTACACGGCCTTAGGCTGTGTGCACAGTTCCGCACGGAAACCCATCCGCAAAAACAAATGTGGACGTAAGAAATATGAAGGAGTGTGCACATACAAAAAGTCGAACCACAAAGATGTGTTCAGCACAAAGCAAAAAAACAAAAAACAAGGTCACGATGGCAATAATTTATGCGCGGATGCCTTCCTCTCATGACACACCACCACACCAAATTTGAAGCGATTCTCTCAGGTTCGGGAGATATCCGTGGGACAGACAGAAAAGAAAAAAAGAAACATACACGAACGAAAACATACTCCTTTGCGATCGTAGATCGGCAAAGGACAAAAAGTCATGTTCAAACAAAATCTCTATTGGCTAAGAAAAAACAGCTAATGTTAAGATCATCTCCCTCCGCTGTTCCAGGGTGAAGTTGGCCAATCAGCTCCCTCCAATCTACCTTTTCCGTTAAAGCTGATTGGCCAACTTCACCCTGGAACAGCGGAGGGAGCTGATCTTAACATTTGCCCAAACCCCCAAACATTGAAACAACGAACACAATAGAAAGGGAGGTCTGTAGTGTTGTCTATGCTGATCGTCTGCTTGCTGGTTCGCCATCGTCGCACTGTTGGTGTCGATGCTGACGAAGATTATCCTTCGCGTTGATTAATCACTGTGGTTGATGGAAAATGTCCTCCAAGTCATTGAATCATCACTTCAGTCGTCGTCGCCGTCGTCGATCCATGTTGATCCTCTGGGTTGTGGTCCTGGTCGTTTTCATCGCCGTTGTCGTTGATGATAATGTTCTCTCTGGCTCATTGATTCATCATTGCCGCAGTCGCCACCGCCGTCGTTTTCGTCGTCTTTGTTGTTGCTCTGGCAGTTGGGTTGTTATTTTCTGAAAATATTGAAAATCCTAGTCTTGTAAATCTGGGTCTTTTTTTTTACAATTTAATTTGCAACGATTAACAGTAATATTAAACTTTAGGAAGAACAAAGATTCTTCTTAGTTGGCAGATTATCATGTCTTTGAAATAGAACATTTGCCACGAGTGTTCGTTCTCTATACTAGACTACTAATTTTGCCCGCACTCGTTCTGCCCGAGTTACGCTGACCTTTCTATTTTCAACTCTCTAAATTCAACTCAGTGAAATTCAAGGTCGCCCTCACGTGGCAAATGCCCTATTATAATCATTTAGTCATGTTTTAGATTGAAGGTAATCTTAAATGAACATGTCACATCATAGAGCAACATCAAACTGTACACACAAAGCTTCGCATTTGAGGCAGAACAAAATTGGTTGTTGATCCTTTTTGATTCACAGTTTATAGTTAATTAAATGTAGTTCTTTGAATTAAATACATCATGAACTTTAGATTTATTAAACAGCAGGGTCAATAAAGAGTTCCGGTAAGTGATCGAAAAGGCTCGTTTAAAGACTTAGTGTCATTTTAAAATACAACATACCTTTTATTTCTCTCCTTCCGTATTCTGATAAGTAACCACCCTGAAATCAGCCAGCTAAGCCGCTCATTGGTAACAATTTTGGTCATCATACTTAAGCTCCACAAATTTAGTCTGATGATTTTTTACTTCCCCCCTCCCATTCTTAATTCACCCTGTCTCCTCATCTAATTGGTATCAACGTACTGTCATTATACTTTAAGCCTCTAAACTTGAGTCTGATGAAGATCTACGCTCGGGTATTAAAAACAATGATCTGTGTGGCTTCTGTAACAAAGAGAAAGACAGCATCACCCACATGTTTTGGCAATGCAGTGTTGTCCAACGTTTTTGGAGTCAATTAGCAGATGTAATTAATGAAAAATGTCATAATGTTGTTAATCTGCATATTACAGAGCCTCTTGTTATTCTGGGTAACGATAAAAACATAACTATTGATTGCATTTTTTATTTCATTATGTTACTTGCAAAAGAGTACATATGCAATTGTAAATTGAACAGTACTGTACCTGTACTGCAAGGTTTTATAAATAAGATAAAATACAGATATATTGTTGAAGAGTATATTGCCCGTAAAGATTTGATGCATAATGAGTTTGTTGCCAAATGGGCCTCTTATGTGCCTGCCTTTGAAATCTCAGGCTAAATCAACTGTTTGTATCTGTGTGTCTCCCCCCCCCCCCCCCCCCCCCCCCCCCCCCCCCCCCCCCCCCCCCCCCCCCCCCCCCCCACCCATCCCCCCTCTCTTATTTGCTACAATTTTGTGTGCTTATCATGAATTTAAATAGACCCAGTGTAAATGTGTATTTGGGCTAAATTATTAATTTGGTTGACCGCTTGTCTTTTGATTCGCATCTCACTTCTGTTTTCATGCGCTCATGATATATCTCTTGTTCAATGTGCGCACGCGCGTGCGTGTACGTGTAAGTAATTTTCTTCATCTTCCTGATTAATGTGAATTTGCTTGACTTGTATATTTTTATGTTCATTTTGTGTATCTGTGAATTTTCGCTCGCTGTCACATACACCAGAAGATGTTCTTATCTGTAGTTTTAGTTTTGTTTTTTGTTTGTCGTGTGCTTGTCCTTTATTTTGTTTATGCGTGTCTATTTTGTCTGTCAGCTACGGTTTTTGTTTGTTTTGTTTTTGGTTCTCTTTCTTTCATTTTCACTCTTTTTTGTTCTTTCTTTTTTTCTTCCCCTCTTATTATTACAACAAAAAAAAGCAATACATTAATGCATGTAAGAAATTGATGATATATATATATATATGTGTGTACAATATGTATTGTAAAAAAAGAAGTCAATAAAAAATTTAAAAAAGATCTACGCTCGAACTTTGTCACTCTGCGTCTCTCTCCAACAACGATCTACTTCACCAGCACCAACAAGATCAGTTTCCTGCGATTCTACAAGGGTCCTGCATCCACTCTTTACTTCCTCTTATTAATTCAATTCAATCAAATCACACCTACCTGTGGTTATTTTGTTCACTGCATTCCAGTCGTCGATGATGATGATAATGACAACGATGATGCTGGTGATGTTGGTCATTGCTTCGTTGTCCATCTCGCTGGTGTTGCCGAGTGTTGGTGATGATAGTCCTCTGGTTCTTGATTGTCCTCGGTGTTGGTCACGATGCGTCGATGCTTCGTGACAGTGGATGATGATGCCGAGATCTTTGCTCTGTCCTCGTCGAATCGCTGTTTATAAACAAAAAAGAAATACGAATAGAACCCCTTTAACTAGTGATGGTCTTTGGAGTTGTTTTTTATTTTGAATGAAATTATTAATTCGAGATGAATTTGTATCAAATTCAACAGCCGCCCAGAACTACCTTGCTTCAAAGCTAGCTTACGTTTCTGCTCTGGGCGTCATTGTCGAAATTATTTTAAAATGTTGTTCATTTCAAATAGGATAATGAACTGGAGATGTAAATCCACAGCACTTACATAGTAGATTATACAAATCGTTGGTTTAATAAATAAAAATGAACAAACTGCAGTTCCTTTTTACCACCATTCCTAATTCCCTCCAGGTTTAATGAAACGCTTGGCTTTCATCAGTGGTTGACAATCTGCAATGTAGAATAGCCAAAGGAGACAGGAAAATGTTATATGCCTACAGTGAACGAACGTTGTAGTACATTTTAGTTTTTTTCTGGAAAAGCAAGACTCAAACAAGGTTCATTTGCACTGTATTTTTTAGAAACTGGTTGGTCTTTGGGGACAATACCGAACATCAGCTATCCTCAAACCCATTAGACTGAGTGGGGATGTGCCCTGGGCAAAGTACACCACAATAAACAAACTTAGCCCAGTCATCTAGAAAAGCAGTTGCCTCTCTTGCTATCTGACTGTTGTAGTCAAAATCGACCGACATGCCGCACAATACACACAATAAAACTTAGGCCTACCCTCTGTTCCTTTGCTTGCCCACTCTCTTGCTGGCTTCCCTGGTTTAAAATAATGTTTTCGTGGTTCCTTAATATTTGTTTTTCACTGAATTGAATTTGTGTAATATAAAGAATAATATAAAGATAGAACATAAAAGGGTCTTCGCCCTACTGCTTACCTCTAATCCCAGCTGACCGCATCCCTGATGATGATTATCAAGGGGACAATAATCGAGTCACCGCTTCATCGTAGTCCACTGACGTTATCACTGGTGGTATACCGGATCGCTGGATCCTGGAAAACACACTAAGTTAGTGGTGTTGAAATCTATTTGAATCTATTTTCCAACCCAAGACATTTAAGCAAAACCATACAAATCATAATTTAGAGAACCTTCACACCATTTCCAACAAAACGGGAGCAACTTGTCTGAATGATTTATTGTTTGAATCTTTGGAATCTTTACGTCAACTAAAAACAGGAAAATATACCCCTTGACTGCCATAAACGTATCAGTACTGACTCGACGTTGATGACGTCATCAGATGAAGAGAAATAACTGATATTCTGGTTTTTGCTAAGAGTTATATCCTCATACAATTTTGTCAGATTGGCTCTATCAGTTGTCTTTTTCATTTCATGATTTGTACAATTGTTTTTTCTTTAATTTTCTCTGGCAGTCAAGGGGTTAAAACTTCTTACATATAAAAAACACTAAAATATGTGAAATCTTTCAAAATCGACTCGCCTGCAACGACTTGTCCGCAGCATTCCGATCGTTGTTGGAGATGAGATGATGCAAAAGATGACGCTCTCGTCATCGCTCCATCGTTGTTGCTGGTCGTCATGTCGTCGTGGCTACCGTTGACGGTGATGATCCTACTGGTTCGTCGTTATCGTTGTTGGCTGTTCAGAATGCTTGCAGGTTATTGCTGATGATTCTTTGCTCTATGGGTCGTCGACGTTTGGAAACAAAACACAAAAACTAAACTTCAGTATGTTAAAAATGTATCTGGTTAATTCAGCTTTTAATTTCAACAGTTGAAAGCTTTCATCATTCGGTATTACTGTAATCAAAACGTCAAATTGAGAGAAAAGGACAATTAACAGCCCCTTTCTTGAAGTGAAATCCTTCGACCCTTGACAGTCACTGCATTCCTGTGATTAAGAAAAACAAGAGGAAAAACGATATACTGGTCACTAAAACTATTACTTTCATCTTCTTGACTTAAATGTTTATTATGTCCACAACATGAACAGACACTGATAGCAAACTTAGCAACAACAAGCTAGAAACTTATATTGTGCTCTCCACGTCTTATATTGCTTGTCTTTTTAAATTAAAAGACATTCATGTTAAACCATCGGGATGTAGTGGAAGATCTGCATTTAACATTACTTTGTTCGCAGTTTGTTCCAGACATTTTTATCCTGAATGAAGCAAATGTTCGAATTTTTTTTTAAATCTGTGTCTCACCTGCAATACTTAGACCACTGCATTCTGTTTTCATGGATGCTGTCGGCGTCGTTTCTATATTTAAGTCGATGTTGACGCTGATAATGATCCTCTGGTCCTTTTGCCATTGTCACTGATGATCCTCTGATCCTTTTGACATTGATGATCCTCTGCTCCTTGTCTTGTCATTGTAGTTGATGGTGATCCTCTGGTTCTTGCCTTGTCACTGTAGTTGATGTTGATGGTGAGCCTCTGGTCCTTGCCTTGGCATGTAGTTGTTGATGTTGAGCCTCTGGTCCTTGTCTTGTCATTGAAGTTCTAGATGTTGATGGTGAGCCTCTGGTCCTTGCCTTGTCATTGTAGTTGATGTTGATGGTGAGCCTCTGTTCCTTGCCTTATCATTGAAGTTGATGATGGTGAGCCTCTGCTCCTTGCCTTTTGATTGTAGTTGATGTTGGTCCTCTGGTCCTTGCCTTATTGTAGTTGTTGATCATCTGGTCCTTGCATTGTCATTGTAGTTGATCCTCTGGTCCTAGCCTTGTCATTGTAGTTGATCCTCTGGTCCTTGCCTTGTCATTGTAGTTGATGTTGATCCTCTGGTCCTTGCCTTGTCATTGTAGCTGATGGTTATCCTCTGGTCCTTGCATTGTCATTGTAGTTGATGATGATCCTCTGGTCCTTGCCTTGTCATTGTAGTTGATCCTCTGGTCCTTGCCTTGTCATTGTAGTTGATGTTGATCCTCTGGTCCTTGCCTTGTCACTGTAGTTGATGATGGTGAGCCTCTGGTCCTAGCCTTGTCGTTGTAGTTTATGTTGATGGTGATCCTCTGGTCCTTGCATTGTCATTGTAGTTGATGTTGATCCTCTGGTTCTTGCCTTGTCACTGTAGTTGATGTTGATGTTGATCCTCTGGTCCTTGCCTGGTCACTGTAGTTGATGTTGATCCTCTGGTCCTTGCCTGGTCACTGTAGTTGATGATGATCCTCTGGTCCTTGCCTTGTCACTGTAGTTGATGATCCTCTGGTCCTTGCCTTGTCATTGTAGTTGATGATCCTCTGGTCCTTGCCTTGTCACTGTAGTTGATGATCCTCTGGTCCTTGCCTTGTCACTGTAGTTGATGATCCTCTGGTCCTTGCCTTGTCATTGATCATCTGGTCCTTGCCTTGTCATTGTAGTTGATCCTCTGGTCCTTGCCTTGTCATTGTAGTTGATGGTGATCCTCTGGCCCTTGCCTTGTCACTGTAGTTGTTGATCCTCTGGTCCTTGCCTTGTCACTGTAGTTGATGGTGATCCTCTGGTCCTTGCCCGGTCACTGTAGTTGATGTTGATCCTCTGGTCCTTGCCTTGTCACTGTAGTTGATGGTGATCCTCTGGCCCTTGCATTGTCATTGTAGTTGATGATGGCGAGCCTTTGGTCCCTGCCTTGTCACTGTAGTTGATGATGGCGAGCCTCTGGTCCTTGCCTTGTCATTGTAGTTGATGGTGAGCCTCTGGTCCTGGCCTTGTCACTGTAGTAGATGTTGATGGTGATCCTCTGGTCCTTGCCTTGTCACTGTAGTTGATGGTGAGCCTCTGGTCCTGGCCTTGTCACTGTAGTAGATGTTGATGGTGATCCTCTGGTCCTGGTCTTGTCATCGTCATAGTTGATCATGATGAATCTCTGGTTGTTTCTTTGACGTCGTTGTAGTTGATGTTCGGGTCGAGGTCGTTTAATCACCCCTGACAACGTTCCTCTTGTCGCTTGAATGCTCTTTCTGAAAAGAAAGATAAATCCCTTAAGTCTATGGCTTTGTATTTCATCAACAATATCTTGAATTGAGGACATACATAATATTATCAATACAAAATTATGTCAATTATACGGACAGAAAACCACTGTTGTTGGCGTAAAAGATAGTTCTTACCATATTAACTAATGATCATCATCTTTAGTCAAATCTCTTGATGAGCCTTCTAAACAGTATTTACCTGTAAACAACTCCTGTCGATACGATATTCCTGGCTATCGGATTGTGTTGTCCTTAAAATAATCTAATATCTCCCTAAATACGATTTTTTTTTAATTTGAGACACCCATTATTACATTTCCGCAGAGGCCAAATACTTTCAACTACAGTTAGGCCCCATTAAAAACTGTTACATATTTTACCAGAGAAAGTACTTTAAAAGGAACATTGTCCTAACCAACGCACGAATCAGTTTAAACAGACCTACCAAACTTCTTGTGTTAAATTCCGATGTTCAAAGATGGTAATGCTCTGGTCGTTTTTTCGTCATCACAGATGTTATGATGCTCAGGTGCAGCTTCCATATTTCTTCATTATCGCTGCTGCTGGTAGTGATTTTGGTTATACGTTTTCGTCATAGGTGATGTCGCCCATTTCTTATTGTTGTTGATCTCTAGTTGACTTAGTATGTAGTACTCTGTGGAGTTAAGACAAAAAGTAATACGACCGTGAGGATCAGGCGAATGTGGGACGTTTGGCATTTTTTGTATCATGATTATGCAATGCTTAACTTGAATCATATAGAAGTGGAAGAAGGCAAGTAAGGGGAAAACTATGATCAGTCTTTATGCAGGTAAAAGCGGGAGTTCAATGACAAGTTACTTCTATAAAATGAGTCAAACCAACGATATTTTCTTTCCATAATTTTACTCCTTTATGAACTATCACTCTGCTCGCTGTAAAAAAAATAATACATCACGATTAATTTATTAATGCCTTTTTCCTTGAATACAATAAGGACATGGGCACAAACCCAACTGACATGCTGCTACACATTAGTCTCAATATATAATACGCTTACATTACCTTCATACTCACTGCTGTTTCGTCAACGTGTGTAAATCTTTCTGCCAGCAGGGCTGCAGGGCCAGGACATCATAGTGAACTCCACCCATCTGAAGTTTCTTCAGGTTATTCTGGCCTGCATCACTGGCAGGCAACTTGTGTGTGTGTGTGTGTGTGTGTGTGTGCGTGTGCGTGTGTGTGTGCGTGCGCGTGCGTGTGCGTGTTGTGCGTGGTGCGCATGGTGTGCGCGCGCGCGCGTATGTGAGTGTGTGCGTGCGTGCGTGCGTGCGTGCGTGAAGCATCAAATGTTTTGTTGAACTGTCCGGGGAATTTTACAAATTTCAAAAATGCATCAAACTTGCATCAATTTTTATGTGCATCATCTCACAGAAAAGGACCACAAAACTGGGCTTCAGAGATAAGAGAATTGTTCATTTTATCATTATTATTGAACGTGTTTGTGATTCTTGGATTCCCTGGTGGCTAAGAAGTCTGATTTCAAACAGACCAATGAATCATTTTCAGACCATAGAGGCTGTTCACTATAATGAAGTTTGTTCATGTTGAATTTGGGAAAGGATATTGGAAATTCAGTGCACATGGTTAGATAACAGTTTTAAAAACTCATCAATATATAACATAATTTGGAATAACTGTGCAATAAAGTATCAGGGACATGTATTGTTTTGTTTTTTTAAATAAATATTTGAATGAGACAAGCTCTGACCACCATTAAAAGGTGATCTCAGAGTTATTCACTTCCTTTGGCCTGCAAAAACAGAAAGGGTGAAAGCATTCTGTCGGCTCCACATCGGTCACAGCTGGTTGACGCATTCGTTCGTTTTAAGAAGAGAGGAGAACCATACTTCGTGATTCGAGTATTTTTGGGAGTAAGCAATCTTGCTTGTACAGCTGTTAGTTGAGTAAAGAAAGCAGAGAGGACTATGTGTTTCATTTGTTGTATTTGAGTAAAGAAAGCAGAGAGGACTATGTGTTTCATTTGTTGTATTTGAGTAAAGAAAGCAGAGAGGACTATGTGTTTCATTTGTTGTATTTGAGTAAAGAAAGCAGAGAGGACTATGTGTTTCATTTGTTGTGTTTGAGTAAAGAAAGCAGAGAGGACTATGTGTTTCATTTGTTGTGTTTGAGTAAAGAAAGCAGAGAGGACTATGTATTTCATTTGTTGTGTTTGAGTAAAGAAAGCAGAGAGGACTATGTATTTCATTTGTTGTGTTTGAGTAAAGAAAGCAGAGAGGACTATGTGTTTCATTTGTTGTATTTGAGTAAAGAAAGCAGAGAGGACTATGTATTTCATGTGTTGTGTTTGAGTAAAGAAAGCAGAGAGGGCTATGTGTTTCATTTGTTGTGTTTGAGTAAAGAAAGCAGAGAGGACTATGTATTTCATTTGTTGGGGGGGTAAAAAGCAGAGGACTATGTGTTTCATTTGTTGTATTTGAGGGGGGGGGGGGGGGGGGGGGTTTAAAAGCAGAGGACTATGTGTTTCATTTGTTGTATTTGAGTTTTTTAAAAAGCAGAGAGGACTATTATTTCATTTGTTGTATTAGAGTTTTTTAAAAAGCAGAGAGGACTATGTGTTTCATTTGTTGTATTTGAGGGTTTCTTAAAGCAGAGGACTATGTATTTCATTTGTTGTATTTGAGGGGTTTTTAAAGCAGAGAGGACTATGTATTTCATTTGTTGTATTTGAGGGGTTTTTAAAGCAGAGAGGACTATGTATTTCATTTGTTGTATTTGAGGGTTTTTTTAAAAAGCAGAGGACTGTGTATTTCATTTGTTGTATTTGAGGGTGTGTTTTTTAAAGCAGAGAGGACTATGTATATCATTTGTATTTGAATAAAGAAAGCAGAGAGGACTATGTATTTCATTTGTTGTATTTGAGTAAAGAAAGCAGAGAGGGGGGGGGGGGGGAAGAAGAGGGGAGAAACCATACTGTTTTGCCTGTGATTGTTTTTACACTATAAAGCGTGTTTTAACCGAATGTGATGATCTCAGTGAAATAAGGGGGAAATATTTTGCAAAGATGACCCTTCATCAGCTTCTTAGAGAAATTTTGAACGTCTGTGATATTTTAATTTTTAAAGTAAGTTAATATTTTTTACAATATTTAGTATCATTTACGCATTGGACTGTAGAGGGGAAGCATTGTTTTTTATTTTGATCTTGTTTTTTTGCTCCTTTTGTTGCCTACTTTATGCTCCTGTTGCTATACAGTGGAACCTCCCTTATGAGACCTTAAAAAATCATCCAAAATGAGATCTTATAAGGGAGGTAATTGTAATACTTACAAAGAATTGCAATGTCTCAGAAAAGTAGGTCTTATGTGGGAGGGAGTCTTATAATGGGAGGTCTTATAAGGGAGGTTCCACTGTAGGCCTATTTGCTGTTTGCTGTTTTCTTGTTTGTTTATGTTGATAAAGGCGCATTCGCCGAAATATTCAGTAGTTTTGTTGTTTTTCTTCTTGTGAATAAAATAACGTCACTTTACACTTGTGTAGTTTGTTGTGTGTTCCAGTGACGTTGCAGTCTGTTTCAGTTTGTTTTTTCAATAAAAGTAAAGTGTGTGAATGAATAATATTAGGTTATGTTTTATATTTTGAACAGGCACAGTAAAGTGTGTGAATTTTTTTTTAAAATGACAAATGAATCAACGCCACATTTTAACAAAACCAGCTGTAAAAAAGTTAAAATGAGTAAAAGCTCCATCTAGAATGCGTGACCTCTTTTCCACCTATAACTACCAACGGAACACAGCAAAAACAAAAGCAGCTCAGAAGGCAAAACTATGACTGATGATGTTAAGAAAAGGGGTTATATCTGCAACAAATGATACTTTGCTAACGGAAACAAAAGTAACTCTCTCTTTTTACCTAGTTTCTGTGATCATTTTACACTACGCATTTCGTATTTTCTTGTATCTAGTTTCTCACGCTCCCTTTGCACGGCAAGCGTTTCCCAATCTGGTTCAATGCAACATCTACTTACTGGCAGAGCTAAATATTTTCAAAAGCGTTTTTGAGCTTATTGAATCAATCGAGATACTCAGAACATTCCGAGTCTGGAACAGCTCAACGTGCAATTCCATATGCTCAAAGTGAGGAACCATCAACAAGACAGGATAAGAAAGAGGAAAGTTTGCAGATCATATCCAGAGTGTTGAACATGGTCTCCAAAGGGTTGTTTTTATTCTTCAGCACCATGCTTTGTAGCCATGATCTGAAGTCTCACAACGTGTCTCTGGTATCATGCTTTCAATAGACACGATACCAAAGTTTTATTTATTGATTTCAGTATCATGCCTTTTACAGCAATGACACTGAAGAGTCTCAAAGTGTCACTAGCATCATGCTTTCAATAGACACGATACCAAAGTTTTATTGTTTTATTTTAGTATCATGCCTTCACTAGCCATGGTGCTAAAGCGTCTTACAAAGTATCTCCAGTATCATGCATTCAGCATCCATGACACTCATTTCACAGATTACTTTCAGCATCATGTCTTCGGAAGCCATGATACTAAAGAGATCCACAGATAATCTTCAGCATCATGCCTTCAATAGCCATGATACCAAAGAGATCCACATATATCTTAAGCATCATGCCTTCAATAGCCATGATACCAAAGAGATCCACATATATCTTAAGCATCATGCCTTCAATAGCCATGATACCAAAGAGATCCACATATATCTTAAGCATCATGCCTTCAATAGCCATGATACTAAAGAGATCCACAGATATCTTCAGCATCATGCCGTCAATAGACATGATGCTAAAGAGATACACAAATGATTTTCAACACCATGCCTTCAATAGCCATGTCTAAAGAGATCCACAGATATCTTCATCATCATGCCTTCAATAGCCATGATACCAAAGAGTTCCACAGATTTCAGCAGTATGCTTTTAAATAGCCATGATACTAAAGAGTTCTTCTACTCATTATCTTCAGCATCATGCCTTCAATAGCCATGCTACTAAAGAGTTCCACAGATAGCTTCAGCATCATGCCTTCAATAGCCATGATACCAAAGAGTTCCACACATTATCTTTAGCACCATATCTTCAATAGCCATGATACCAGTGTCTTCGGCATTATGACTTGAATAGCCATGATACTCAACAGTTTTACAAAGTGTCTTCAGCATCATGTCTCCAATAGCCATGATACAGAAGAGTTCTACAGGGTGTCCTGCATGAGCCATCCAGTGAACTGATCATGTCAGCCTCTCTGCACAACAAAGGATAGTTGGGAATCCCGGGTGGCCACTAAGATACACACCAGGAACAATATTCCTGGTGCTTTCCCCCAGGTGATTGCCCGTTCTACCTATGTCGCACAGATCTGACATAATGGAAACCAGCGCAGACAGATGTCACGAAGGACACACAGTTGATTGATTCGCACACATACGCTGTGGTATCCACCTCAACAAACCGTCACAATCATCCTGTCAAGTTGATGGCACCGCACTTAAATATATCTAAAATAGAATCTAATATTGCTTTATATGTGGATGACACAGCAGAGCCATAGCTATTGTTGTGCCCCTCACTTCAGAGAGCCTAATGTGTTGTAAAGTTCAACATCACACTGACTACGCCCGCATAACTTCAGTTCTGCCAGTAACCGAGTGTTGCACTGTAACCTGATTGGTAAAATGCAATATGATTGCTGGTGCAAAGCAGCATTCTAGTTTGTGCATTTTAATTAAATTGCAAGTCAGGTTTCTTTGTAATGTTTTACCATGTGAAGCAGCAATAGCATCAGCTGAAGATTATCCAGAATCTTTCCAGAACCCCCTGTCTTGACAGCTCATCAGCCAAGATGACAATCACCAAGGCTTCAAAATGGCAGCCAGACAGAACCAACCCACAGAGGAACTTTACACCCTGCTCCCGACCTAACTGTCACATGTGTGACATTGTGAGTGTATAAAACTAACTTTTGACACTAACATTTATCCCTATGACGCCCAGGTGACAAGTAAAGATAAGTTAGTTCACAAATCCTTAGAATTATCTGTGCTTGACTGGGTTTTAAATATGCCTGGGTAAATTGTTTTCAGTCAGTACAGAATGGGCTAGTTGTCTGGCCAGTGCATGGTCACATGGCTGTGCAGCCAGCAGCTGTGTGCTACTGAGCTGTTCATTTACCGTCTTTTTTTCTTAATGGCTACAGTCATTTTTAAGTAGCGGTGGCTATTGTTGTTTGGTTGGTTGTGTTGTCAGCTTTCCAATTTGTTTTGTCTGTGGCGGTGTCCACAGTTGTGGCAGGGCGTCTGTCCTGGCTACGTTTTGCCCACCCTGTAAGGTGTTAGGAGTGCCTGGTTGTCAGGTGGCCTTCTTGTGTTTGATCATTTCGGTGTCGTCCCTGGTGAGTGTTGTTGTGATGCTGGCATCTGTCTGTCCTCTATTGTCTTGTCATTGTGTTGCCTGTGTGAGTTGTGTCACTTGTTTATCAGTTTCTTTGTGTGTAATATGTGACTGTGTCGTGTTCGTGTTTTTGCTGTTGAAAATAATCTTTTCCCTTGGGATTTTATGAGTTTCAAAAGTAATGATCTCTGCAGCATATTTTTAGTTTGTTGGCTGGTTTGCTAATGTTTGGTGAACTCTTTTATATATGGTATGGGGTGTATCAAGGTTTCATTTTTTGTACTGTGGTAAAAGTTGTTTTGAATGCTGATATATGGGCTGTAGCGTGACATTGTTGTAATTATCTTTCCTTGGTTGGGCTTTTCAAGTGCTTAGTCATGGCCCTCATCAAATTAAGATTACGTTTTGATACCTCAATTGTTCAAAGTGTTCTATTATTTTACATGTTTGATGTACTAATTTTTCATACAAGCCTTTGTTAGTTTTTTGAGAGTAGTGTGGTGGTAGGAAGGAAGTGGTGCTCATGCTACCGACCTATTATGTAAGCACTATTGTATTGAGTGTTTAACTAGAATGGTTTTTTTTATTTCTTTGGTTCATGTGTGCAGTATCTCGACACAGATTTACGAATATGTATTCCTAACTTTATTGCAAAGTGGAAGCGAAGCTATAATTTTTATGAAGGCTTTGTGTGCGAATTTTACCCTGCAGAGTGCTGGAAGTTGCTGCCCCTTTCTTCATTGTGCCAGGTCTGCCCCTGGTGTGGCTGTTACCCCTGTGCCTGGGATGTCAGGGCTTCAATTGTTGGTCAGCGGTCGCTATTGGTACGACTGTGCGCTGCCTGTGGGTGCCGGTTCTTCGGCTGTGTGCGCTGCTTTGTGGGGCTGTGTTCTTTGTGTGTCAGATGTTGGGATGTTGTCAGTGCACCCCGTTTTTCGGCAATTCGGTGCAGATGTTAGTGCGCCCGTTGAGACTCAATTCGATTAAGTAAAAGTGAAATATTTCTGTTGCGCATTACTGACTATTGTTACTAATACTATCTTCTGTTCTTTGAACCCGTAGCGTATAGTCAATTATTCTCAAAGTGGATGTATGCTATAATTTTATTGTTTATTTTTCTCTAATATTTCTTTGTTTGCGGTTAGCATATGTGTGTTTATTTCGTTTTGTTGTTGTTTTGTCTGTTATTTTCGTGTGTGTGTGTTTGGGTATATGTCGTCGTACATGGGTCAATGGCCAAAGTACATTACACATCTGAAGTTACTATCTTCTGTGCTTCGTGCTGATGATCCACTTCAGCGACTGTTATTCTTCGTCATCTGTATTCTTCAGATCACAATCAGCAATCTTCAGTTTCTGATCTTCAGCCTTCAGACTGTGAATTGCGTTAAGGCTACTTCCTATTTTGTGTCGGCAGCATAAAGGTTTTGGTCTATTGCTGACAGTTGGTGTGAATGTTTGACGAATGCAAATAAAGTGGGTGAAAGTGTTAGTGATTTATTGCATGTTCTGATTTGATTAATTCCATTGACTATGTGTGTTGATTATTGCCTTTTGGTACTATTGGTATGCACGCTCCTGAGTGGAATTTGACCCGTTTAATTGTGTTTTGTCTATTCATGGGTGTCACTGCTGCCTCACCATGGGGTGACACAACAGCCACTTATTTACTTTTCCTTTGGGTGATCGAGTTATTGCCAGTATGGACAGATTGTGATGAAGAAAGCAGTTGAATATCCTATATTTAAAGTTTTACGTATATTTTGGGTAGTCGGTTTAAATTGGTTTCTGCCTTTTACACATTAAAAGTAACTGTACCTTTAAGTAAGGAAGGTCCACCTGTTGTTGATCAGTGTTGGATGTAGTCAGTACTGGCTTTGGTTTGGTTGAAAACCTACTTCCTTGTAAGAGCCGATTGAGAACCGATTTCGAGAGCGGCAATTTTTTGCGCGTTTGGTTTTCGCATTTTGAAGTTAGTTTGAGGATTGGAATTGATTAACCTTATTCTATGTTGCTGTCTCTCCCTTTTGTAAATAAATACATTTATTTGTTCTCTTCAAACTTTGTCTTGTTTATGTGCGTCTGGGTGGGTAGGTGATTTTAAATATGTTGAGATCCAACGATCTTGACACTAACAAAAGACCCAAACGAGTCAATAACCAATTGCAAGACATGACTCAAGAATGTCAAGAAATCTGAAGAAAGTCGTATGACCTAGCTGGAAACCAGACTATCTCATAGCACCAAGGGAAACCGTTCACTGTTATAATTTTCCCATTTATAACTATAGATCTCTGCAGTGGCGTAAACGAGCAGAATCAGACATGCATGCAGATATTCAGTGGTGTTTAAAATGGGCAGCAGTGGGGGGGGGGGGGGGGGGGGGGGAGGGCACAGCACAAATATTGCAAAGTGCTTTCATGGAAACTATGCTCTTTGTCAAGATCATTTTACACCAAAAAGTTTAACCTGAAAAAACTTCAAGTCAGTTCGAGTCATTGCAAAGGCTTGGTTCTGCAATCAAGATACAAGGCATTAGCAAAAGAAATATGACTATACCGAAATATCCATTATAATATATTACATTTTCTAATGCTTAAAAAATAATCCTGAGTATTATGTACCCTTCAAAATTTACATCATTATTAAAATGAAATAAAACAGTTCACAATAGTACAGTCCACAAAACAACACCTTTTTTGTCAGAATGATCAGTTTGTCCGATAAAATATTTCAAATCTGTATTGCTAAAAATAGGAAACAGGATAAAATGTACGAGTTTTAGCCAAATAAGTAACGCAATTCTGAAGCCAGCGCAGCAGCGCTCTAAAGTACTGAATGGACATTGTACTGCATCGTGAGGTCTGCCAGGTTCATAATTTAACAATCTGAAGCCAATGCAGCAGCCCTCTAGGGTACTGAATGGACATTGTACTGCATCGTGAGGTCTGCCAGGTTCATAAAGTAACAATGTATGCAAGCCTAATGGTGCATGAGAAAATCAGGTTTGATGAACATTTTGCATGAGAAATTCTGTTTCTGACCCACATTTTACATTAATTTCCTGAGGCCCAGATCAGAGGACAAAGTCCTATCAAGGTTTAACATTTTCTAATGCATTCCTCCCTGTCTGGACTAGTGTCCTCTTAAAAATCAAAACACTGACAGAGTGACTGATTATCCCATTAATAATTTGATTAATGCGAGAACGAGAATGTTTTGTGTCCTTTCGATTCGTTTTAAGCCAATTTGTCTTCACACTTTTTATCCTCAGGATATCTCTATGATAATGTAATTTTATTCTGTTCAAAATCTCAACATGATACTTTTCAAAATCGTACCACAATATGGTATGGTCACCAGACGGTAGGTGGTAGTGAGGGGTTCCAGAGGACAAGGTAGATAACAGGTTGAGCAGTGGACAATGGTGACCAGCATCTCCACAACAGTTAGGTGGTGTCGTTTGGGCCCCAAACAGAACAGCAAACGGACGTGGACTTCCACCTGTGGATCTGTGACAAACGTAACGAATATTTACTGACTTTCATAAAAACGGAAGGGGGGGGGGGGGGGGGGGGGGGGGGGCCC
>CM065682.1:59615953-59740953 GCA_017654935.2 Phymorhynchus buccinoides
TCTTGACCTATGCCGAAATTGTGCTTTTAATTTTACTAGATTCAATAAGATTTGAATATTCATTCCCATTATCTTTATTAAGTTTCAGTTTCCATGCTTTCATTTTTTTAAAAATGCCTGTCTGTCACTTCATCTGTGATCTTTATACACACACGAGCAGTGACGCACGCATGCACTCACAGCACTATGTCAGTATGTGTCAGCACTATGCTCCACCAACTACAGTGGCCATCTCTGGCTGAGTGCTGCTACGCTTCCAGACTAGCCATGATCTACAAAATCACAAATGGACTGGCCTACATGGTGTGAGATGCAGCGCCCTCAAACCCCTGCCCCCCAGCAGTAGAAAACAAAACCACAACAAGCAGTTCCTAAGAATCCCCTCTAGAACGGACTATCGCAATGGACAACTCTTATTTCCCCAGAACCATCCGTGACTGGAAATCCCTACCACCAGAAACTGTCCAGTCCCTCGAAGGTGCTGAAGCTCACTGCTGGTTGTTCTCGGACTAGCCAGGGGTGCTTGGCCGTGCATGTTTATTTATAGTATCTTGCTCCACCCTCCCCCCCCCTCACCCCCCGCACTGCATAATTCTTTCGACCCCTGTACTGTGTACATGTCAGCAATTGCCGTTTACAGCAGGTGGACATTATTTTAGAAGAAGCACACATCACGCACACGCACACGCACACACACACACACACACACAGAGTGCATCTAAACACCAAATGGTACAGGTACTACTATTTATATATAAAGTTATATAAAATCAGAGAGACACAGTGTACATAGGCAGGGGTCACGCTAGTGTTTTTGAAAACGCCTTTTGCTTGCGCGACGTCGGCAAAAAAATGTTTAAGGGAATCAAAAAATTGCGTCAAAGAATAAAATAATAAATCTAAGCTAAAAACAATGAAAACAAGACTAGCAACAAAAACATGCAATCTATTCTATCATGTTACCGTTTCACTACGAATGAGTTATCTCTTCCAATTTGGAGCTAATGCCAATTACCAAAGACCAAAAAGTCTTAGTCTTCACAAGACTAACTTACTTCCCTTGGTCTGGTTTAGCAATACCACTGAGCTGCTGTGGATCCCCTTCCTGACGTCACTTCCGGGGAGCCAACTTTGAATCATAATAAATTTTTTCCAATTGGAGCTGCCATGTTCTTTTTTGCTCTGCAAATTTAATTCATTTTCAAGCTATTTTCCTTGCCATTCTACCTTCTTTGTGTTCCCTTTTGCCCCTTGGGTAACAGGTATTGTCAGTGTATAATTTTAATTTGATTTTTGGGATCGAATTTTGGTTAAAGGAAAATTATTTGATTGTTGTTTGACACCGGTTTTGTGCCCTCGTTGTTAACATGTCGGACATCGGTGTCACTTCTGTGCCTTCTGCTTCTACTTCGTCGTCTAAGCAGTCTAGGGATGAGAAAGGGAAGTTCCTTTCTACCCCTACCCCTAGTTCTAGTTCTAGTTCGAAGAAAGAGTCTAGTTCTAAGTCTAGGTCGTCTTCTTCTTCTTCGTCTTCGAAGAAGAAAGTGCCCCCCCCTCCCCCCCTCCTTCCCACTCATTCTTCTTCTAGTACTTCTGCTGTGTCGGAGCCGTCTGTGGAGCAGACGGAACATGTCATTTCTTTAGTAGATTCCTCTACTTTAGTCTCCGATATGCTGGCAGAACTACAGAACAAGGGTTTAGTTTTGGTCCCGTCCTCTTCTTTGGTTTCGATGTCAGGTGGTTCTATGAGGCCCACCACGACTAGGACAAGTACAAAACTTGACTGTGACTCAGTACCATTGGATGAACCGCCAAGTTTGGCGGATGAGAACCTCAGAGACAGAGTGCCTTACCATTCTCGAAGTTTCGACGGATTTGAAACGGCTGTTTCAACCTCTTACTCGACGGACCAACTGGCCAGTTTGGAGAGGAAGACCGGCATACCGATCTTCCCAATGGATGAAAATCTCGACGGACACTTCTCTGACCGTCGGGAACGGACACGGACGGACACGGTACCGGTCTACGACTCCCGTTCACGTGAGTGTGTGATTCCACGGATGGATTCTCCCAGAAACTGGCAAATTCGTAACTCTAGACCTGTAAGTCCGCCCGGTTTGTCCGGGAGCGGCAGCATGGCGCGGGGCTGGAAGAAGTCCGGTCATGTGCGGTCCCAAACCGGTACCCGTCATGGGGACTCCGGCCGCCCGTGGGGCGAGGCCGATAACGGCTCCGTCACCCGTGAACCGATGAAACACGGTCACGTGACACTAGAAACTGCTACCCGTACCGGTAGCACCGTGCCCGTGGGCACTGTCGGCACGGACCGCATACGGACAACGTCCGTTGACCCGTCAGAACGAACTATGCTGTCACGGCTCAGAACAGTCTCTGCTACGGAGAGATTTTCGACGGATGAAACTCCGCATGGGCTTCCCTCTAGGAACTCTGGCCTGAGTCTACATGTTTCTCCGGTCGAAGATGATTTTCTTCCGCCTTACTCCGAGGATGACAGCGAATTTGACTCAGCAGTGAGAGACGAAGTTCGTCGGGTCATGCGCGAGAGATTTTCCGATCATCAACACCCTGGTGACGAAACAGATCAGGACGTTGATCGTTTCTCACGGGTGGAGCAGGGCAGCTTCTGTTCTGAGCCCCCTGTACAAGTGGAACCAGTTCCTTCTACCGGGAACTACCAAGGATACTTGGATATTCTCCGTCCATACTGTCAGGACATCAAACCGATGCCTCTTTCTGAGTCGAATTCCAGCAAGGAACAGCCACAGTTTTTCGGAGAATTACAGGCTCCGAAAGAAGCAAGACTTGCTCTTCACACTTCGCCGTTTATTCGCCAAGAGCTTCGACGTGCCGACTCTATTCTCTGGACTCAGCCTCAGATTCTGACCGAGGAGGACGACGGTCCCCCTCCACGTCAACCGGACCCAATTCCTTCTCGTGCGGGGACATTCCTGAAGAAAGACTTCTTCCCCCCGTTTCAGCTATCCAGTACCTTTGTGCCTGTGCCTTCGCACTCGAGTGTGTCTCCTCAAGAGAAACAATCTCTGGATTTTAGGCCACAGGGAGGACAATCGACGGTCTCTTTCTCTCAGTCCTCGTTTAACAACTTGGAAAGGTCGTCTTACGCTGTTCTCCGAGCCGCTTCTCTCGCTACCTCCATGCTGCAGACTCTGTCCCAGATAGTGGGCTCCACCACAACGGCTAAACCAGAAGATTTCAGCCTGCTTGAGTCCATAGATGAACGTGCATTGGGTGTTTGTTTGGCTTCGCTCAACAAAGCAGTGAACTCGATTTCGTCAGTGGCTTCTAGCACCAGGGTTCAACTGGCTGCTACATACAGAGACTCTGTGGTCCGGGCTTGTAAACTCCGACTGGACCTCGAAGAACGCTCCACGCTACGTTCCTGCCCGTCCCATCCTTCCGCCACCTTCCACCCGAACACGGTCAAGGACGTTCTGGAAGGCTCCAAGAAACGGAGGAACGATCTCTCTCAGGAACAGCTCATGATGTGGGCTCGTAAGGCTGCGAGTCAGAGTTTTGCCGCTCCTCAACCTAAGCGCGCACGCACAGAGTTCAAGCCAGCCAGTCACACTCCCTCCAGGATGATGTCTTCTAGGGGTCGTGTTTCTCGCTTCCCCTACAACCAGTCTTCAGGTCAGCGCCACCGTCCCGCTTTCCAGCCCACTCCCCCCTCTTCAGCCCGTGGTTCCTCGTTCTCAGGACGTGGATCGGCTGCTTCGGGTCCGCCCCGATTCAGCCGTACCGCGTTCTCGGGGCGGAAACAGCCTTTTCTTTAAAGCCCGCTCGATCTGTGGAGGGTCCAGGTTTTTCGGCCGATACAAGCGTTGGTTCTCTGTGGGAATGCCTTCCTTCATGGGAACGTTTGGTCGAAAATACTTGGATCCTTCAGGTCGTGCGGGCAGGCTACAGGTTCCAGTTTACTCAGGAACCTCCCCTGTCCTCTCACCCAATCTCCTTCCCAGCACCCCAAGACCGGGCAAAATTCGAAGCTCTCGACAAAGAAGTCGCCTCTCTACAGCAGAAGGGAGCCATCATTCCAGTGGCCCCGGTGGACTCGGGGTTCTACTCTCGCCTGTTTGTAGTCCCCAAAAAGAACGGAGAGTTTCGCCCTGTCTTGGACCTTTCCCCTCTGAACAAGAACATCCGCCTTCGCGTCTACCTGGACGACTGGCTTCTACTGGCGTCCTCTCGCGCACTCTGCTTGAGTCAAACGGAAACCCTGGTTCTACTGTCCGCTTCTCTGGGGTTTCGTATCCACGACATCAAATCGGATCTGACTCCATCAACCTCTTTCAACTACCTGGGCATGTCTTTCAACACCGTCCAGTTCACCGTTCGGCCGTCAGACAGCAGGATTCTAGCCCTCGTGGAGTCGGTCACTGCCCTCAGACAGAAAACCTCAGCTTCTGCCCGCCAGTTACTCCGTCTACTCGGGCTGATGGAATCAGTAGCGGACCTTCTTCCTCTGGCTCGGGTCCACAAACGGCCACTGCAACGCTTGCTGGCTCAGAGAAAGATCTCTCGCCTTCAGCTGGAACACCAAGTGATGCTAGGGGACTGGTTTCTAGAGGCAACCGAACAGTGGACAGACCGTGCCTGGGTCAACCAAACGGTTCCTATCAGACCTCTTCAGCAACAACTGTTCCTTCACACGGACGCTTCCAAAACTGGTTGGGGTGCACACCTCGACGACAGGGAGGCTTCAGGCAAGTGGACTCTCGCAGAGACACTCTTTCACATCAATCTGCTGGAATTGGAAGCGGTGGCGAGGGCCCTCAAGTCGTTTGCAGTTTGTCTCACCGGCAAGTGGGTCACCGTTTGCGGCGACAATACGACAGCCCTGTCTTACCTGCGCCGTCAAGGTGGAACACGATCGCCTGCTCTCTCGAGAAAAGCGGAGGAGATCCTTCTGTGGGCTCAAGCCAAACAAATCTCCCTGTCGGTGGAGTATGTCCCGGGAAAACTGAACGTTTTAGCGGACCAGCTCAGCAGAAAGGGCCAGATCCTACCCACGGAATGGACTATTGCACATCAGTCTCTCCTCCCACTGTGGTCCCTCTGGGGGAAACCGCACGTGGACCTGTTCGCCACGAGGTTCAACTGCAGGCTGCCGGTCTACGTATCACCTATGAGGGACCCTCAGGCACTAGCGCGCAACGCCTTCTCGATGCCCTGGACAGGAATGTCGGCGTATGCATACCCTCCAACGTCTCTCCTACCCAAGGTACTCGAGAAATACAGCCGCGATCTACCCCGGCTGATCATCATCTCCCCATTCTGGGAGACCAGCCCTTGGTTCCCGGAGCTCACCAGCCTCTCACACGTTCCAAGCGTCCCTCTTCGTCTCACAAAAGACACTCTGCTTCAGCCATGCACGGGAGTCGGCCACGCCAACCCCCAACTGTTTCAGCTGACCGCATGGCTACTATGCGGTCAGGCCTGCGAGCACGCGGACTCTCAGAACAAACTGTGGACTTAGTACTCAAGGCGAGACGACAGAGTACTAACAAACTATATGACATACGGTGGGCCTCATGGTATGGTTTCTGTTTGTCCCATGGCATTTCTCCGTTAGATCCTTCCGGTCCGGAGTTTACTCAGTTTTTGGCTCACCTCCACCAGAACCGCGGCTTATCCGCTCAGACGTTAAATGGATACAAGGCTTCTGTTGTGCATACTATAACGGTAGCTACGGGCAAGAGAAATCCTTCTTTTTCCTTAGCTATTGAACTTTCACATCTGATTGATGCAGTCCGCAACAAGTCTGTGTCCTCGGGCGTTCGCCTTCCTCAGTGGGATTTGTTCGTTGTTCTGTCCTTTCTTCGGGATCAATGTGAACCTTTAGCATCGTTGTCTTTCAAGTTGTTGACATACAAGACAGTTTTTCTATTGTCTTTAGCTACGGCTAGGCGGGTTAGTGGCGTCCATGCTCTTAGCGGTCTAGGTTCGGATATTGAGTTCAATTCTTCGGATCAATCCATGACACTGTCTTTTCTTCCGGAGTTTCGTGCTAAGAACCAGTCCGCTCAGGCGTCCTCTCCTTCAGTGACAGTTCAGAGTCTTTGCACCATTCTGGCTCCAGATGACACCGACAGATTCCTATGTCCAGTTAGAGCCCTTCGGTTATACTTGAAGAGAACTTCTCAGTTCCGAGGGCACAAACGACGCCTGTTCGTTTCACTGAATGACAAATACATGAAAGACATTTCGAAATCCACCATTTCTAGGTGGCTGATAGATGCTATAAAATTAGCATACTCAAACGCTGACAAATCCTTGCCCCAAAACCCCCTGAGAGCCCATGAAATTCGGGCTATCAGCTCCTCCTTGGCCATGATCAAGGGTGTGCCCTTATCCAGCGTCTTGGAGGCCGCCTACTGGAAGTCAGAGACCACGTTCTTGAACTTCTATCTACGACATTTCTCCGCCAGGAGACAAAATGATACCTACGGCATCAGGAAGCTGGTGCTGGCACAGACCCCTGTCTCCTTGGTCTAACGGTAATTTATGTTGTTATTGTTTATTGGGATGCATATATATGTATATGCCTGTTGGGGGAATGAAATTATATGTTCATACGGATGCTTCCGGTGCTATCACGGGGATACCCTGGGTAATCCCGCTTTTTGGATATAATGGGTATGAAATGTTTGCTCTTTGTTGGAAAGTTAAAAATTCAACAATGTTTTTTCTTACCCACCTCCTCGTTGGGAAACAACTCATTCGTAGTGAAACGGTAACATGATAGAATAGATTGGATGATTTTAGTTAATATAACTATCTATTCTATCTATATACTTACCGTTTCACTACGATCAAAGGTTCCCACCCACCTCCCTCCGACGAAAACATCGTTGCGAGTCGAGTAGTCAAAAAATTTATCATGATTCAAAGTTGGCTCCCCGGAAGTGACGTCAGGAAGGGGATCCACAGCAGCTCAGTGGTATTGCTAAACCAGACCAAGGGAAGTAAGTTAGTCTTGTGAAGACTAAGACTTTTTGGTCTTTGGTAATTGGCATTAGCTCCAAATTGGAAGAGATAACTCATTCGTAGTGAAACGGTAAGTATATAGATAGAATAGATAGTTATATTAACTAAAATCATCCATTTTTATTCACTAACCAGTAATTTTCGGCGATCCTCAAAGTCGACACGAGCCCTGTTATCACCCCAATGCGCTTACAGTGATTTTCCCGCCACACTGCTCTGCGCCTACGTCCCTGTTCCCCCCTCCCCAATTGCTCGCCCCACCCCTCCCTTCCTTGTCCCCGTGTAGCTGACCATCTGGGCAGCCAGTCATATTTGGATACAATATTTATGGAGGCCCCCTATTATGATAGCATCAAAATCTTCAAAATGTTGAAGTGGGATGCTAAGAAGAAAAAAGAAAGCAGTGGCATTTTTCTATAGTCTGTTCCAATGTTTGGTGTAGCAGAACCACTATACGTGTAGGGACCGTAGGACTTCTAAAGTCTGATTCACCATCTAGACTCAGATGCGATTTTGAGCGGACGTCATTTTGCGTACGGATTACGCGTAAACGCTGTAAAAATGCGTCAGCGACTTTTAAAACGCGTCAAATACGCAAGAAACATGCGTTAGCGCGACCCTGCATCGGTACCAGGTTAATTTGCGACTTGAAAACAAAAACTAGTCTAAGTGGTTTTATATATATGTATTGTAAATGTTTGGACTTTGATTAGGGCAGGTGTGTACAATTGCAACATGTCGGCATATGCAACACTCGTTCCGAACTTTCAATGCACTGTATCTTCAGTACTTCTGGGCTAACAAAGTTGCTCTTAAGTGCTTTCTGTGGGCTAATGAATATGCATAATTTCTTTAAACCAATCAAAATGACCGAAAGCCTCGTACTATGCACGGGACTGGCTTTGCACGCCACTGTGTGTCTAATGTGTCATCTGCTGCCAACTTTTTCACGAGAGGGAAACACACTGCTTCATTGTATTGGATCAGTGTGAAGCATAGTTTTACAGTGTGTGCTTTACAATGCTATTTTGGGTTTACTATTATAAGATCGTAGTTCATTGTTCAGCTTTTGAATTGATGTTTTAATACACGTTTTTCCCCAAAATAAATCACTGAAGTTACTGTCACAAATGGACACACCAAGTTTTGCTTGTGTGTGCATTTGCGACAGTCCTATTTGATTGCAGTTTTCTTCATAAAATAAGGTCAAGACCACTGAAATCAGAGTGTCTACGTGTTTCTGTATGTATAGATCTACGTGTGTGACACAAAGTGACAAACTGTGTGTGACTGTGAGCGTATGTGTGTTCATCATGTTCATGCGTGGGTTCGGTAGGGTGAGAAGGTACAACTGTGTCAGGGTTTGCAGTAGCCTACATTAGTACATAGCACTGTCATATAAATTGCAAACACACTGTTGCCTTTTAACACATGCACCCTTAGCTCATTCAGGCGTTTTTTGTTGAATACTTAGCTTCTCGCTTGGTTCACAAACATCAGCTGTAACCAATCAGAAATGGCTAATGCGTGCCAAGGATAAAGGCAGTCATATTTAAATTTGAGAAAACACACTTTCTCTAACGGCCTTGACTGGATGTGCCGCAAATGCAAACATAGTTCTGCCTTATTTGCCAGAACAAATAGTAATTCTCTGATCTTTCATTCTTAATATTTTCTTCTGGGTTTTTTTTTTAGTATTGCCATTCAATGATTCATCCTAACTGAATCAATTGAACTTTGAAGTCAGTTATAAATATTTTTCATTCATGAAACTTGATTTTTTTAAGTCAAATGTTTTGGCTAATACATGATTATGATAATTTAATAGTAATTACTACTACTACTAATATAGTTATAGCAAAAAAACCACTGTGCTGGGGTTTCTACTAATTCTAGCATGCATTGTATACTTTCTTGTTCAGGGACAGCGAAAATGGCAGGTATGCCTCCTCCACCCATGCCAGGACTGTTTCAGGGTGGTCCGCCCCGTGGTTTCATGAATGTAAATCCTTCAGCTGGGCAAGGTCCCCCACAGAGGTTCGGCACTGGACCACCACCATCTATAGGTGGTAATGTCAATGGGTGTGTGCCTCCAACATCGCAAGGACTGAGTCAGCAAAGGCCTGGTGCTTTCAACCCACCCCCAGGCTCTCAAGGGCCAGGTGCTGTTCCTCCACATACAGTGGGAAACTTCTGCCCTCCTGCTGCAGGCCCGTTTAGTCCGGCTAGCAGTTCTCACAGCTCTGGCCCTTCCTATGGCAGTGGACTGTTTGTCAATGGCACAACGAATGCCCCACCATCGGGTGGTGTTCAGCAAACGGGGATTCCTCCGTCAACCCAGTTTCACTCCCCGCCTTTGTCCCAAAGTGGTCCTTGCAATGCGGGACTTTCCCTGCCATCCATGCCAGCGTCACAGACATTCAGTGGCAATAATGGCATTGTCACAAGATCTTCACCAAGGACAGTGTTCGCTCCAGCGGATGGAAGCCGCGGTAGCCAGTCAGCATCAGCCAGTAACGCCTCCTGCGCTAGCACGCCCAGTTCAGGACCACCAAGTAAGTTACGGAATGTTTTATGTTCAGAAATGAAACCCTGCGTGACAGTTTTGTTTTGTTTGGAGGTTTTATTTGCATGATGATTTTGATACAATTGAGTTTGTCAATGTTGTAGGATGTTGGCCTGCCCCTCATTTTAGCCTGCTTGCTTTGAAGACTGCATTAGTTTGATTTGTGCTTTTATCATAATGCAAGTGTTAGCTTCTAGTTCTAAGCAGTGAATCGAGTGATGTACCGAGGATTAAAAAGTGATAGGACAAACTGTCCTAGTTTGTCCTGAAATAAGAAAAATCAATAGGACAATGTCTTGGCTCTTGGCAGTCTTGCAGAAATCAATAAGACAAAGCAAATTTAATCTGACATGGGAGAACGCAATATGACATTTTCAATTTTGATAGGTCAATGACATGTGATCGGGGCCTCGAGACATCACTGGCTAAGCCTAAGCATGATATTCAGATTGTTCGGGTAAAAAGTGCTAAAAATAAAACTTCCATCCTTTTATTTTGCATCTCTGGAGTTTTTAATCTAAGACTAAGTAAGATATTTTAAGTTAGAGCAAGTGGATCAATATGACATGTAATTTATGTATCAGCTCACACCGATCTCTTTAGAATTTGCTTTCCAACTGTGGCTGTGCAATGACTAAATGACTAAATCACTAACTAAGACAAATGACAATTTATTTTATTTTGCTTTTATGACTTGTAATATATTACGATAAGCAGATAGATAATACTAATAGATATATGTGTGTGTGTTCTTGTCGGAAAGCTTGACCTTACATAACCTTTTAATGATCTTGATCAGTTTTGATGTATGCTTTTAATTTTATAACACTGTGTCGTGTGTGTACAATAAGTCAAATAACAAAGGGCTATTAACATCTAGCACAATGTGTACTTAAACTCTCAGGTTTGTCCCATGAGTTGCCCGCACCCTTTCATGGGCAAGCTCAGTATTCACATCAGATCGGGGCAGCCATGAAGCTCACTCCTAACCTCACCCCACATGCATCAGGTACCTTCCTCCTCTCATTTTGTAAAATAAGAAAATGTTCTTCTTGTTCTTCCTTGCCCAGTTTCAACTATCATTATAAGCACTACTAACGTTTTTAGGCCGCAGAGTATTAACCCCTTGACTGCCAGAGGAAATTAAATGAAAAATAATTGTACAAATTATGACATGAAAAAGACAACTGATAGAGCCAATCTGGCAAAATGGTCTGAGGATCTAACTCTTGACTGTGCAAGAGTAAAAAACAATATATCAGAGTTGTTCCTCTTCATCTGATGACGTCATCATTGATGTCATCAAGTCAGTACGTGATACGTTTAAGGCAGTCAAGGGGTAAGGCAAAATAACAACAACACTTTTGTAAGCATTAAAGTAGTTTCTTTTGAAATTATTAAAAAATACTTTTGTAAATTTGTTTTACAAGACCAAAAAAAATTGTCATTTTAAAAACAAATCTGTCAGTTATAATTTATATTATAACTGAGTTAAATTCTGACAACATGTATCACTGCAAATCAAATGTCAGTCAATGACAGAATGACTTAAGGCATCAAACCCACATGCACGCATGCACATGTCCAAGCACATGTATGCAAGAACAGCCAAAAATGTGTAGAAGAACAGCATTTGGCTAATTTAGAAAAAAATAAACAATAATTGCTTTTGTGTATCTCCATCTCATTGTCTTTTGTGCAAATGTAAAAGAAGAGAGGGAGAGAGAGAAGGTGGGGGGGGGGGGGGGGGGGCATGACTTGAGGAAATGTTTTTTTATGTATTGCATGCACAGCTAGGCTCAGTCAGTCATCATATAATAAAAAGCCAAGTGTCCGTATGTGTCTGTCTGTCTGTCTGAAACACAAAACGGGTCTTATAACTCCGCCGTTTTTTTGACCGAATCGCTTCAAATTTGCTGTGAGCTCTGACGGGATGGCAACGGCAACCGAGGCGGCCGTGTCATTTGCGCAGTTTGGCATGCGTATCCGCCGGACTCTCGGCGCCCATATCTCCGGCATTTATAGACCGATTGCCTTCACATTTGGCAGGTAGATGACCAGGGAGGGTGACTATCGGTGTGCCACGAATATCTCCGCCGTTTCTTAACCAAATCGCTTCAAAGTTGCTGTCAGGCTTGCTATGGCCCGGGCAAAGCCTGGCAGCAAATGTGAAGAGAATCGGGAGAGCGCGTCACTCTCAGAACAGCGCCAACGGGAAACAGGGCCTTATAACTCCGCCGTTTCTTAACCGAATCGCTTCAAATTTGCTGTACTCAGCGTTACCAGTACTTGGCGTTGCCGTTACTAGGGAGAGCGCAACACTCTCAGAGCAGCGCCAACGGGAAACGGGGCCTTATAACTCCGCCTTTTCTTAACCGAATCGCTTCAAATTTGCTGTACTCAGTAAGGTGTGGGGGGTAGTAGAACGGGATGAGTGAAGAAGATGGAAGGAGGGAGAGAGACAAAAGTAATAATAATATTTCGCAGACCCGGCGAAACCAGTACTCAGCGTTACCAGTACGTGGCGTTACCAGTACTAGGCGTTGCGCTAGTGTTATTAATTTGAGCAACCAATTGCATGGCTTGTACTTGTAGACTAGTGCTTTTGCATGATTAATGTACAATTTGAATTATTCAGCTCGGGATCACTGTACTGTCACTCGGAACTGTATGACTATGAGTGAGTACCGGTATAATATAGGATGTGGGTGGGGTCATTGGAACATTTTGTGTCATTTTAAAATAATTTTTAATTGGATTTTGCACAATGTACTGTAAAATGCGGACTATAGTATAAGCCGCTACTTTTTTCCTCCACTTTGGCCCATGCGGCTTATATACTGATGCGGCTTATCTGTGGATTTTTTCAATTCTATGTTTATCAGTAGGTATTCCAAAGGGGTTTTCAATAATACATGCTACACATTGTCTGTTGCTACAGTTTGATAGATCTTTTGATCCTGATTAATGTGATACCAGAAACAAGTCTGTGTGGTAAAAAATAAAAAAGTTATGACGTTTTATGTGATTTTTGGACTTAGAAGATTTTTCGGCAACATTTTTGTGCCATTTTCACTCGCACACAGCAAAAAAACATAAAGTCACAGAGATCTAAAAGTTCTGATTTTTAATCTTTATATACTGGTAATCAAACACACAAAATTTGTTGACATCAAATGCTTTACAAAAAAAGTTGTAAATCTCCAAACTCGGTCAAAAATTAAGTTATTTCCACAGATTCTTGGAACAAAATCGCACAATGGGGGTATTTCAAAGGTCTGGTACACAGTTGTTTTCAGTACCATAACTACAAAATCTGGATTACAACTTAATAGTAACATAGAGATTATGCTCAATTTTTTTCAGAAATCTGTTTGTGATAGTTACATCATACTGGTCCAATGAAAATGGTACATCATCGAATTTGAGCGCCTGGCCAAAAAGGATCAATTTTGAAGGTTTTTCAAATTGCTATAACTTTGTCATTTTTAATGCTACTGAGTTGCCCTTTATACCAAATTGTCAAGTTTTTAATGTCCTCTACTCTGAAAACAAGTAAAAGTGCTAAATTTACAAAACATTTAAAATTTTAAGGCTTTTTTTTTACAAAAATATTCAAATTTTAATTTTTTCACATTTTCAACTTTCTTTTTTTTTTCTTCCTGAATGAAAATTATGAATAAAAGCTCATACCAAATTGTACTTCTGTCTTTTGTGGTTTTATTGGTGTGCTTTTTATTCTTGTGTATGATGTGTTATTATTTTAAAATATTTGTTGAAAATACCAACCGTATTGGAGATTTTGGCCGCCGCCAGAGCCTTCAGACTAAGGCCGTCGGCACCCCCCGGCACTTCATGGCTTTGGATGAGCGTGCCCCTTTACTCAATTTTAACTAAAATGGTTCTATCTAAAAGAAAATTGAATGCTCTTTAAAACCATGTACTTTTTGAAAGGGTGGGGCAATGTTAGGCTGGTTAAAATTTAGTTCAAACTGTTCAAAATAAAATGTCTTATCGAAAATAAGATTTTTGCATAAAAGTTACACCGATTGAAAGCTTGGGGTTTCCTCTTCCCGTGACATGTTCTATTTTTATCCGACCAATGGGCACGCTCAAACAATTGCCAAAAAGGCGTGCAGCGCGTGACGTCAAGTGATCATTCACTAGCTGGCGGACAACAATACAACAAGGAACAAAAAACAAATATTTTTGCATGATGCACATAGACTTGATTGAGTTATGCCGTAATGCATTATTCAAAGTGACAATGTCAAATTCTTTGACAAGCAATGCTTTGACAGGTGAGTTTCCCTCAGTCCTGAGAGGTACCTGGCACGTTCAGGTGGAAACCCGGAACCAGGAATCAGATCTTGAAACCATTTCGCCACCTGCAGCATAATAAAACAGAATATATGCGTCAGTTCTTTGATTTAACTTTTATTTTCCTAAATGAATACTTCCATATATTTTCATCTTTAGCAACTAAGCAAGACACAAGTGCTTTGCGTTAAGATTCTGTTGTGAAATCCTTACATGAATTTAAACTTGAGGGAAAAAAACAACTTCAATCCACAGTCCAATTTTTTTCCCCCACCTGAAATATAATTTTCCCATCTTTTTTTTCAAAGACAAAGTAAAATGAAGCTAATATTTAAATAATCTGAAGCGAATCTCCAAAATTTATTTGAAAACTCCTAATTGGCTCACTCCCAGTACGGTGATTATGAATCACATCAGGTGGTAGTTGACTTCCTGTCAGTCGTTGACGACCACATATGTTGGGCCCTAGGTCAGGCAATGCAATAGAACATTGTATTAATTTAGTCGCACACACAGAACGAGAGAAAGGTTATGTGCGTATGTGCATGCATATTTGCATGTGTGTGAGCTATTAATAAAATTATTATAATTATATTATGTCTTTGTTGAACTTCGTTTTTAAAATTTTAAGCGCATATTTAGTCTCTCTCTCCCCTTAGTGTGTGTGTGTGTGTGTGTGTGTGTGTGTGTGTGTGCGCGCGAGAGAGAGAGCAGGCATGGGAATTGTCAGAGACAAAAAAAATCTGAAAAGCCCCCCCCCCCCCCCTCATTTTTACAGCATTAAAATATAATATTCTAAAAATTGAAGTATTTAGTAACTAAATCTTTTAGTAAAAGTTTGCCTTAAAAAAAAAAAAATTTGCGGACAATTCCCATGTCTGCAGAGAGAGAGAGAGAGAGAGAGAGAGAGTTTTAGGAAGTCAGTTGCCTGAAACTTGAAACTGCATCAAATTGTCTTAATTCAGGTACATCCACATGCATTGTGTGTTGTGTGTGTGCATATATAACCCAGTTGGGTCTTTAATTGTATGTTTATTATTGGGTTGCTAGGTGCTTGAGTTAAGTTCCTTGTAGTGTGTGTGTGTAAAATAAAGCGTGCAGAAATCAAAATCTCATGTTTGTGAATGAGAAACAGCAGACCTTTATCAATCATTCAATGTATTGTTACTGTTAGTGTGTGTGCATTCTCCAGTATCTGTTCATTGTTAATGAAACACAATATTGAGAACAATTGACTGTTTTTTGTAGTTTTGCTTAGCATTAACTAGTTTCGATTTTGTTGGTAGCCGTAGGTCTAGGCCAAGACAACGTTTACTTAGGCCTAGCATGATATTCCTCTCTATCTCAGAATCTGGGTTGAACTTGAAGTTGAAGATCAAGATGCTTCACTTTACTGACTAAAGGTTTTCAATTCAGAAACAAACAGTTGAATCTTTTGCAAAATACATGCAGAAGTCTAGAAGCGCAATAATTTTAACCAAAACAATTACTGATTTGAATAAGTATTGGGCAAAAAACGAGGAAATATAATTCTGATCCTAGGCCTAGGCCGATCGAAAAACAGAATCGAATATTGCCAAGGGAAGTCACTCAGTCTAACTAGTCAGACAGACCATTTTTTCAACATCACGTGATCTCACATTTTGATCGATTTCTTTAAAATCTTTCAATTTTATTCCTAATTACATCTTTAAGCGTTAATAATAGGCTTTTCCCAAAACATCTATAATGGTTATGATCGGTTTACATGATGAGAAAAAATTAGCTCGGCTTCGATAGTACTCGACTGCTCGCCGTGTCAAAGATTTGATTTCTAGCTCAAGAACGATGTCATGTTTTACGGAAATACAAAACTTTACAACATCATATATGCATAAAAAATGCACGAATATAATCTTAAACAGCAATACTCACCTAGCATGGAATCAATATCGTAGATAATTTCAAGATGGGCAATATTTTCGCGATGAAACTGAACCTCTGTTAGCGTTGTCGTGCGTGCGCCATTTTTGTCGGCCAGTTGTAAATGGCTGAATGAGGTCACGCGCTTCGCGGAGTTTGGGTTCGTGGTTGAGCGTGCCCATTGGTCGGATACAAATAGAACATGTCGTCACGGGAAGAGAAAACCTCAAGCTTTCGATCGGTGTAACTTTCACGCAAAAATGTTGTCATTTTCGATCAGAAATTTTACTTTGAAAAGTTTGAACTAAATTTTAACCAGCTTAACATGACCCCACCCTTTCAAAAAGTGCATGGTTTTAAAGAGCATTCAATTTCCTTTTAGATAGAACCACTTTAGTTAATATTGAGTAAATGGGCAGGCTCATCCAAAGCCATGAAGTGCCGGGGGGTGCCGACGGCCTTAGTCAGAAGGCTTGTCGGCGGCCAAAAACTCCAATACGGTTGGTATTTTCAACAAATGTTTTAAAATAATAACACATCATACACAAGAATAAAAAGCACACCAATAGAACCACAAAAGACAGAAGTACAATTTGGTATGAGTTTTTATTCCTAATTTTCATTCAGGAAGGAAAAAATGAAAGTTGAAAACAAGCAAAAATCGGCATTCTGGGCAGTTTGTCACAGCTGCAAGGCAGGGCTTTGGAATACCTATTATCAGTATCATATTTGTTTCCAGCCACATTCTCCAGTCTGTTTTGAGCTTCTTTTCAGCTCTCAATATTGGTTTTGACAATTAATTGACTCAAATCCCATGTTTAAAGTGTTTAAGAGTATCACATACTCATGTTGTAATAGGAGAATGTGCACATGTGTTAATTTTCTGTAATAAGGCAGGCAAAATCTACTGCTTTTTGCTGTAACTTTGACACCTTTTTGCGAATACATGTGTATCATTTTCTCTGCGGCTTATAAACTGATGCGGCTTATATGTGAATAAATACCTGATATTCTGTCAATTTAAGGGATGCGGCGTACATACAGGTGCGTCTTATAGTCCAGTTTTTACGGTATGCATGTTATTATATGGTAAATATTAATAATCATGTAACTAAGTAATATGTAAACTAGTTTTTTTAAAAAGTAATTAAACTACTGTTAGATTATGTTTCAAACAATTTTGCAAACTGTCAGTGTCACATCTTTTGCTGCCATGGGTTTGGGTGGGTATTGTTTTTGTCATTTAATATTGCATAATATCTTTGAAGAAATATTGAACAAAAAAACCCCATTAAGGTGTGGTATCCCTGAAGGTGTTAAAAAGTATAAATAATTGTGAATGTTTTACAATGTTCAGCAATTCTTCTAGAAAATTATCCATCTACTGTTTAACGTGGAATTTAAAACATGTTTCATGCAGAAAGTAGACACTTTATTGTTTGTGGCTCAAGCCACAAACCTATAACTCACTTTGTCGGTCGGTCTGTCGGTCGGTCCAAAATTGTCGCACATTTTGACAAAATTGTCGCACTTCAAATCGAGGAATGAATGAATGAATGAATGAAAAATGGTGTTTTACGTCCTCTCGGTCATAGACACATATGGGACATTTGTAAATACAAAGATGGTGGGAACAATACTGGCTGCAATGCCCGGAGGCAGTGCAACACCAGTAAAGTCCCGAGTTTTTAACAATATATATATATGTACTATATGTACTGCACTTCAAATCGAGGCTACACTTCAAATTGAGGCCGCTCTTTAAAATGATGTATTTTAAAAGCGTACAAAATAATAAACATACGTAATACAGACATTACAACAGACACGACGAATATGCGGTGCTTCTTTTGATGAGTATAAGTAGGATACATAGTTTTAAATGTTTTCCAAAAGATATAAAAAGTTACGAAATGGTGCAGAGATAACATTCTGGTTTACAGATTAAAATTATTGAAAAGCCAGGGGAGGTGACTCATGATTGGAGTGGTCAAAATAGACAGCGTGCCACAAACTATTGCGATTTCGCGCTTGTTATAGTTTGTTCTGCATTTGAATACAAACTGTTGCTCACTTACTGGTGTTTTGATTAAAGTTGTATCTATTCTATCATGCACTTTGTAGTGGAATGGTAAGGATGATAGAATAGATTGAGGAATTTTTATTAATTCTACTATCTATTTTATCTATATACTTACCATTCCACTACATTTAATTGACCCACCCACCTCCCTCCTAATGGTTTTTGAACGTGTACCTTCCATTATTATAGATGTTTGCTTTCAAGAAAGTGAGTAGTCTGCTTAACCGGAAGTTACATGGATTGGGAGTTGTGGTAGTAAGACACTCTTGGTTTTATTTCTGTCTTCCAAGCTAATCTTGTACAAATATGCACTTTGTAGTGGAATGGTAAGTATATAGATAAAATAGATAGTAGAATTAATAAAAATTCCTCAATCACTTGAATTTATAATTATATGATTAACCCCTGCCCAGTCCCATGTTTACTATGTGGTGTGAGATGTCATAACGTTTGATGTCATAGCCTTGGAATGATGGTTTTTGGTTTAGACAAGTCAGGAAGGATATATCTCTAGACCATTTTCTCAGATTTGAGTCTAACAGGTCTCTTTTAAATTTTATGATAAGAATATCGATCATTTTCCTCTGGCAGTGAAGGGGTTAATGGAGATTGGGTGATCAACAACTGCATCGTGGCAATGCTGTAAATTGGTGAAAGAGAATTTGATGAATTCAGCATTTAATTTGACTGCCAGCGCCATTAATGAGAGACGAGCCATTATATTATATTGAACCAGCTGTGTCAATACTTGGCATCAAACATCAGCACTCCCGTGAATTTCATGGCCTTGCCGCTTTCAAAGTCTAGCTAACTGTATGCATGCTATATAATATATACACACAGAACAGCTGGTGTTATTTTGTGATACACGTACATATTTGTATATTTGATATTTGTTAGTGCAGCTGTCAATTATTAAATTTGCTTTCCTACTGTGACATTTATTAATTCCCTGTGAAGCACCATGGTGAGAACATGGTCAACAAAATTGTACTGGCTTAGAATTTCGTGTGTGTGAACCGAAGGTGAATACTACTTTGTGTACTTGAAAACGAATAGAGCTTACAGTAGTACAAACCAGTTTTGAATTTTGGTGATACTATTGACTGCAAGTGCAAGATAGCTGCATGCGCCTTGCTAAAAAATTTATAGTTAAAAAGTATAGTCTAGTGTCTTTTTTATACAATTGTAATTTTGCTACTGGATTAAACGCTTAGACTGTTAGTGTTACTTGTTTACAGCTTAAAGAGTAAACGCTCTAGAAATGTTCTTAGATAAATTGATACATTTTAATAAGTTGATATCATTCGCTGACTTTATTTAAAAGTTAAGAATGGATCTGCCAGTCTGTCAGTATTGAATGCACTAAAATTCTAAAGGACCCTCTAAAAGAATGTGCAGGGGGTCCCAGGGATGCACTAGAAAAATTATTTTTAGCATTCGCAATGCCACTGAGACCTATCCTGCCTCTAGGACCCTCTATGCTGTAAGTGAAGGAGTCCCTGGGACCCCTTGTTTTGCGGGACGATTGGGAGCCCTGAATGCATTTCACTTTCTTGTGATCTATTTATTTTTCACTGCTTTTATTAATTTCATGTTCCATTCACATTCCATTCATTGATATACAAGAGCGTTTAAACAAAATTGAAGCATTGGATTTGGAACATTGTTTTTTTTTAGGCTGACTCATCTGACTGACCTCTTCAAATTTAGATTTGCTTGAGCATTTAAGTCAGATTTACTCCCTGTTATGTGACCAGTTGTTGTTTGTTGTTGTTGTAGTACCCTGGCTAAAAGACTCCAGGGATCTTCCTAACAGCCGAAGCACCAGCTAGGGATGAGAACATTACGTGCGTGACCATTTTTTATTACCTCGCCACGTGGGCAGCCACACTCCGTCTTCGGAGGATATGTGACCAGTTTGCTTTACAATATACATGTACTGGTTAACTTGTGCAGAACCCCCATCTCAGAAATCATCCCGGGATCCTTCCCCAACCAACGAACAATCGTATGATGCCTTGGAAGGACAGTTTTCACATACTCAAGGTAAGATGGAGATTTGTCGTATCATATTACTCATAAAAAAAGTTTGAATTGGGTGGGGGAAGATGTCAAGTTTAGTGTATACATGTCATTGTCAATGTAAGAGAAAGATGAAGAGGAGTCTTCATTGAAGAGGAGCCTTTCACTGTAAGTGCACTCTCCTAATTGATTTTTAGAGAAGTTGTTTCAAACTTGTATAAATAGGAAGCTTATCAATATCAACTAAAGTTTTTGGTCAGAATAAGGTCTCTTTCACTAACAGTAAGCAATTTATTTGTTGTTGTTTTTCCAATTAGACATAAAACCATATTTGATCAAAAGCTGAAAATAAATTTGCAGTAATTAAGATTTTTCACATGTTTCATGCTGTATCATAGACCGGTTGTAGAACAACAATTAGCTCTCACAATGCCATAGGGAGATTGATGTGGACATTTTTGTCAGTATTTTTTTAAAAAATTGCTTTCGAAACATGGACACTGAGAAAAGACCTACATAAATGTACTTTAGGTTTAAACAACAAATCTGTCATTGCAAGATTTTTTGCACAGACTACCGACAGGAGTACCGTACCCCTCCAAACTGTTGACAGAATCGGAGTAGTCCTTGACCCATTGGAAACCTGCTACAAGGAATTGAAACTGAACCAAGCTTCATTGTCAAGTGCCTCATGATTGGTTTATTGAAAACTGTCATACAAAGCATTGCACCAGGGGGGGAAAACATGTAAAAATAAAGGGCCGACAACAACAGCTGTGCTTTAACAGGATCGTCGTTATAGTTTGACGACTCATTCCCAGCAAACTAGTACAGTGGAACCTACCTTATAAGACTTCCCATTATAGACTCCCTCCCACATAAGACCTACTTTCCATCCGTAAGGGTCTCTGACCGATTAGACGCTAACCTCACCTTCTCTAGACCTACTTTTCTGAGACATTCCCCTTCTTTCTAAGTATTCAAATTACCTCCATTATAAGACCCCTCCCTTATAAGACCTCATTTTGGTTGATTTTTGAAGGTGTTATATGGGAGGTTCCACTGTAGAAGAAAAACATGAATGCAGAAGGAGTACTAGTATCCCTTTTTATTTATTTTTTCCTCCAAAGATGACTGGACTGAGTTTCATTGTATAATATTTGTAGTATTTACTAGTATGCTATTGACTACTGGTTACAAGTTTATTTTTGGTATTTAGTACTTTATAGTCACAGAGGCGTCTGTGAAATTCGTGTTGCTCCCACCCGGAGAGCGTGTCGCAGCCAGAGACGCGCCATCCCCCAAAAAATTCTCATTATATTTATAGCTAGTTTACGTACTATCATTAATTTTGTAGTGCTGATAGCTTTTCTTGGTAAAGGTCAAGATGTGCCACCCCCCCTACCTATCTCGGTTAATTGTATTTTTCCGTTATTGCCTTTCTTACCATACATAAAGCTGTATTTTAGGAACATTTTTAGCTAATAACCTTTTTGGAATACTAACCCTAACCCTAGCCCTAACCCTAACCCTACCCCCCAACGTATAAGATGGAAAAACGCAACGAACCACAACTGTGACAAATCGCGGTGTACTGCAGTACATAGTGGGGGGTAGGGTTAGGTTTAGGGGTAGGGTTAGGGTTAGGGTTAGTATTCCAAAAAGGTAATTAGCTAAAAATGTTCCTAAAATACAGCTTTATGTATGGTAAGAAAGGCAAAAACGGAAAAGTACAATTAACCGAGAAATGCATGGGGGGTGGCACATCTTTACCTCTCCCCTTTTCTTTTATCCTTGCTTCTTTTTTCAAGTGAGATATATATAGAGAGAAAGGGGATGAAAGAATGTGTGAGTGTGGTTGTGTGTGCGTATGTGCGTGCGTGTGTGTGTGTGCGCAGGCACATGTATGTGCATACGCTATAATTTATACATGTGTGTGTTTTTGTGTGACTATAATAATATGTGTCCTGCATACATAATACAATCATTTATTTCTCGCTGCAGTGATCGCGCTAGGAATTTTGAAAACCAGTCTCATCAGCGACAATACCACTCAAAAACCGGTGTCAAAACCAGTCCCAGGGAAACAAAAAACCAGTGAAAACCACAATATCTGAGCCCCTATTAAACATTTTATCAGTCCTAGCAAAAGATTATCAGTCCCTGGGACTGACGGGTCAAATTTGTTTCAGTATTTTGGTTTTGCAATCAGTATTTTACTGATATTTACCGGTAAACGCGATCACTGTCGCTGTACAAGTCCATTCCATCACTTTAAATCAGAACAGCTTCCATACTATTTGATTGCGTGTACACCCTCTACATGGCCATTCTCATTCACGTCTCCACAGCAGGTGAGCAGACACCAGGGTTGACAGCAGGGAGCCACCATCCACCACCACCACCAACATCCCAAGGAGTCTTTCCCCCTCCAGCCCCGGGGCAACAGATGGCCCTCCCTGCCAGTGCCGGGCCGGGCATGCCAGACGGGCGAGGGCCCAGCGCAGCTCCTTTGATGGCCGGGACTAATCCCCTACCTGCGGCTCCCCTGGGACAACATCCTTTTCCTGCTGGGGTAAGAGAATCGTGTTTGAAAAAAGGAAAAAATGCACTGAAAAACAAAACTGACGTTATCTATTCTAACCATACTGACCAACACTCAAAACAATAGCAGAAACTTCATAATTTTGGAAACCAATGCCCAAGCAACATAAAAACGAAAGTAGCAAAGGAACCGCAACTCCCCTTACCGGAAGCCCGATTATTCCCCTTTACTTCTGGTCACTCGGTTCATTTGACGTTTTTTGTTGGTTTGTTGGCTTTGAAGGACTAATGGCTTGTGTTGTTCGGCGCTCTTTTGCTGTTTCAGGACCGACCTTCTGGAACAAACTGACTTCCTCTCTCCCTCCATCAGCAACCGACCCTCTCTGCTTTCAAATCAAAGCTCAAAGCCCACCTGTTTCCCCGTCATTGAAGATCATTCTCTCTTTCCGTCCTCTGTCTTCCTTTTAGGTCTATCTCTCATACGCGTGTGCCTGTTATCTTCTTGTTCGTCTTTGTATTATTAGTGTCTCTGTTTGAATGCGTTATGGATGTTCAACGGGTGTGTGTGTGTGCGCTTCGATTTGATTTATATCAAGATTTAGCGCCATATAAATACTGTATGTTGTTGTTAAAGAGAGCATTAATAAATTAGGGAAACAAATGGAAGAGACAATGTTGTTGAGATAAGTACAAGGTATGGAAGAGAAAATGCATTGCTAGGTTTTGTGCGTGTGGAGGTGGACTTGCTAGGATAAGGACAGCTGTATAAAGAAAAACACACTAAAAGAGGAGTAGGAAAAAAATTTCACCTTCCATTCCAAGGTAAGACCAGCTGTAAAAAGAAAAGTCTTGATTAAAGTGTGTGTGTGTGGTCTGTTTATTGATTTGACCCTTTCATCGCCACTGTTGCCTCTTGGCACCACAATGATTTAACACCCATGTCACTGAAAGGCATCAAGTGAGGGTCTGGTATCCAGTGACTTTATGTTCTTAATTTTGGGAGGTAAGTATAGACCATATTCTATACATGTCACAGAGGAACCCCCAATATTGCAGACGGAATCTTTTCTCAACCCAGGTAAGTTTAATGGAAACTTTTAGCTGAAAAACGGCTGGCATTGAAAAGGTTAAAGAGTTTGCCAACTATCAGGGTAGGTGTTGAAGAATCTGAATGTTTGAATCATGAATGGTATTGTTTAGAACCTGTGTGGAAGGCAGAAGAAAGGATGCAAAATCTGTTCACCGAAGGAAGGCTGCAGAGATGTTTTGGTTTGTGCCTTTTGCATTCAACGAACCAGCAGTGAAATGTCCCCTAGTGGTCATATTCTTTTGACTTTGTTACGTATTCCTTTGATAAGGACCATTGATTCACTCCCACTGAGGTAGCATTACTTTCAGGAATCTCCATTGCATGTTTGAGGTGAAATATGACACCACATGAATCTCCATTGCATGTTTGTTGGGAAATATGACACCACAGGAATCTCCATTGCATGTTTGAGGTGAATTATGACACCACATGAATCTCCATTGTATGTTTGAGGTGAAATATGACACCACATGAATCTCCATTGTATGTTTGAGGTGAAATATGACACCACAGGAATCTCCATTGCATGTTTGAGGTGAAATATGACACCACATGAATCTCCATTGTATGTTTGAGGTGAAATATGACACCACATGAATCTCCATTGTATGTTTGAGGTGAAATATGACACCACATGAATCTCCATTGCATGTTTGAGGCGAAATATGACACCACATGAATCTCCATTGCATGTTTGTTGGGAAATATGACACCACAGGAATCTCCATTGCATGTTTGAGGTGAATTATGACACCACATGAATCTCCATTGTATGTTTGAGGTGAAATATGACACCACATGAATCTCCATTGCATGTTTGAGGCGAAATATGACACCACATGAATCTCCATTGCATGTTTGTGGCGAAATATGACACCACATCAATCTCCATTGCATGTTTGAGGCGAAATATGACACCACATCAATCTCCATTGCATGTTTGAGGCGAAATATGACAGCACATGTGAAGTGTGGTTGTGGAATGTTTCCAGCAGAGGTTGTTGAAGTGTGGGGTGTTCACGTGTTGTAAATACACAAGTGTTATGAGACTATAGTATAGCCGTGCTATTTCACTAAAAGTCGGAAGCAAAATTGATTTATCTTTCTATAGTTTTTAAATGATAATGTTCAAACTTCAAGGCCCAGTTAAAAAAAAATTATGCCTGTAATTTTGCCTGGCAATATCATTTTCTTCTCTCTTTTTTTAAACAGTGGCGGGTGTCATTGTTTAGGTCAAGAAAACAACTGAGAATGATGTTTAGCTGTTTAACTCTTCTAGCGCCATGGTGGTTTGTTTTTTAATGTTCTTGGTTGTCCGTTGCATCTCAACCGACAAGAGGGAAGTAACTATTTTTCTGAGTGCGCATGCGTTGCTGCTTTAATAGAAAAATAATAATAAATAAAGCTTCTATAGCGCTCTTCGATGATAAAAAATCATCCTCAGAGCGCTTTACAATATTACGAGAGGGGGAAAACCCCCAAAAAACAACAACAACCAACTCACGCCGTTCATCCCACGGATGTAGTATTTCACATACACATTATTGACACAATTTCAAAGAAGGGGACATTTTTTTTTTTTTTTAAATAAAAAAATTCAAGGCATGGACAAACAGACCCCCACACACCTCACCCTTTCAACACGCACGCCATTTATGCACTCACAAATTCTCGGGGAGGGAGGGGGGGGGGGGGGGGGGTCATACGAGCTCACAAATTCCCAAAACAATATGTGAATGTAAAACAATATTACGAGAAAGGCAGAGAGAGCGAAGGAGAGACATAAGCTCTGAAAGTAGACAAACACACATGGCATGGTGCTTGGCAGTGAATGTCTTTGCATTTGGTGGGAGTGTAGAGTGATGCACTGGGCGAATGTATTCGCCCATGGTTCTAGAAGCGACAAGGACAGTTGATAAATATGCTCATTAGCATCCTCTGTTTGCCAATTATATGATGTCTTGTGTGTGTGTCTATGTCTTTGTGTCCATCCTCTGTTTACCCATTATATGTTGTCTTGTATGTGAGTCTATGTCTTTGTGTCCATCCTCTGTTTGCCAATTATATGTTGTCTTGTGTGTGAGTCTATGTCTGTGTCCATCCTCTGTTTGCCCATTATATGTTGTCTTGTATGTGAGTCTATGTCTTTGTGTCCATCCTCTGTTTGCCAATTATATGTTGTCTTGTGTGTGAGTCTATGTCTTTGTGTCCATCCTCTGTTTGCCCATTATATGTTGTCTTGTATGTGAGTCTATGTCTTTGTGTCCATCCTCTGTTTACCCATTATATGTTGTCTTGTGTGTGAGTCTATGTCTTTGTGTCCATCCTCTGTTTGCCCATTATATGTTGTCTTGTGTGTGAGTCTATGTCTTTGTGTCCATCCTCTGTTTGCCCATTATATGTTGTCTTGTATGTGAGTCTATGTCTTTGTGTCCATCCTCTGTTTACCCATTATATGTTGTCTTGTGTGTGAGTCTATGTCTTTGTGTCCATCCTCTGTTTGCCCATTATATGTTGTCTTGTGTGTGAGTCTATGTCTTTGTGTCCATCCTCTGTTTGCCCATTATATGTTGTCATTTGTATTGTGTGTGGGTCTATGTCTTTGTGTCCATCCTCTGTTTGCCCATTATATGTTGTCTTGTGTGTGAGTCTATGTCTTTGTGTCCATCCTCTGTTTGCCCATTATATGTTGTCTTGTATGTGAGTCTATGTCTTTGTGTCCATCCTCTGTTTGCCCATTATATGTTGTCTTGTGTGTGAGTCTCTGTCTTTGTGTCCATCGTTCATTGTTTCTGAAAACAAAGCAAACCTGCCTTTTTTCCCCCAGAACCAATACCCAAGTCCCAGGCATCCATCACCATCAGGAATCTCAACCCAACAACTCCCTGGCATGATTCCTGGACCTCCAGGGCCTCCGTTTAGAATGCCGGGGCCTCCGTCAGGACCTCCATCTGGTTTGCCAGGGCCTCCTGGAAGAATGCCAGGGCCTCCCTCGAATGTACCCGGGCTTCCACCAGGGCCTCCGTCAAGTATGTCGGGGCCATCAGGAAGAATGCCAGGGCCTCCGTCTAGTTTACCAGGGCCTCCGTCGAGTATGCCAGGGCCTCCTGGAAGAATGCCAGGGCCTCCATCTAGTATGTCAGGGCCTCCATCAGGATTTTCATCTAGTATGTCAGGGCCTTCTGGAAGAATGGCAGGACCTCCATCTAGTATGTCAGGGCCTCCATCTAGTATGTCAGGGCCTCCATCAGGATTTTCATCTAGTATGTCAGGGCCTCCTGGAAGAATGCCAGGACCTCCATCTAGTATGTCAGGGCCTCCGTCAGGATTTTCATCTAGTATGTCAGGCCCTCCTGGAACAATGCCAGGACCTCCTTCTAGTATGTCAGGGCCTCCATCTAGTATACCAGGGCCTCTTGGAAGAATGCCAGGGCCTCCATCAGGGCCTCCGTCTAGTTTGCATGGACCTCCAGGGGCTAGATTAGCTGGGCCTCCGTCAAGTTTAGCTGGGCCTCCCATTGGCTTGCCAGGACCTCCCTCGAGTTTACCGGGGTCTTTCATGGGGCCCCCATCCAGTGTACCAGGCCCTGTCCATCCTCCTCCTCCTGCAGGACCTCCGTCATCCTATGCAGGGGGCCCCCATGTAGCAGGACCGCCTTCAGGACCCTTTCCTGGGCCTCCCTCAGGACCTTTCAATCAGGGCCCACCCGCGTCCCATCAGGGAGCCCACCCGCCCACAGCCCCGGGGGGCATGGTGAGGCCTCATCCACCTGGCCCGCCCTCGGGTCCGCTGGGTGCACCCCCTGTGCCTTACGGCCAGCCGCAGGTGTCCCAGGGCCTCCAACAGCCCGCCTTCAACCACAGCGCCGTCAACAACATGGCCGGAGATTTCAACCGAATGGGTGTCAATGTGAGTGAGACAGGCTGGCGCATGAAGAAAATACAGCGATTATTTATTTAATTATGTATTTTTGGGTGAGGGTACAGATAGTTGCGAACATTAAAGTCAACTAAACTGAGAACTGATTTTTCGAAACCGTCCAAAGCATTGTGGAAACTAAAAAAATAGATGTTTTGTCACATTGTGTAATTAGAAATTTGTTGTTCGTGTACAGTCGACCCCCTCTTTTAAGACCTTCAAAAAATCGCGGAAAATCGGTCGTAAAAGAGGGGGGTCTTAAATCAGGGGTGACCAAAACAATGCACTCAGTGACTCACTACACCGTATATGACGCACAGCACATGCATACACTAGAACTAAAACATGCTTTCTCCGTCATTCTTGAATGAAGCATCGCGGTCTAGCTAATATACGAAAACGGGCGAAAACAGAAAGTGTGCTCGCGGCCCGTGTTGCACTCACACACAAACTACAGATAACAACAGTACAGACCTAATTTTCGCCATTTTACGCTCTGGCAGTTCATTTTCAATCACAGTTTGCACACACGGAACTTTTACCGCGCATACAACTCGGCTGACAAAATGGCGCCGCAAATACGAAATCACGGCAAACGCTAATGCGCCAGCTGCTTTCATTTATTGGATTTTGTGTGTTGTTTGCATTCAGTGAGTGTTTCAGTGCACGCACTAACGCTGATTTATCAGTTTGATAACGGAAAGGAGCTGCTTTTCAACTTATTTTTTGGTAAAGTGAGACCATTCACTGAGTTCCAACTTATGGAGTGTGACCGATCACCTAGTTTCAACTTGGGAGTTGACTTCGCATTTAAGGCCTACTTGTGCACAGAGTTCGTAAAGATCGACACGATCGCGACCGTTTCAGTTCAAACTTTGATCATAAACTGCTCAGTGATGACACATGTGCATAAAAGTGGTGACATTTAGTGGTCAGATCGTGATATCGCTGATTAAATTCTTCAATTTCGGCATGAGAACGGTTCGTTTTTACCGAGATTGACCTAACAACAGTGGTACCCCAGCTGTGCGTCAGCTCGAACTGAGGCCGAGAAGGATAGATATCATCGTTTTTGCGACTGATAATTGTCAGAATGTGTTGCATCGGTCGTAAAATCAACAAGATTTACGGTCGCAAAACGCGTTAGAGGGGGAGTCGTAAATGAGGAGGCAAGTTTAGAAGAAAAACGATCCGTCATTCATATTTCAGTCGTAAAAGAGGGGAGGTCGTAATTCAGAGGGCCGTTCATGAGGGGGTCGACTGTACTTTGATATTCCCCAACTTATTTCTTATTTCTATTTTCTTATCTTTATCGTTTTCTTTTCTAGCCCTTCATGAAGTTGTATTTTCTCTTATGATTAAATTGTTTCTGTTATCAAAGAAGATGATTTTTTTTCTATTTGGTTACTTTGTTATGCTTCTAATGTTCAAAATTAACCTTTGTTTATTTTTCTTAAATGTGTGATTTTTCAGTCTGTGATTGCCAGCCGCCATATCTGTGACTTATTTTGAGTAGGCATACTATAAGCTTTAAGCTTGTTGCTGCCGTCATTCATGTTCATTTTATTTGGTGTATATGTTTTGCTTGTCAATAAAAAATCATTTAAACCAAGAAAATACAGTGGAACCTCCCTTTTAAGACCTTCAAAAATCATCCTGAAATAAGGTCTTCAGTGGGAGGGAGTTGTATAAGGGAGGTGATTTTAATACTTACAAAGAAGAGCAATGTCTCAGAGAAGTCGGTCTTATAAGGGAGGTTCCACTGTAGTGTTGTTGATTTTTGGCTGTTTTTTCAGTCTGTTACATATTTGTTTTCATCTGTTATGAAGTGCAAAACTTGTGTTAGGGCTATGGGAAAAATAACTGTTTAGAAATGTGTTGTATGCTGTACATACATTGACAACTTTCAATGCATTTGATTTGATGCAGTCTTTTTTGTAATGGTTTGGATTCTAGGGGAGTGTGAAAGGGGATTGGGGTTGACGTAAATGTAGTTATTGTGATTTCGTTTAGGGTTGTTCCTTATGATAAGTGCGTTGTTTTGTTGTTGTTTTTGCTCAGATTTTTAACTTCTTTGTGAAGCGCTTAGAGCCCCGTAAAGAGAATAAGCGCGATATAAATTGTCATTATTATTGTTTCTTTTCGTTTTTTGTTACCACAACTACCTACTGTTTTGTTACATTTGATGTTAAATGATGCAGTCTAAGAATGAAAGAGGTGAAACCTGTATTATAAATGCACTGATCTATTCTATCATCCTTACCATTCCACTACAAGTGCATATTTGTCTAACATCAGCTTGGAAGACAGACATTTACTGTGCTTGTCTTATCACCCCAACTCCCATTATAGATTAAGAGTTAAATGTGACGGGCTCTGGACCTCAAATTTTCATTTTCTTTCCCCTCAAAAGTACTATCTAGCATACAAATTCAAGTAAATTGTATTTTCTGTTTATATTACCATAAAATGCAGACTATGAGCCGCAACTTTCGCCCATGTGGCTCATAGTCATATACTGATGCGGCTTGTCTGTGGATTCTTCCCTCTATATTTGTCAGTTTTATTATATCTGTTTCCAGTCACATTCTCCAACCTATTTTAAACTCCATTGAACTTGAAGCCCTAAAATCTGGTTTTGACTCTTAATAGATTCAAATCCCATGTTAAAAATGTGTCAGACTTAGTATCCTACACTCATGTTGAAGTACCACTATTTCTAATTCACTATTTCTAATTGTCAGCTGTTTTGTGTAAGCAATTTTGTGTCCGGCTTATAAACTGCTGTGGCTTATATGTGAATAAATACCTAAAATTCTGTATATTTGGGTATGTGGCTAATATATAGTCCACATTTTTCGGTATGTTGATTTCTTTTTAACTTCATTTTTACTGTTGACTCATGACTGTTCATGCATGTGTCGTCCCTCAGGATGTGCAGCGAGGGATCAACCTGCTTCAGGAGAAGAAGCTGATTGGCCCTGAGGGGGTGGAGACCGCCAGGCCCGCCCTGCCCCAGCATGGAAAACGGGTCAACTGCAACCCAGAGTGAGTAATCTATCCATCTACATGCACACTTATATCCCGTTTCCTGCCAAAGAAAAGTTGAGAAAATAAGTATTTTTTACTTATTTATAACATACTCAAAGGACATGTTACAGTGTTGCATTTCATGTGGCAAAATAATCCGGAGATATATCCCTCCTAATTGTTTAAAAACTAAAATCTGCATCTTAGAATTGTGACATGATTAAAAGTTATGACGTCAAAATCTCAGACCAAGTTCTTTATGCTTTCCAATCACTAATTCCCACAGTGTCACAGTTTTTCTTCAATATAAAAAAACAAAAAAACACTGATAAAATGGCGATATTTCGGTTTATTTTTCAACCTTCGACGGGCAAAGTACCAGGGCAAGCAACATCAACAGTTTTTCTTGAAAGAATTATCCAAAGCAGACTACATGTATCATTTAATCAAACATTCTTTTGTTCTTATACTTGTTGATTCAAGTCTTTTTTCTGTCTCTCTGTCTGCTTCTTTCTGTTTCTCTCTTTTTTTTCTGTCTGTGTGTCTGTCTCTATTTTGTCTCAGATGTTATTTTGCACCAAAAGATGACATTGTTTTGAAAAGTAGAAGTAGTTTACTAAGTTTCTTACTATTGCTCAATATATTTTTTTACCATAAGAAAACATATACAGCCTATTACATGCTAATGCAGTACACAACATTAAATGCCACAGAACATGAAACTTCCAAGAAGTGTATCAGTGGTGGGTGTTTTTTGGGGGGAGGTAAAAAATAAATTTCTTTAAACACATGCAAGCTTCCAAGTTGCTTCTTTCATGTCAAGAAAAAAAAGAGTTGATCGTTTTGAGTTCTGTGAACATTAGAACGTTGAATTATCAGTTGTTCATGTGCACGTTCCGATGCCTTTTTCTCGTGCTGCTGATTGTATTGCACTGAATCGCCTGTTGGTTGCAGTGTGTTCCGCTGTACCCTGAATGCCATACCCCAGAGCTCCTCTCTCCTCAACAAATCTCGTCTGCCCCTGGGAATCTTGATACATCCCTTTAAGGACCTGTCGGTAAGAGCATTGGTGCCACTGTCTTTGTTTTTGTGTCCTGTAAGAAATTGAGATGGATGATTTCGTGGTGTCTGCGTTTCCTTTCATTAACTCATTCGCTTTGCAACAATTTTGAATTTATTTTTTTTTAAATCACTCTAGCCATACACACTAACGAAACATACATAAACAAAAGGAGAAATGAAAGAAGATTACGGGTTTTTGCTTCAGGTTTAGACACAGGGAAGTGGTAGATCAGACTTTTTTTTATATATAGACTTTATAGAAAAACTCTCAACACCGATTGGTTCCCCCACAACAAACCACTACAAAAGCAAAGTCAGAGGCAAAATTGTGGTCTAAGGGAGTGAAGCGAGTTTAGAAGTGACCAAGGTATGGTGTGCACACAGATTTACTTCCCTTGAAGCAAATGCATCAAATTGACAGCTATCTATTAATTCCGGACATATATGGCCGGAACGACTTGAATGAGTTAACCTCTTCACTGCTATCATGCATGTTTTGCTAAGTAAGGCCCATGCTGGCTAGAAAAGAGGGTTGAATCATGGCAAACAGCGATCGTCAACAGAGTATTGCAGACAATGGATTCTATGACGAACGTCGTTCGTCAACAGCACAGCGAAGAGGTTTATTAAAGATAATTAAAGTGTCAGTCTGTATCCCCATTCAGGACACACTGAAACGTGCCTCATCTGGTTTGGAACAGTCACAAAAAAGGGCTGTCAAAGATATTTTATAGCAATGAAGGGATAGTCACAGTGTTTGCCATACTTTACGGACTATAAGGCGATACTTTTTTTCCCCAGACTGCGCCTTATGATGTGACTGATAATATAGTAAGAAAACAGAGTAACAAAATCTGAATTTTGTGTTACATTTTTGGGCGCGCGCCTTATAATCCGTAAAATACAGTACAGAAAATAGTCATCTTTTGTGGAGCATTAAAGTTTTTAAACTCCATCAAGAGTGTTATGCAAGGATTCAAGGTTGCATTTATCGATTCTTTTGGTCATTCAGTTTTGGAATTAACCCTTTCACTGCCAGACATTTTTCAGCCCAAAAAATGTCCATCAAACTTACCTGGATAGAGAAAAAAATCTGTCTGCAATACTGGGGATTCCTGTGTGACATATTTAAAGTAAGGCCTATCCTTACCTCCCAAAATGAAGAGGAAAGGGTCTTTGGATAACAGACTCTGATTTGATGCTTTTTAGTGACATGGGTGTTAAATCATTGTGGTTCAAAAATGTGATGTTGGCGGTGAAAGGGTTAAGCTTGTTTTAATCTTTTGACCAAGCCTTGCACTAAATATATGATATATGTAAGGTGATTTTTTGTTTGTTATGCTATAGGTTACAAATCTTTAAGACAATTTGAGGTGGCTATTCTGTTGATGTGTGTGTGTGACAGCAACTGCCGGTGATCCAGTCCAGTGTCATAGTGCGGTGTCGCTCGTGTCGCACCTACATCAACCCCTTTGTCACCTTCGTCGACCAGCGCCGCTGGAAGTGCAATCTCTGCTTCAGAGTCAATGAGTGTGAGTCTCTGTGTGTGTCACTGTGTGTGTATGTGAGTGTCATTCTATGTGTGTGTGCCATGGCACATATGTGTGTTTCATCATGCCAAAAAAGCCTATTGTAAACTTTCTTGATCAGTACTCAGGTGATTTTTTTTCTCTCTCTCTTTAGACAAAATGCATAACTACAAACTAATATGAAATGTATTTTAGAGTCTAGTCAATCTGTGACTGGGTTTTTTTCTCCAAGTTTTATTTTCTTTGTCTGTTCTGATGGGTGACTTTTGCAGCAAAATAATTATAAATACCATTTCTGTGTTCCTTTATATGGTAATGGTAAACGACTGAATAGTGTTGTGTGTGTTTCCTGCAGTGCCTGATGAGTTTTCCTTCGACCCAGTGAGCAAGACGTATGGCGACTAATCAACTGACTGACTGACTGATTGATAAATTAGTGTTGTTTGTGTTTGCTTGCAGTGCCTGATGAGTTTTCCTTCGACCCAGTGAGCAAGACGTATGGCGACCCGCAGAGAAGGCCAGAGATCAAGTCGGCCACCATCGAATTCATTGCTCCTTCGGAGTACATGGTGAGGATGATAACCAATAATAATAATAATTAATAATGCTTATATAGCGCATAATCTTGCTAAGCAACTCAATGCGCTTTTCACTCACCATTCGTACAAGCATTTCTAACCAATCAACAACACACTTTTTTTTTTTAGTATCAACATACTTTTTTTTACCCTTGCAGACAATTAGTTTGTCTTCTATATTTTGCCTTCTTTTTTTCTTAATGTTCTGAAAAGTGCCGACTTTGTTTTGCCTTCTTTTTTTCCCTCTTAAACAAGGGTTTTTTGTCCATAAGTCTGAAGTGAGTGTTATTTTTTTCTTGTGACGTTATTATATTATTAAAACATTTTCATTTAGATGAAGTTGGTTTGGTCGCTTCAAACTATACTGACAGGCAGAAGTTCTGCACACACTCATTGCAAAAATCATCAAAAATGTAAATCAGATTCAAAATTAATTTTACTTTGGGTAATCCTAAATCATGCTGTGTGTACAATTGCATGATTTAGGATTACCCAAAGTAAAATTAATTTTGAATCTGATTTACATTTTTGATGATTTTTGCAATGCGTGTGTGCAGAACTTCTGCCTGTCAGTATATTTGTCATCTAATGTGATCTGTTCCCTCTTCTTTTTTATTTTGCATCACGGAAAATGTTTGTAGATCTACTGTGTTGTGTCTGTACTGTTTTTGAACAAGTTATCATAGAAATGAGTGTTGACACTGTGGACTGAGCAGCAGATGGTGTGTTACAGCTGCGGCCTCCCCAACCAGCCGTCTACCTGTTTGTACTGGATGTGTCCTTCAATGCCGTGGAAACAGGTAGTGTGTGTGTGTGTGTGTGTGAAAGAGAGAGAGAGAGTGTGTGTGTGTGTATGTATGTGTGCGTGTTTGTTTATGCATATGATTGTATGCATGTGCTCTGATGTTTCGTGCTTAACTCTTAACCCCTTGACTGCCAGAGAAAATGAAAGAAAAAACAATTGGGCAAATCATGTCATGAAAAAGACAACTGATAGAGCCAATCTGGCAAAATGGTCTGGGGATATAACTCTCTTGACTGTGTTAGAGCAACAGCCAGCATATCAGGGTTATTCCTCTTCATATTCATCAGGTCAGTACGTGATACGTTGGCGGCAGTCAAGGGGTTAATGACCTATTAGGAAGTAGCAGAGCCAAGCCCTATAATCCTGTAAGGATTTGGCAGAATGAGCAAGAATTGGGTATGCTTATTCAGAAAATAATATTACATTTATTTGTGAATAACTTAATGAAACTTGGGAATGATGTTGCTATGACATTGTTTTATGTGTTAATCAATATTTTTGCCGATCTGATGTTTTGTTTTTTGTTTATTTTGATTGTTATTACATAATAAACAAAAATAAAGGTGTGTTCACTAAAGACGTTAAAAAACGATATGTGGTTTGTTTATTGAAAAAATATTGACAACATTATTCACTTACACTATCTGAGAAACACTAAAAGTACAAAATAAACTTATTACTTGCCTTTTTGTAGCATTTTAGTGATGCAATCAACAGGTAAAAATGACGTTCGGTAATGCACACCTGTCAGTGTTATCGCTGTTCACTCGCGATCAAAGTTTTCATGTGAAAACTATCTTGAAGTGTGTTAATCAACTTAAAGATAAAATGGCCTGGGAATGCAGAAGAAGAAGAAGAAGCAAGAACAATAATGAGGAGTGTTGTTGGTGTGCGGTGGGTGCGCAGGCTACCTGCGGCTGTTCACGCAGACCCTGGTGGAGGAGCTGGACCGCCTGCCGGGCGACGCCCGCACCCAGGTGGGCTTCCTCTGCTTCGACCGCGCCCTCTACTTCTTCAACCTGTCCGAGGGCCTGTCCCAGCCGCAGATGATGGTCCTGCCCGACCTGGACGGTAGGCGCTGGAAGGAAATTCTTTATTTCCCTTTAACCCCTTTTCACTGCCAGAGAAAAATTGAGAAATTATATCGTGGTTTTTAAAATTAAATTTAAAAGAGACCTTTTTTTGTGCTCAATCTGAGAACATGGTCTAGAGATAGATGTATACTTTTCCTGACTTTGTCTAAGCCAAAAACCAGAATTCTAGGACTATGATGACATCAAAAGTTAGGACATCATCTATGACATCACACAGCCCGTAGTTGACATAGGGCAGGCATTGAAGGGGTAAAATGAGGGCTGTAGGTAGATTTATAGACTAGGGGCCAAATAGAAGGCATTTTGTCAGCAAAGACAAGCTCACTTTCCCTCACACACAGGCACGCCAAAAATAGATTAAGCTTTTTATTTGAACAAGGGAAGGTATAAAAAGTCAGGAGTGTTATCTCCCTAGAGCTACTAGAAGAGGTCATTTTCCAGTTATGGGAAGTTGCTTTAGGATTGTGTTAGACCTGTGTAACCCTTTCAGCTTTACCAGAACTATCCAGGCAAATTGCGAAAGGCTTTGGTAAAGGGGATGAATTCCAGATGAATGCCCATTATACTGAAAGTGTTAAACTGAGTGTTGTTGGTTTCTGTGGAGGGGGGGCTTTGAGACAATTCTGTCATTGTTTTTGTCTTTTAATAGGTATTCCAAAGCCCTGCCTTGCAGCTGCCCAGAATGCCGATTGTTTTTTTCAACTTTCTTTTAAGGACTATAATTGTACTTCTGTTTTTTTTCTAAGTGTTGAGAAAAGAGGGGGTGGAAGGGAATAGTGAATAAGGAGAGGTTCTACGCATTGGGGTTGCACTCATCATTTTAAAAAAACTCTTCTAGCACCATGGGTGAATAGCGCGTGATTTCAGCCCAGGCATCACTCTACACTCCCACCAAATTACAAAGACATTCACCGCCAAGCACCCTGTCATGTGTTTGTTTTATAGAGCTTTTGTGTCTGCCGTTCAGCGTGTGTATGTGTATGTACATCTTGGGAGTTGTGTATCTCTGTCTGTGTTAGACTTCTGCATGTATGTATAAGTTCTTCTGGGTAAACTTGTCTTGGCCTGACCTACGTCTCGAAACTAGTTAATGTGTACAAAAAACAGTCAATTGTGAATATTGTGTTTCATTAACAATGAACAGATCTGTCCCTGAATGTGTAAAGTGTGTTTCTCATTCACAAACATGAGATTTTGACCTGCACCTTTACCACCGGAACTTAACTCAAGCACTGCCCTGGTGCACACACACAACACACAATGCAACCTGAATTAAGACAATTTGATGAGAAGTTTCAGTGTGTGGGAATTGTCCCAGAGTTTTTTTTTTTTAAGTGTGTTACTAAATACTTCAATTTTTAGTATTATATTTTAATGCTGTAAAAATGAGGGCTTTTCAGAATTTTTTTGTCTCTGCCCACCCCGGACAGCCTAAGGGGAGAGAGAGACTGGTGAAGTTCCTGCAAATATGCATGCACATAGGCACTAACCTTTCTCTCGTGTGTGTGCGACTAAATTAATACAATGTTCTATTGCATTGCCTGACCTGGGCCCAACATACGTGGTCGTCAACGACTGACAGGAAGTCAACTACCACCTGATGTGATTCATAATCACCGTACTGGGAGTGAGCCAATTAGGAGTTTTCAAATAAATGTGTGCTTCATTTTACTTTGTCTTTGAAAAAAAAGATGTGAAAATTATATTTCCTGTGGATTGAAGTTGTTTTTTTCCCTCAAGTTTAAATTCATGTAAGGACTTCACAACAGAATCTTAACGCAAAGCACTTGTGTCTTGCTTAGTTGCTAAAGATGAAAATATATGGAAGTATTCATTTCGGAAAATAAAAGTTAAATCAAAGAACTGACGCATATATTCTTGTGTGTGTGTGTTCAGAGGTGTTCCTGCCCACCCCGGACAGCCTGCTGGTGAACCTGCAGGAGACTTGTGTGTGTGTGTTCAGAGGTGTTAGTGAATGATCCACCCCGGACAGTTTGAGCTGCTTGGTGAACCTGCAGGAAGACTTGTGTGTGTGGACTTATGCAAAAATCTTATTTTCGATAAGACATTTTATTTTGAACAGTTTGAACTAAATTTTAACCAGCCTAACATTGCCCCACGATTTCAAAAAGTACATGGTTTTAAAGAGCATTCAATTTTCTTTTAGATAGAACCATTTTAGTTAAAATTGAGTGTGCCGGGGGGTGCAGAGGTGTTTCTGCCCATTCCCCGGACAGGACCAGTCTGCTAATCTCTATGTTACTATTAAGTTGTGAACCTGCAGGAGACTTGTGTGTGTGCAGAGGTGTTTCTGCCCACCCCGGACAGTCTGCTTGTGAACCTGCAGGAGACTTGCAGGAGACTTTTTTTGTAAAGCATTTGATGTCAACAAATTTTGTGTGTTTGATTACCAGTATATAAAGATTAAAAATCTTGTGTGTGTGTGTGTGTTCAGAGGTGTTCCTGCCCACCCCGGACAGCCTGCTGGTGAACCTGCAGGAGAGCCGGGACCTGGTGGTGGAGCTGCTGACCCAGCTGCCCGCTCTCTTCGAGGGCAACTACGAGACGGGCAACGCCCTGGGCACCGCCCTGCAGGCCGCCTTCAAACTCATGGTCAGTCAACACACCCGGAGCTGTGTTCATTGCGCACCCAGTTTGACCCCCATCGGTTGAGGGAATCAGTCATGGTAGACCTCCGCGAATCGCTGAAAATCCCCCGCGAAACAATTTCAAACAAAATTATTAAAAAATGCATTGAAATGGCATGAAAAAGTGAAAATGTCGCTCTCATTTATTGAATTTTCTGGACCCCCGGCCATTTTCCTTGAAAACCGCTTTGCCCCCACTACCATGCCTGAAACTTACGCAGCCAATTTGACTCCCATCGATTGAGGGAATGTGCACGTTTTAAACAAAATGAGCTCCTCCGGAATCGGAATGTGTTTAGCTTCTTCTTCTTCTTCAGCGTTCAACTGGCTACGCATCAAAACCTCAGACCGAGTGATGTCGCAAACATGGAGGTCCGGCGGAGGTCGTCCGCAGTCCCCCAGAGTTTGGTTCTGAGGTCCGTCCCTCCAGGCCAGGTCTGTTGCCGCATACTGTCATACAGAGGGCAGTCCTGAAGGATGTGGGAAGGGGTCTGGTCAGCTCTTCCGCACTTGCATAGGGATGATCTGCGACCCCAATCCTTCATAGGTGTGCACGGAGGCCGCAGTGCCCTGTGCGCTGGCGAAAAATATTGGTTTGATCTCTCCTCTCCAGTGTCTGGATTGGATCCTTGTGTGTCTGATAGCCGCCATTTTGTTGGTTTTTAGCTGAATGCATTGAGGAGACCCGTGAAAACTGGACACGTACGTATGTACCGTACCCATTATGTGGCCTGGGAAGGCAGAAGAAGAAGAACGAAAAAGTCCCCAAGGGTTCAAAAACAAGTTCATCAATGTCATCACTTAGATGTGTTGGGTTTCCTAGAATCGGTTTGGATTATTGGCTAAGCGTGTGTGTGTTCGTTCGTTCTTTAATTTAACGTCTATCCACCTTACAGTAATCTTAGACTAAGATTTTTGTTTTAAATGTATGTATGTATGTGTGCGTGTTCTTCATGGGATGTTTTTATGCCAAACGAATGCAGGTAGTGGGATAGCTTTGTAATGTTTTAAAGACGTTTAAGAACAAATATCTGTGCAGATGAAAGCATAGCGATACACAGTGGTGATTCTGTTCCTTTTCTTGGCTTGAAGGCCTTAGGAAAGAAAATACTCTGAAAATACCTAAATACCGTAACAAAGTTTTTTGTTTGTTTTTTAATTTACTTAAGTTGTAAAAGATTTTTCAAAGAAAATAATGTCATGAACCCTTTCGCCGCCAGCCATTTTCAGCCCAAAAATACCATTAAACTTAACTGGGTAGAGAAAATAAATTATCTGCAATATTGGGAATTCTTCTGTGACATGTATAACATTAGACCTCCCAAAATTAAGAAAATAGGGTCTTCGGATAACGCCCTGATTTGATGCCTTTTATTGACATGGGTGTTAAACCATTGTGGTGCATAAAAGCGATGTTGGCGGTGAAAGGGTTAAGCGCATAGAGCTTAAAGGTATGCGCTATATAAATCTTCTTAATAAATAAATAAATAAGTATTAAATTTTGTCTTTATATTATGTTGATCAGAAAACTGATTCAACATTAGCGCTATTGATACTTCCTGTTAGTCAGCATTGACATACATATGGTGGAACCTCCGTGTTAAGACCTTGAAAAATCAGCCAGAAAGTGAGAAACGGGTCTTTATAGGGAGGGGTCGTAATAGGGAGGTGGACTTTGGTTGTTGTTGTTGTTGTTGTACCGTGACTGAAAAAACTCCAGGGATCACCCCAACAGCCAGAGCACTTGAATACTATGGTACAAATGCACCAGCTAGGGATGAGAACATTGCGTTTTTGATTACCCCGCCACAATGGGCAGCCACACTCCGACTTCAGAGGATTTTGTTATGCTAGGAGCTTGCCATGACTAAAGACAATCCCTGCATAACTATGCAGAGCATAACAACATTTTGATGTAGCTTTGGTGTTCTGGCCTATGTCAATTGGTCTGACACAGCCTTAAGTCAGGGTGAGGACGCTCGGTAGTCCAGATATGAATGGGGAAAAAAAATGGGTGATTTTTTTGGGGGGTCACATATTAGAGGGAGTCTTGTTAGGGAAGGTCTTAATAGGGAGGTTCCACTGTATATATAGATTTTGTTGTATGGTTTTCTGTGAGCAGAGTGGTACGGGTGGCCGAGTGACGGTGATGCAAACAACTCTGCCCACGGTGGGTCCAGGGGCCTTGGACAACAGAGAGGCCACGTCCAAAGCTTCCAGCCTGGTCAGTGTTTAACTCATTCGCATATCAACGATTTTTGAATAATTAAAAACAAAATCACAAATCACTCCAGCGATACACACAAACAAACTACCATATTTTACGGACTATAAGGCGATACTTTTTCCCCAGACTGATACCCCTGCGCCTTATAATGTGACTGATAATATAGTAAAAAAAAAAAATAGAGAAACAAAATCTGAATTTTGTGTGAAATTTGGGGTGTGCGCCTTATAGTCCGAAAAATACAGTATGCATAAACCAAAGGAGAAATGAAAGAAGATTACGGGTTTTTACTTCAGGTTTTTACTTCCTTTTTACACAAGGAAGTGGTAGATCAGACCTTTTTTTTTAATATAGACTTTATATAAGAAAAACTCTACACCGGGTTTCCCAACAACAAACCACAACAAAAGGAAAGTCAGAGGCAAAATTGGTCTAAAGGAGCGAAGCGAGTTTAGAAATGGCCAAGGTATGGTGTACACACAGATTTACTTCCCTTGAAGAAAATGCATCAAATTGGCGGCTATCTATTAATTCCGGATGTATATGACTTGAATGAGTTGATGCTTATTGCATCATTCTGGGATTTATCTAGATACATTTAGCCTTTTAGTCAATCAAAATACAAGGAGTATCTTGAAAACCACACACACACAAAATACAAGTACAATACGGGTGATCTATATTTTTTTTTCTCGAGAAATTATATTATAAATATTTTTCTTTTCTTACAGGATTGTGGGGGGAAAATATACAGAATTTTTTTTCCATGGATTCTTTATATATTTTGATGTAATTTTTAGAAGTTTTGTTGCCTAAAATAAGTTGTGATTGTGTATTCGTTAAGCATTACTGTGTACACTTTTGTGTGATGTGTAAGAGTATTGTTAGTTTTTTTACTCATTGTTTTCTTATTACTGTTTTTGTTGTTGCTATTCAGTATGCAGACCTGCCTACTGCTACGATTTGGCCGTAGCAGCTACGAAAAATAAAGCTTTGCTACGGAGCTACGGCAACCTTAACGTTGCTACTGAAAAAACAAATTGCCGCCACATTTTATTTTTGCTTATGCCGTTCCCGGTTTTGTCGGTTTCTAAGAGCAGACACCGTGTCACGCGCGATAACCTAGTCACTTCCGTTTTTATCAAAGTGACTGCGCATGCATTCTTATTACTTTCTCTGAAAAAAATGGCGGACTCCAGCAGCAGTAGCGATTCGGGAGATGTTTCAAACGAAGAAAAACGAACCCAAACCAGAAAACGAAAATCATCTGGCACACCATCTTGTTCTAAGAAAAAACATCGGCCTGCCGCACAAGTTTTTAAAATAGCTTACACGGAAGAGTGGCCTTGCATCGTCAGAAGTTGACTCAGTGCGAACCATGCTCGCTGCAGTGCAACCTCTGCCATGCAGACTTCTCTGTGAATCATGGCGGTAGAGACGATTGCCGTCAACACGTTCAATCGGCGAAACATATTAAGCAGTGCGTTTCGGCTCAGGAAGAGAACAAATCGATTGCCGTTGTTTGTGGATGCTACGGAAAAATTTGCCATGCTACTGAAAATTGATGGCTGGGCTACTGATTGGGAAAATTCCAAGTAGGCAGGTCTGCAGTATGTGCTCTTACAGGGACCTTTACCATTCATCGATACCTTTTGTTGTTGCCACACACGTGTGTGCACAAAAATGTTTTAAATTTTATGGGTGCATTTTTCTCTATATTGTCCTGGTTGAACATTTCTTCTTCTTCTTCTGCGTTCACAGGCCATATGGCCATAATGGATAAGGTATGTATGTGTCCGGTTTTCAGTTTTCACTGGTCTCCCCGCTGTTTACAGCCGACACATTCCGATTTCGGAGGAGCTAAAAGGAGAAAAATTATTTGGAAGATTTTTTGAAAAAAAAGCAGAAGTCAGAAAGATAGTAGATGACAGAAAGCAAAGGAAAAAGACAGAGTTAAAGAGAGTGGCATATTAGAGGAAGTTACAAGCACAGAACTTCCAGAAGGTGAGGGAACTATTTTTATGAAAGACACCCCCCTCCCCCACCCTCACCCCGGTATCCCCATGGGGAGAGACTTGTGGAGGGGGCGGGGTTGTCCAGCTCCCCGTATGGAGGCACGAGGCATCCACCCACTGCCCCCAGAACATCTTTAAAAAGTGTCAAACTGGCACGTGATATCTGGTAAATTATAGATGATAGTGTCACCTTTTTTTTTCCTCGCAGAATTCGTCCAACCTTGGTCCGGCGTCTGACTTCTACAAGAAGCTAGCGCTGGACTGTTCAGCCCAGCAAATTGCTGTGGACCTCTTCATGCTCAACGGACAGTACGCTGACATCGCCTCTGTCGGTGAGTGCCTTGGGCCTGAGAGCGTGGATTTACCACACCTGTTTACTCTACTCTTTTCCAGTAGTATTCTACTCAATTTGGACCTCTACTACTCTTCAAAATTGAAAATACAGTGAAACCTCCCTTATAAGACCTTCAAAAAGCATCCAAAATGAGGTCTTATAAGGGAGGGGTCTTATAAGGGAGGTAATTTTAATACTTACAAAGAAGGGCAATGTCTAAGAGAAGTAGGTCTTATATGGGAGGGAGTCTTATAATGGGAGGTCTTATCAGGGAGGTTCCACTGTAATGCTCTAATTATTCATTTTTTGTGAACATTGTTTGATGGTTTAATGAATAAAGCTACACATCTTGCACCAAAACTACTCATTTCAGCTATCCAGACTACTCAAGACTTGTGTAGGAGGTAAACAGGTCTGAATTACTCTTTTTTGGTCTTGGAATGTTTAACGACGATGGCGCATTGGAAGGTCGGAGGTTTGTTTAGTTGGCAGTGTGCGTTGCCGCATGAATGCTCAAACGTTTCGTCATCAGGAGTTACGCATACGCTCTGGAAGTTTTAGGTTTAGTATTAGTCTGTTCATTTCATAATATCATAACAACAACAGGAACAACAAAAATATTACCATATTGTGCGGACTAATAAGAGAAAATGCCAAATAAAAGGCGCGTCCCTCCAAAAATGTTGCACAAAATTCTTCTTTTGTTATTATAGTTTCTGATTATAATATTAGTTAGGGGTCTCAGTCTAGAAAAAAAAACCGTACAGTGGTACCTCCCTTATAAGACCTTAAAAAATCATCCAAAATGAGGTCTTATAAGGGATGGGTCTTATAAGGGAGGTAGTTTTAATACTTACAAAGGAGGGCAATGTCTCAGAGAATAGGTCTTATATGGGAGGGAGTCTTATAAGGGAGGTTCCACTGTATCGCCTTATGATCGGTAAAATTAGGTTATCAGTTTCTTCAGGTTTGAGATTTTCTGTGTTTTAAAAATTGTTTTATCAGGAAATAGTAATGATGGCAACCTCTCTGATGTGTGTGTGTGTGTGCAGCGTGCATTTCCAAGTATTCTGCCGGCAGTGTTCAGTATTACCCGTCCTTCCACACGGCCCGAAACCCTGCCATGTGTGACAAGTTCGAGTCCGACCTCAGGCGATACATCACGCGCAAGATTGGGTTCGAGTCCGTCATGAGGATACGATGTACCAGAGGTGTGTTTCTTTTCCCTAGAGCTTTTGTTTAATGGAAAAGAACACGCGTGGTGGTGAATCAAAATAATACATGTAGTAACATTTTATCAGAAAGAGAAAGCGTACAAAGCTTTATTGTAAAAATAGAAGCCAAGAAGTGTTTACTACTATGACATGGTTGGTTGGTTAGATTTGCCGTTTGAACCAGTGTTTGTGGTTCTTGTAAGTTAATAAAGCTAGTTGACAGAGCAAGTAAGAATGCCTGTGCCACCATCATCATGGTTGTCCCTAGGGTCAGAGGATGACATTCTCGCTGTGCCTTCATCGGTGGATGCTGCATGTGGCTTCGGAGACCAAACTCAGAAACACACATGCGATTGCAGGCGGGACATGGAACACCAGCTGTGACAGGGACAGATGCAGCTCTCGTGCTGTTGCCAGGCACTGACGACGATCATCTTCAAAGCTCTTCACTGCTTTCCTGGTCAGGGCATGCCAGCTGGTTCTGTTGGCAGCAGAGCTTCAAGCTGACGAGGCTGGAGCCCTGCCCACTTTATGTTGGCCTTGAGGTTATCCTTGTAACTCTTCTTGGGGCGACCCTGCTTGTGGCTGCCTTGTGTCAACTCACCGTAGAGAAGCTGACGAGGGATCCTGGACTCCTCCATGCGGATGACATGGCCAGTCCAACGAAGCTGAGCTTGGAGGATTTTTGCTTCGATCCTCATCGTGCTGGCTCTGTCAAGGACCTCGTGGTTGGTAATGCGGTCCTGCCACTGTATCCGCATGATTGACCACAGAGAGCGCTGGTGGAATTGCTCAAACTTCTTGATTTGACTGCGGTACAGAGTCCATGTTTCGCATCCATAGAGCAGTGATGTGAGAACAACAGCATTGTATACCTTCAGCTTGGTTGAGAAGCGAATGTTCTTGTGCTGCAAAACTTTGGTGCGGAGTCTGCCGAGTGCCTGGCTGGCCTTCTGGATTCTGGCTGCAATCTCTTTATCCGGAGAGCTGTCGTTAAAGGCATCAGCATTCTTCAGCAATGGAAATACTTGGCTGCTGAGGAGCACTGTTTTGGGTGGGCTGGGGGCGGGGCGGGTTTATGCCATCATAATGAGAAGACAAAAGTGTAAGTCTGATTAGGAATGTTGGTGGTACTGGTGTGTGTGTGTTGTATGTGTGTGTGCTTATGAATATAGTGTGTGTGTGTGTTGGTGTGCATGCCTGCATGCAATGAATGTATCTATTCTATCATCCTTACCATTCCACTACAAAGTGCATATTTGTACAAGATTAGCTTGATTGAAGTCTGGGCATGCTTTTGCTCTTTTTTGTTTATATGAGGCTGCCAATAAAACTAAAATATTCTCAGGACCCAAAACACTTCTCAGAAGGAAAGAAAATCAATATCTTGACCAAGGTTTTATCCTTTGTTTATTTTGTTGCGTGGTTGCTTCAAAGACCTGTATCCTGTTTTAACCAAAAATATATCCTTGTTTGTTTCTTTTATTGTGTAGTTGCTTCAAAGACCTGTATCCTGTTTAACCAAAAATCTATCCTTCTTTGTTTTGTTGTGTGTTTTTTCCCCCTAGGTGTGAGCATTCACACGTTCCACGGTAACTTCTTTGTGCGGTCGACGGACCTGCTGTCGCTGGCCAATGTCAACCCCGACGCGGGCTTCGGCATGCAGATGTCCATTGAGGAGAACCTGACCGAGTCCAGCAACATCTGCTTCCAGGCCGCCCTCCTCTACACCTCCAGTAAAGGTAGGGAAAGGGGGGCTTGGTACTCGATTCTTCTTCCAATTAGGGATATTTTATCAGAGCTGATTCGAGGGCGCAGGATTGGTACAATCCCCCAAAAATCTGTTCCTTCCTGCAATAATCGGGTCTAAACGCGGGTCGACGCCCGCATATTTGTAGAACTGCCCGCACTTTTTACCGATCGCTGCGGGAATTCCTTCGTCGTCTGCTAACTCCGTCGTCTGCAAAACCGAAAACATCGAGCAGGAATGAATTTCTCGGCATTTCATTGGTTCCTTTACAATGTTAGTATAAATCAACCAATCGCATTCATCTCGTTTACCGACAAGAAGTTGCAAGAGTCCTGCTCGCCATGTTGAATTTTCTTCAAAATGAAGCGGACAACGATGCTCTTCGACTTTGATTTTTGTGGCGGCAAAGTAAAAAACACAAAATCCTCTGCCAAACGAGTGTACAGAAGATGTTGCAAAAACAGCTACTGCATCAACTAGTGCGAGGGAACACCGGTTCCAAGACGAGTGGCTGAAGAAGTGGCCATGGCTAGCGAAGATTGAATCGGCCGCCTCTCCCCCCCCCCCCCCCCCCCTTTCCTCGTATCCATTGGACCTGCCCCCCTTTTTTTCATTCTTAATGGGGGAACACCCCCACTTTTTCAAAATGCTAGAATCAGCTCTGTTTTATGTCGTATTTGACTGTGCACCTTGCATGACTTGTGGGTGTGGGTGTGGGTGTGGCTGGGTGGTGTAGCAGGGCTGCCTACCGTCCCCCCTAAGGGGTATTTGTCCCTGGAAACGGTTAAAATGGGCACCCAGTCCCTGGAATACACTTTTCTGTCTGGTGTCCCTGGAAGCTGAGTAGAATCAATATGTAGTAGCGCAGTCGCTTGTCTTGTTAGTGGACCTTACTATTAAACACGGGAACACCCAAAACAACGGCCACTGTTGACATGTTCTTATCAGTCATCACTGATAGGTTATTGAACACCAAAATATTTTGAATATAAAACCATGTTGGCACCGAAAAACAAGAAAAAGACTGCCAAAAATATCAAGAGTCGCAGCTATTTTGCTAGATCACAACATTATATTTCATGATGCATGACACTGCAATGTTTGTCCCTGGAAATAAGTGTGTCCCTGGTTTTTAAGCAATTTGTCCCTGGATGCTGCAACAGAGGGTAGGCAGTCCTGGTGTAGGTGTGTGTGAGACGAGGGTTGAGGAGGTTGAGAGACTATGTTTGTGTGCGTGCATGCGCGTGCATGTGTAGGTAGGTGTTTATAGGTGTGGTCGTCACTGTACAGGTGGGGGGATGCTTAGATAATTGGTTATGTCTGTGCGTGTGTGTGCGTCGATTTATGAACTGAGTGCTATGTTACTATTTTTTGAAGTTTTAATGAAGCCTTTTATGGCTACTTTTAAATATTTGTCATTGCAAACGCTTTGGGCTCCCACTTTTATCGGGAGGTAAGTGCATTATAAATTTACAATTATTATTATTTTTATTTTATCCTGCCCCATTGCCCAATGTCTTCCTATAGACTGCTATTGGTGCACAGGGTGCAAGCAATGTAAGTTTGTGTCATCCATCCCACGGGCACGGCACGGCCTACTCCTACCGAATAGTGGAATAGGCTCTAATGTGTGCGCAAGATCTTGTGCATGCGTTCACCACATGGGACCTTGGTTTTAGGTCTCATTTGAAGTTGTGTGTGTGTGCATGTGGTTTTCATTGATTTTTCGTATTAGTAGTTTAAGCTTCACTGCATTCTGAGTCTATAAGTATCCTGAGTTTTGACTTTAAACTTTTGTTTACATTTCTTTATCTGTGTTTAGCCTTGCTGCATTGTGTGTTGAATGATATCATGCCCTAGCTCTTTTTTTTTTTTTAGCTTAAAAGTTCTATATTACCTTTGATTGAAATTTCCATTTGAATTTTCATCTCACACTCATTAGCACATTGTCGGTCTTTGTGATACGAAGTTGAAAAATATGGCTGTAACTGTTTCTCTGTTTAAGGAGAGAGAAAAAAAGAAGGAAAATCTTAACTTTAAAAAAAAAAATCCATTTCTTTCTCTCTGAACTGGCAAAATTTGCACTAGTATGCAATCACATCGTTTTCTCTCCTCTTTTTTGTGTGTAATATGGTATAGGCTAATAACTTCAAAATAATTAGATGACCGCTAGGACCAATCACGGACACACGAAACACAAGACATTCGGGTAGTACTTGATCCTTTTATTGAGGCTTAACAGCAGGCATCAGAATTGTCAGAGGATTTGCACATTTCAGAGGATTGAAAATTGTTGGCAGAGGATTTGTTTGTGGTGGCGGAGGTTTGGCCATTGTGTCTTCATTGTGAGATAGCATTTTAAGTGATTTCTCAATGAATTATGCCGTTTTTTGATGTCTTGTTTGGAACTGATTTCAGTGTTGTCCTTATAATATACTCTGTGTGGTCTTGATGGCCTTGTGACTGCAGTTTTCAGAGGATTGGACATCAGATAGTTCTGATGCCTGAACATACAGACGTTTTTGAAAATGTATGTATCATGTCTGTATGTTAAGCCTCAATAAATGGATGAAAATACTACCTGAATGTCTTGTGTTTCATGTGGTATAGCCTAATCTGTTCTCTTATGATCAGACTGATGTTTGTTGTCGATCAGGCGAGCGTCGCATCAGAGTGCACACGCTGTGTGTGCCCACCACCAACCAGCTGAGCGAGGTGTTTGCCGGGGCGGACCAGCACGCCATAGCTGCCCTCCTGGCCAAAATGGGTCGGTACAACAACAACATGCAGCATTTATACCATGCTGAACCTTGATATAAATCAAATCGAAGCGCGCACACACATTCAGGGGTGCATGTGGGTGTGCCTGAAGCCTTAATTCAGGCAATCTGATGCTGGTTCAGGCAGAGGTCTGCCTGAAAATAAGGCTCTACTATATGGACTCTAACTCATGAACTGATGAAGTGACCGTTATAATAAGGGTTATGATGGAAAGTTCGGGCAAAAGCTTTGGTCACCGCGTGCACCCATGCACTTTAGACATTCATAAAGCATTCAAACAAAAACGCAATACAAAGTGAACACACACAGTTGACATAAATGGAACATAGCAGAAACAGACCTTATGGCGAGAGAGAGAGAGAGGGGAGAAAGAGAGCGGAGCTTTAATGACGGGGGAACAGGTGGGTTTTGAGGTTAGCTTTGAAAGCAGAGAGGGTCGGTCGCTGACGGAGGGAATGAGGAAGTTTGTTCCAGGAGGTCGGTCCTGAGACAGCAAAAGAGCGCCGACAAACAGTTAGAAGGGTACCCAAGGTACCCATCGCGCTGGACACTCCTGTTTTCTTTGTCCATTACAGACTGTCCACACACACACACACACACGGGAATACCGGGGGGGGGGGGGGGGGGGGGGGCTTTTGTACAAATAGTTCCCCCACCTTCTGGAAGTTCTGTGTTTATAGCTTCCTCTCATCTGTCACTCTCTTTGACTCTGTCTTTTCCATTTGCTTGCTGTCATCTACTATCTTTCTGCCTAACCGGTCCATTCTCCTGCCTTTTTTCACGACACACTTTCAAAAAGATTTCCTCCAGCCGAAGTCAGACTTGCTGGGCCTAACTATTTCTTAGTTAGGCGCATAACGGCAGCATGACGAATCTGCGCTCATAATTGACAGTAAGCTGTCTGAGCGATCGAAGAAGAAGAAGACTGTTCACCTTCACGGCTATCCAATTATCTCCTAGTCTTTGTGCTCAGTTTTACAGTCTGTGTATTGCAAAAATATAAATATTAGATATATAGAGCAGTTCTATGGATTTAGCTAAAGTGAAAAAAGGCATTGGTTATGACACTTGATTGACTTGTTAAGCTTCTTCTTAGTTCTTTTCTCTCTCTTTTTTCATCTTTCGGTTTCACGCAAAGATTTCAAATACACAAAATTATCTTATAAATAGTGTAGTACTTTAGTACAGGAAAAATAAGTTTGGAAGGAGAAGATGAAAACAAAGCCAGTTGATAAAATAATGCCTTTTTGTTCGCCAGTTTTATTTGTTAAGGGGTTTTATGTGTTTTGGTGGGGTGTTGTTTTTTTGAGGGGTGGGGTCTTTTTGTTGGTTTGTTTACAAGTTTGTGGCTTATGTGGTTTTTGCTTGATGGTGAGTTTAATTAGTCGACTACTGGTACAATCATGTACAATAACACCCCCACCCCCCACCCCAACTCTTATGGAGAGTGTTCCTGAAGACTGGATCTTCCTGATGAATGTGGGGGGGTTTTTTTTGGGGGGAGGGGTTATTGTACATGATTGTACCAGTAGTCGAATTACAGTGGAAAACGTTTCGCCCTTGTTGGAAAATAAAATGCCGGTGGTCGTTGGTTTCCAGCGGCGGACCGCACGGTGAGTGCCTCGCTGGAGGATGCGCGTGAGGCCGTGATGAACGCAGCCCAGGACATGCTGAACGCCTACGCCTCCCAGGTGCCCGCCTCTCAGCGCGCCGGGGCCCTCGTGGCCCCCCACTCCCTCCGCCTCCTTCCTCTCTACGCCCTCGCCATGCTCAAGAGTGTGAGTTGGTGTTGTGAGGGAGTGTGTGTGTCGGTCTGTCTGTCGCTCTGTCTGTGTGTTTTTGAGTTATTGTATATCTATGTGTGTGCATCGCTGTGTGTGTGTCGGTCTGTCCATGTGTTTTTGAGTGATTGTATAAATTTATGTGTGTGCATCACTGTGTGTGTGTGTGTCGCTCTGTGTGTCTGTCCATGTGTTTTTGTGTGATTGTATATCTATGTGTGTGCATCGCTGTGTGTGTTGGTCTGTCTGTCCATGTGTTTTTGAGTGATTGTATATCTATGTGTGTGCATCACTGTGTTTGTCTGTCTGAGCATGTGTTTTTGAGTGATTGTATATTTATGTGTGTGCATCACTGTGTGTGTCTGTATGTCTGTCTGTCTCTGTTTGTCCATGTGTTTTTGAGTGATTTATTTATGGGTGTGCATCACTGTGTGTGTGTATCTGTTTGTCTGTCTGTCCATTTGTTTTTGAGTGATTTATTTATGGGTGTGCATCACTGTGTGTGTGTGTCTGTTTGTCTGTCTGAGCATGTGTTTTTGAATGATTGTATGTTTATGTGTGTGCATCACTGTGTGTGTAAGTTAGTGTGTGTAGCGTGCTTGTGCACGCATGTATGCCCAAAACCACATTCTTTTTTTGCAGGTAGATCTCTATTTGTATATCTGGCAAGTACAGATTGCTAGGTTTTGCTTTGAAAATACTGAAAAATATACATGATGTTTGTAGGTTCTTTGTTTTTCCATGAATCAGATTTACAATGTGTTGAACAAAGAACAATCCACACATTCAAAGCATCAATCTACATATTATTTTGGATCATACCTTTGTTAGTGGTTTTTTTGCTTTGGCTAATGTTAAGAACAGTCCCCTCCTCTGCCCCTTCCATTCATTTCAGATGGATTCAGTTAGGGTTAGGGATAGGTCTACGGTCTGTTAAGTACATCAATCTCATCACATACCATCAATTTTTATTTATTATGTTTTTGAGGATTAGACGGTTTCAAGTTAGGTTTAGGGTCAGTTTAGTGTCAAACACAAACAAAATAAAAGTTGATGACTAAGCTGACCCTAAACCTATCCCTAACCCTATCCCAATCCCTATTCCTAAGCCTAACCCTAACCTGAAACGAATGGAAGGGGCAGGGGAGGGGGCTATTCTTAACATCTGCCTTTGTTTCTCTGCCTCTTTTTTCTCTCTTTTACTGTTTTAGAATGTTCTTGAAATTTAGCATCAGTAGTTAGTATTTTCCTTCTTTTTTTTCTTTTTTTTTCAGACTGGGTTCCGGTTATCGCCGAGCATCAAGCTGGACGACCGTGTGTACGCCCACCTGGTGGCGAAAACCCTGCCGGTCGGTTACCTGCTGCAGACCTACTACCCTCACCTGTACCCTGTGCACACTCTCACCGATGAGGTAGATGTCCTTTCATTAAGGGATGGATACAAACATGGGTGTATTGGTTTAGCTTAAAATGAGCTGGGTTTTTTGCTAAATATGTTTGGGCGTATCATTTTCTTGTCTATATGTCTGGACTCGGGAAAAAAATTCTGTGTGTGTATGTGTGGTGGTTTTTTTGTTTTGTTTTTTACTTTGTGGGGGGGGGGTGTTCATGGAAGTGCTTAGGTGTGTGTTTGTGAGAAATAGAGTGAGTATGATTATGATATGCAATTTGTAGTTTCTTTTTTGCTTCTCTCTCTCTCTCTCTCTCTCTCTCTCTCTCTCTCTCTCTCTCTCTCTCTCTCTCTCTCTCTCTCTCTCTCTCTCTCTCTCTCTCTCTCTCTCTCACTCGCTGTCTCTGTCTGTCTGTCTCTCTCTCTCTCTCTCTCTCTCTCTCTCTCTCTCTCTCTCTCTCTCTCTCTCTCTCTCTCTCTCTCTCTCTCTCTCTCTCTCTTTCTCTCTCTCACTCGCTGTCTCTGTCTGTCTGTCTCTCTCTCTCTCTCTTGCTGTCTCTCTCTCTCTCTCTCTCTCTCTCTCTCTCTCTCTCTCTCTCTCTCTCTCTCTCTCTCTCAAATTCTTCTCTCTTTCTCTTTATGTCTTGACCTTTATGTTTTTCTCTCCCCCCCTCCCCCCCTTGCTGTCTTCCTCTCTCTCCTCTTTCGCTCTATCTCCCCTTTTATCTCTCTTCCTCCTTCTATCTCTCTCTTTCTTTCCCTCCTTCCCTCTCTCTCTTCCCTCTTATTCCCTTCCGACTTCCCATCTTTTCTTATGCTTGCTGGACTCAAAGTTGGCTGCCTACAAGAAAAAGAACACATGCACATACACATGCACACCCTCTCTCTCTCTTTCTCTCTCTCTCTCTCCCTCCCTCTCAATTCTTCTCATTTCCTTTGAACTCCCCTCACTTTCTTTGCAGGAATCTATAGAAATTGTTTATTGGTCTATTGACAGGACTCGATTGAGGTGAACAACGGGGAGGAGCTTGTCCCCAAATCCCCCCAGTTCCACGTCTCTCTCACTCTCTCTCCTTCCTTCTCATTCCCTTCCCACTTCTCTCACTTTCTTTGCAGCACTCTATAGAATTTGTTGACGTATCTATTCTATCTATGTATGCACTGCTGAGACAGCTGCACTGGCTCCCTGTTGCAATTAATTTCCTATTCATAACTGTTTTTTCGGTTTTTCTCATGTGTAGAATATAAAAGAAATTAATACAGATAAATATTTACATACCTTTACCAGGAACTTTTAGTTTACATTTTTTGGATTTTTTAAGTCAAGTGGTTAACTGGGCGGCCCCTTATGTGCAGGATTTGTTTTCAATTTCCCAGGAGCACCCATGTTTATGTGTTTCTTTATTGACAGGACTCGATTGAGGTGAACAACGGGGAGGAGTTTGTCCCCAAATCCCCCCTGCTCCAGCTGTCCTCGTCCCACATGGACCGCCATGGGGTGTACGTGCTGGACCAGGGGGACAGCGTCTACCTGCTGGTGGGCAGCGCCGTGCCTGACACCTTCTGCCAGGATGTCCTGGACGTGCCCAGCTTCAGCCAGATCCCCGACGGAATGGTCAGTTCACTTCACACATACCTGCCAACCCTCCTGGTGAATCCGATTTTGTCACCTCTCCCGGTCTTCCCAGAATTCACGTGAAACTCCCGGATTTCGGAATTTCCAGCTTAGATGACCTCAGAAACGAGTGTTATGAAACCCCCGAAAACCGAAACTGGGTTTCAGGAAGCTTCGCGGAGCAGAGTTCGTACTGCGCATGTCGGAAGCGGGGGCTACTTCCTCCTGCAATTTTGTTTGGTGGTCTTTAGGCCTGTCTCACGCCGCCATTGAAGTAACCTCGCCACGATGCCTCGCCACATTTTCATGTTTTGCATTTTTGCTGCTGGTAAACTTTAGCTTAGAATGACTTCAGTGAGCCCCCTGAGGGCTAGTTTTCACATTAAAAAAAATAAAAATTCTCAGCTTCAGGGAGCACAGCCCCCTGACCCCCGCGCTGGGAGGGGGGATACTCACCCCTTCCAAACCCACCCCCCTCCGAGGTTTTGTTTGGGAAAAGTTGGCAGCTATGCTTCACACTGCAGGCATGAGGATTTCAGAGGATTACGAATTTCTGACAGAGGATTGGCTTCTCTTGTCAGAGGTTTTGCCTTTTTATTGAGTGTTATCCTTTGTGTTAAATAGCGTTTTAAAGCGATTTAGCACTATATTGAGCCTTTTTGGTGTTGTTAAGAACTGATTTCAGTGTTGTCCCTCTACAGTCTGGGGCTTTGATGGCCCTTGTACCGTTGTTTTCAGAGGATTGGACTTCAGACTATTCTGATGCTTGCTTCTGGGATGTTGGAGGAAGATCGTTGTTTCGTTTTTATCTCGTCTTTTGGTCGTTTTTGTCTTCGTTGTTTTCCTCCTTTTTTGTTGTTGTTTGCCTCCGTTTTTTGTTGTCGTAGTTGTTGTTTGTTTTCCACTTGAATAAAAATACATGTTTTGTTTTATGGTTATGCATCTGCAAATGTGAATGGATTCCTTTTCCGGTTTTTGGTATGCATGTGTATGCATGTTTTTTCTTCGGTTTTTTTCCGTCGTCTTTGGGGTGTGGGTGTGTGTTTTTTAAGGATATGGAACGGTAGGTTTACTCTTATTTGGTTTGCTTGCCAATGGATAACATAAGTTGATGAAGACGATCACAATGACAGTGATGATAACATTTTAAACAATGATGATCAAGATGATGGTCGTGATAATGATGATGATACGCTGATGATGATGATGTACCATAAAATGCGGACTATAAGCCGCTACTTTTGTCTTCAACTTTGGCCCATACGGCTAATAGACTGATGCGGCTTATCTGGATTTTTTTTTTCCTTTCTATTTATTAGTATGATTAAATCTGTTTGTGGCCACATTCTTGAGCCTATTTTGAGCTTCTTTAGACTCAAAACTGGTTTTGGTAATCAATAGATTCAAATCTCATGTTTAAAGAGTCTGAGAATATTAAGTACCGATGTTCTGATATGAGAATTTCTTTATTTGTGTTAGTTTGTGCACATGCAATCTTCTCTTAGGCTTATAAACTGGTGCGGCTTATATGTGAATAAATACCTAATATTTTGTCAATTTAAGCGATGCAGCTTATATACAGGTGCGTCTTATCGTCCAGTTTTTACGGTAAATGAAATGATGAATTGCAGGTGGATCTGCCAGAGCTGGACAACCCCACGTCGGACAGAGTTCGGCGTTTCATCAACTACCTCATGGACTGCAGACCAGGGGGCATCTCTTTCCTCATCATCAGGTACCCGTCTCCTTCAGAGTGTGTTTGTGTTTGCGTCTGTGTGTGTGTGTGTATGTCTGTGTGCGCATGCCGTATTTTTCGGACTCTAAAGCGATACTTTTTTCTGAGACTGAAACCCCCTGGGCCTTATGCTATGACTAGTAATTTAATAAGGAACTATTAAAGCAAAATCTGAATTTTATGTTAAATTTTTTGGGGGGAGGGCATCTTATAGCCTGAAAAATACGGTGCTGTGTTTGTGTGAGAGAACTTTCCGATGCCTTTGTCACGTTCATCAGCCCCTTGGGGGCGTTGTGTCACGCTCGTTGTGGTGGCTTGTTGCAGAGACGACAGCAAACAGCGCCACCTGTTCTTCCGGCACATGGTGGAGGACCGCACCGAGACCAGCATGTCCTACTACGAGTTCCTGCAGTTCCTGCAGCAGAAGGTCAAGGCCTGATGCCGCCTTCGCTCTAGGCTCCGCGTCGACAACACTGGGCTTGTCATTAGCACTTCATGCTCATCATTTCTGGTCGGTTTTTTTTAAACTCTTCTAGCGCCATGTATTTTTTTGACGTTCTTGGTTGTCCGTGGCATCTCAAACCGACAAGAGGGGGGGGGGGGGGCGGGGGTGTAACTTTCTTTTTCTTTTTTTTTGAGTGCGCATGCTTTGCTTTAGCTGGAAAAAATCGCTGACATAATCTCTAAGAGTAGACAAGCACGTGGCAGGGTGCTTGGCAGTGAGGGTCTTTGCATTTGGTGGGAGTGTTAGAGTGAATGTATTCGCCCATGGTGCTAGAAGAGTTAATGCGTGCGTAATGGTGGACTATAGTGGAGAAGAAGGAAGAAGAGGAGGTGTGGTGGCAAACGACGAACAAAATTTGTTTTTAAAAAAAGGAAGAGACCCTGCAAGTAGTGTCTTGCTCAGCAATGTTATTAACCTTATCTTTTGCCATTTTATTTATTTTGAAGATTCCGCAATCGCTTTATTAAAGACCCCCCACGTCACGTGTCACATTCCCTCTTATGCTAGGAAGATTTCTTAAGATTTCTTACCAGATATAAGAGGGAAAACACTTGAAAGCCGTGATTTTGACACGTGACGTGGTGGGTCTGTAAACATTATGTGGATTTTAAACTTCTGATGAACGACAAACAGTTTACTGCAAATGAACTACGAAAGAAACGTCAGTGGGGAAAATGGGACGGGGGGGAAAAGCCAGTGGAGTCTTCATAACACTGGTTATATTTTCTGAAGGCTGGCTATTTATTATTGACATCGCATGTTCATCTCAACAGTTTGTGTGTGATCGTCTTCAGAAGAGTCTCTCGCTGCTTGTTTCGTCTTCTGTGGCGTTCTCTGTGGCGTTTTGTTTAGCCTCGAAACGTCGTGAAAGAGATGGACAAAAAGCTGTCGGAGCAAGTCGTGGTCGTATAAAGCAAACAAAAAACTGGATGTTGAGCTACTGAATACTTTGCGCATGTTGTGGGGTGTCGGGAGAAAGAAGTAAAGTCGTACACAGTTCTTGATTCCATACGCTCCACTCCCTTCGCAACATCTCCAGTTAAGCTTGGGGGGGGGGGGGTTAGCCAGCATGGTTCTGATTGATGTGTCATTTTTTGTTTTTTTTATTCTGATAGTTTGTTTAATTTTGTGAAGAATAATTTATTGAAAACAAAAGTCAAAGTCAAAAAGTTTATTTCAAAACCCCCATGGGGCACATATGCTCCCCGTGGGGATACCGGGGGGGTCTTTTGTATAAATAGTTCCCCCACCTTCTGGAAGTTCTGTGATTGTAGCTTCCTCTAATCTGTCACTCTCTTTGACTCTGCCTTTTCCCTTTGCTTACTGTCATCTACTATCTTTCTGCCTTACCGGTCCATTCTCCTGCCTTTTTTCACGAAACACTTTCAAAAACATTTCCTCCAGCCGAAGTCGGACTTGCTGGGCCTAACTATTTCTTAGTTAGGTGCATAACGGCAGCATGACGCATCTGCGCTCATAATTGACAGGAAACTGTCTGAGCGATCGAAGAAGAATAAGAATGGGGCACATGAAAAATGTTACCCATCACAATGTAACCAATTCGCTTATGAGCAATAAAGACAGAAACACAACAGCATAACATGGCATACAAAGGCATATAAACTGTCACACACAACCTAACATCTGCACACATAGCACCAGTTTACTAAACACCAAAAAAGTTGAGCTTAACCTATAAAATGGGCTATAACTATGACCAAAGAAAGAAGCTAGAAAAGTAATGGTTCAAAAGGGCACTGAAATGCATCAAGGGGCGAGGTAATGCAGTAATATTGGAAAGTTTTAGTAACCGTAGTAACATGTAATAAAGATAGTCAGATTTAAGTCTTATTATATGAATACTTATTTAAATATCTTTCATGAATTTATGTTTCCCAAGCATTCAGTGGTAGCTGTTTATTCTGTGAGCTTAGATTAGAGATTAGGTAGAAACAAATTCAGGTACTTGAACAATTTGTCCAGCTCATAATTCTCTGTAAAGTTGTTTTTTTCATGTTTGGAATGGTTTTGAGTGTATAATTTAGTGCAGAAGGTTGGGTGGTAGAGGTGGGGGTGGGGGGGGTGCATGCTTGCATACATATTTACATACGTGAACATGTCTGCATGTGTATGTATAGGGATGTCGGTGATGCTTTAAATGTCTTTTCAGATACTTTCTCAACGCTTCTTGTGATATTTTGTACGTAGCGCAGGGTATGTGCATGGCATTGTATGCATTAAGCCATGGAAGTGACAAAACATGGATGTGGCGTGTGTGGATGAATAAATGAAAACAAAATAATATAAAGGGTCTTGACAATCTTTCCGAGCTATTTTCTGAAAATCTTGTGTTGTCATTTTTAATCGAATTTTAGCAATTGAATGCATAAAATATGTGATGTGTGAATGGTTTTTGAGCTAAGGTGAAGGGCATTACGATACAAGGTCGTTGTATTTATAATGCAAGCCTCTGTGTTGTTGGTTTTTTTAAGTTGCCTTTTGTTGTCTTGTGTTATTACGATGAAACGTTTGGGAATAAAATGAGTAACAAATTTGAATATACTTTTCTTAAGACTGGAGAGAAAGGATGATTATGACTTTCTCCAGAAGTGAGAGAGAAGGAATGATTATCATTGTCTTCAGAAGAGATACGAATGATATTCTGTACCTCCAAAGAAGAGCGGTTGATTGTTTTAGAAGAGTGGTCATCTTTTTCCACAGTCAGAGGAGAATGGGTGACTGTCTTTGAGAAATGAAAGAGTGATTGTCTTTGTCTCTAACACAAAAGAGAAAGAATTATTGTAATTGTCCAGAGTGATTGACTTTGTGTCCTGAAAGAGGGGAGAAAGAATGATTGTAATTGTCCAGTGATTATCTTTGTCTCCTGAAAGAAGGGAGAAAGAATGATTGTAATTGTCCAGAGTGATTGACTTTGTGTCCTGAAAGAAGGGAGAAAGAATGATTGTAATTGTCCAGAGTGATTGACTTTGTCTCCTGAAAGAGGGGAGAAAGAATGATTGTAATTGTCCAGAGTGATTGACTTTGTCTCCTGAAAGAAGGGAGAAAGAATGATTGTAATTGTCCAGAGTGATTGACTTTGTGTCCTGAAAGAAGGGAGAAAGAATGATTGTAATTGTCCAGAGTGATTGACTTTGTGTCCTGAAAGAAGGGAGAAAGAATGATTGTAATTGTCCAGAGTGATTGACTTTGTGTCCTGAAAGAAGGGAGAAAGAATGATTGTAATTGTCCAGAGTGATTGACTTTGTGTCCTGAAAGAAGGGAGAAAGAATGATTGTAATTGTCCAGAGTGATTGACTTTGTGTCCTGAAAGAAGGGAGAAAGAATGATTGTAATTGTCCAGTGATTATCTTTGTCTCCTGAAAGAAGGGAGAAAGAATGATTGTAATTGTCCAGAGTGATTGACTTTGTCTCCTGAAAGAAGGGAGAAAGAATGATTGTAATTGTCCAGAGTGATTGACTTTGTGTCCTGAAAGAAGGGAGAAAGAATGATTGTAATTGTCCAGAGTGATTGACTTTGTCTCCTTAAAGAGGGGAGAAAGAATGATTGTAATTGTCCAGAGTGATTGTCTTTGTCTCCTGAAAGAAGGGAGAAAGAATGATTGTAATTGTCCAGAGTGATTGACTTTGTGTCCTGAAAGAAGGGAGAAAGAATGATTGTAATTGTCCAGAGTGATTGACTTTGTCTCCTTAAAGAGGGGAGAAAGAATGATTGTAATTGTCCAGAGTGATTGTCTTTGTCTCCTGAAAGAGGGGAGAAAGAATGATTGTAATTGTCCAGAGTGATTGACTTTGTGTCCTGAAAGAAGGGAGAAAGAATGATTGTAATTGTCCAGAGTGATTGACTTTGTCTCCTGAAAGAGGGGAGAAAGAATGATTGTAATTGTCCAGAGTGATTGACTTTGTCTCCTGAAAGAGGGGAGAAAGAATGATTGTAATTGTCCAGAGTGATTGACTTTGTCTCCTTAAAGAGGGGAGAAAGAATGATTGTAATTGTCCAGAGTGATTGACTTTGTCTCCTTAAAGAGGGGAGAAAGAATGATTGTAATTGTCCAGAGTGATTGACTTTGTCTCCTGAAAGAGGGGAGAAAGAATGATTGTAATTGTCCAGAGTGATTGTCTTTGTCTCCTGAAAGAGGGGAGAAAGAATGATTGTAATTGTCCAGAGTGATTGACTTTGTGTCCTGAAAGAAGGGAGAAAGAATGATTGTAATTGTCCAGAGTGATTGACTTTGTCTCCTTAAAGAGGGGAGAAAGAATGATTGTAATTGTCCAGAGTGATTGACTTTGTCTCCTTAAAGAGGGGAGAAAGAATGATTGTAATTGTCCAGAGTGATTGACTTTGTGTCCTGAAAGAGGGGAGAAAGAATGATTGTAATTGTCCAGAGTGATTGTCTTTGTCTCCTGAAAGAGGGGAGAAAGAATGATTGTAATTGTCCAGAGTGATTGACTTTGTCTTCAAAAGAGGGGAGAAAGAATGATTGTAATTGTCCAGAGTGATTGTCTTCAAAAGAGGGGTGAAAGAATGATTGTAATTGTCCAGAGTGATTGTCTTTGTCTCCTGAAAGAGGGGAGAAAGAATGATTGTAATTGTCCAGAGTGATTGTCTTTGTCTCTTGAAAGAGGGGAGAAAGAATGATTGTAATTGTCCAGAGTGATTGTCTTTGTCTCCTGAAAGAGGGGAGAAAGAATGATTGTAATTGTCCAGAGTGATTGCCTTTGTCTCCTGAAAGCAGAAAAGAAAAGAATGAATGACGATTGTTCAAGCCTATTTGCATGTGGCCAGTGAAATATGCGTCCCACTAACATGTGGAAAATGTCTATCAAAAAGAGCTACCATATTTTTCGGACTAAAAAATTGACCCCAATTTCAGATTTTGTTATTATTTTTTGTACTATTTTATTAGTCATATTATAAGGCGCAGGGGTCTGAACCTGGGTATAAAATATCGCCTTATAGTCCGAAAAATACCGTACTTTTCCTGTTTAATTTTTCCTTTCTTTATATGTGCTAGTGTGGAGAGTTTTAGTTTACTTTGTGTGATTGTTTTTCTTTTTTTGTGTGATGGGTGATATGCTTCTTTTTTTTTAAGTGTATACTTGCCGCAAAAAAACCAAGTCATGGAGAGATTTTGTGTGACTCAGCACGCAGTTTGTAGATGTAGTTTTATTCTTTTAGAGGTTGAGAGTTGTGACTAGTTTTATCATTAGTAGAACGGTGTGCATATTTGTGTGATACTATATATACACGCTGAAGATTCTCCCATCATTTTCTTGATCTCCTTTGCTTTAATGAGTTCATTTCACCAGCCAAACAAAAAAAGTTTACAAAATGCATTTATTCTCTCTGAATAAGTGGTTGTCTTATGTTTACCACAAAAAAAATCATTTCTTTTCTCTGAATACATGGTTGTCTTGTGTGTACTTTTAAAGATATCATTGCAAACTTTTTTTCAGTATGTACAGAGTAAACCAGAAAGAAAATGTGGAGCAGAGTTGAACGTAATAAAATTGTACTTTTCAATTTCAATCTGTTTTGCCTTTTTACTTCCTGATCGATGTTTGAGAAATTTGCTTTAAAGTTGTCAGAACTATCTATGTGCCTCTTGTGTACTCCAGTTGTAAATGTTAACTTTTTCCCCCGATATGTTTAAAATCCTACCTACTTTGCCACCCTAAATTGGGAGAGACTTGATCCATTTGTAACCTTTTTGGCTCACGTCATTTTTTAAAACAAAGTGAGTCTATAGTATCGTACATGTTCGGTTGTGTGTATGTGTGTGTGTGTGTTGCGTCCGTGGCCCCGACCTTTAACCTTAACTCAAACCTTAACGTTGTCATTTTCTCTAAACATATAAGGCATTAGAGGGTTAAAGTTAGCAGGATACTTGATTTTGACGTGAGCCTTCAAGTCACGACGATCAAAGCAGTCAGATACATTGATAAAGAACAAAATAAAGATAATCATTTGTTGCAGAGATTACTGTTGTGCAACCTTTAACCTTGACTCAGTCACACTCTTCAAACTAAAGAAGACTCTCACTCTCCACTGAAACTTTAACGTTGTCGTTTTCTCAAAAAAACATAAGATGTTAGAGTGTTAAAGTTAGCAGGATACTTGATTTTGACGTGAGCCTTCAAGTCATGACGATCAAAGCAGTCGGATACATCGGTAAGGAACAAAAGAAAGAAAATCATTTGTTGCAGAGATTACTGTTGTGTTGTACCGAGTAGGAGATACTGGAAAGAAGACTCTCCATTAGATATGCAAAAACGCTCTTTAAAAAGAAACACAAGACTTCAGGTGTGTACAAATAGGTACATTTTAACGTCGTTAACTTATATTTTTTGTAACAAATGGATGTACCGAGTGTGTGCGTTGACGGCCCGGTTGTTTCGTTTTATTTGCGCCTTTGAGTAACGGTTGTTCGTGTTCATTCGCACATCATCTCTGCGCATGCAATACTTAGCCTACCGCACTTCCAGCAACAAGGCCTAGGCCTAGAGAATAAATAAGCCTTACCTCATAATCAAGACGACGTACTTAACATTTAGCCCACATTCATTTCAGTCTTGAAAAAATATATACGGAAAATCCAGGGTTCGTCGATTTCACTGCCTTCGACATACGAATCCTTTGTTAGGCCTAGACGATTGATCACCATGTGCAAAGACTGTACAGGGGAAGATAAACATGGATGAGCTTGCTGGCTGTGACCTTGACCTTTGCTTTGTGGCAGAGGGGGGGGGGGGGGATTAACGAAACGAAAATAAAATATTAGGACTAATATAAAATATCTTACAGAAATGTAGATGATGTGGAACAAGTTTTCATCGCATGAACAATCAGTTTAAAACAGTAACAGATCAGGAGTATGGCCTTACGAATTACGCAACTTCAATTATTAATTTTCTAAGAGTAAGAGGCTTAGACCTACAGGCAAAGACTGTAGGCCTACTACAGGTGTCCGTAGACCCCCCTTACCCCGGGGGGGGAGAGGGGGGGGGGGGGATTGGTCACTATGTTTTTCTGAAAGCTTGGTCAATATGCTTTTCAATTTTACTTGTTTGCCAAAAATAAAAATAGGGCTCCACTATGTTACATGCGCATATATAAACATACATATAATTAAATTTTAAAGAAAGGGGTAGGGGTAATTTAATGCTTAGAAATAATTTTAATTTACACAGTAAAATAAAAATTAATTCTGTTTTCAGATGCACAAGTGTCTACATAACAGTATTCTCTCTATACAGGCATGGGAATTGTCATGGGAATTCCCATGCCTGCTATAGTAATAACAATCAGACGTGAGCCTTGAAGGCTTTGCCTCTTGTCTCTTTATAGTTCTCTCAATTAACTTTATTTGGGATATTGCTTCTTTTTTTTCTGTCATCAACCTCTTTGTTCATGTTCTTGTTCTGTGTTGATTTGGGGGGTTTTCGTTTTTATTAAATACATAGCTTTATACAGAGCAATTTAAAAAAAAAAAAAAAAAAAAAAAAAATTTTTCTTTTCAAAGTACATTGAATCAGCTCTGATTGCGTGTGTTTTGGCTGTGTAGTTTTCTGTGAGAATATTGAGTGTTGCTGATGATATAGACTATATTATAAATGTTTTGTACAGTGTGTGTGTGTGTGTGTGAAGAGCAGCGTAATCAGTGCTTTTTCAATTGTGACGCATGGGTGCTCCTGGGAAATTAAAAAAATCCTGCAAGGCAGGAGTCCAGAGGCCGCCCAGGCCCCGGCGGAGTGCAGGAACAGCACCCCTCCTGGGGGTTCCGGGGGGCAATGCCCCCTGGAAGCTGAAGGGAAACAACAGTTTCCAATGTAACTGACAGGGTCTTGTTACACTTTCACTTCATGACCTCTATAAGTATAACCAGCAAAATGCATCTTCTCAAATTCTCATAATCCGGCAACGCCTGCCTCCAGGCAATAAAACAAATCCTGAAAGCAGGAACATCCATGTTAAGATGTGCAGCAGCGATCAAGAAGGACATTTATTTGAATTTGTATGCAGGTGTGGAAGAAATAGGGTAATGTGAAAAACTTCTGAGTAGAGCACAAAAGTCGGGTGATGCAATTAAGATAGAAATATTAACTGTAATTTTGATAATACAGTGGAACCATCCCTTTGGAATTCTCTGCCTCCTCCTCTGACTCAGTCTCCTCATTCAAAACCTCTCTGAAAACCCATCTTTTTCCCGTCACACGCTGAACATTTGCTGCATCCTTTTGTTCAGTTGTTTATTTCTGTGTGCCTGTGAGGGGAATATTGAGATTGAATAGAAAGTATATGTTGCTTGTGTGTCTGTGTGTGGGTTCGTGCAACCTAGTGTCTATGATTTACTGAATGTGAGATAAAGATGTGTGTGTGTGTATGCATGCTTGCATACGCGCGCGCGTGTGTGTGTCTGTCTGTGTGTGCTGGTATGTGCATGTGTTGTTGCTGGCTGTGCCATTCTTGAATACTGTTTTTGTTGTCTGCTTATTGTTGAGCACTTGGTTGTAGAGCGCTTTGGGCTTATTTGAGGTAAAGCACTATATAAATGTAATGTTTTTATTATTATTATAAGACCTTCAAAAATCATCCAAAATGAGGTCTTGTAAGAGACTTATAGGGGAAGCAATTTTAATACTTACAAAGAAGGGCAATGTCTCAGAGAAGTAGGTCTTATGTTGGAGGGAGTCTTATATGGGAGGTTCCACTGTGTTGTGACAATTAGACATTAAGCTAACCTAAATGGTGAGTGAACTCTTTCTTTTATTTTAATTGTTTAATCAGTTTGTGTTTTATTTTAGAGAGGATGATAGTGTTGTCTTCAGGCATGAAAGTAGGTATAGAGGATGAAGGAAACATGTTCATGATAAGTGCACTCCTACATACGCATGTGTGCTTGCATCAGACACACATTCCACACACACATATGCACATACATACTCACCACATACCCATGCGCCGCCCATCACACACACACACACACATAGATGCAAAAATGTACACACACGCACATGTGCGTGGATACTCTCATACACCCACACATACACTGCGATACACATACATTTAATTCGTATTAACTTATTTTTCACCCCCCAAAAAGGTGTATTGTGCATACACCGACAGTCGGTATAGGTATTCCCTTAATCACAAAAACACATTTTGAAGGAATATCCAAAAATTTGGACACGGCATAACCAGTGTTCCCCATGCTTCCAAATTTTTAAGGGTCATCCTGACCTTTTGCCCCCCAATTTTAAGGGTCATTTGAAAAATTTTGAGGGTCAAAATAAAAGATTTGGAAGATTTTCGCGTCGAAGTTTTCGCAATCCAGCGAAGCAGCGCCATTTTTGTTGCTTCCAAGAAACGCCTGGGCTAGGCTTGGCAGTAGTGCACGTGCGAGCAGCATGGGTGGCGAGAAACAAAGGGAAATTACTCTGTGGTTCATAATAGTTTTTGTCGTCTGCTTCAAGCATGGGATAGTAGTGAAAGAATAGGCCCAGTATATTTTGTTGATCGTTTCCCGCAAGCCGAAATGGCTTCGACATTCTGATCGCGGCAAACACGTTTGAGGAAGTAATCGGCTGAGAGAAAAACTGTACGTCACAATGACGTATTGACTGAAAAATTTATACGTCAAACTTGAAACTTTGTACGTAATTTACGTACAGATCTGCGTAATCGGGAACACTGATAACAGTGTTGAAAAGCTTGACGGTTCTAGTCAAACAAATGTGCCTTTGTTAGATAAGTGAACCCTCTTGTCACTAATTAACGTATAGTAAATTGTTAAATTAAAAAAACAGAAAATAAAGTTTTGCGAAAACCTTATGTCCTTTGGATTTGGATTCCCACAAAAACATTGCTGATGTGAGTCTTTCGTGCTGAGGCATTGGAATCATGAAGTGCTTGGAAAGTAGGACAACAGAAATGATATGAAGAATGTTTGTTTATGCCTCGCTTGACTTCGTGAATCATTTCCAAAATGGCTGGGTTATTGTGAAAGATTAATAAAGACTGCAGTTAATTATGAATTTCATTATTTGCAACCTCCCTATGGGGATGCCGGGGGGGGGGGGGGTCGGGGTCTTTTGTAAAAATAGTTCCCCCACCTTCTGGAAGTTCTGTGCTTGTAACTTCCCCTAATCTTCCACTCTCTTTGACTCTGCCTTTTCCATTCGCTTTCTATCTATTATCTTTCTGACTTATTGGCCCATTCTCTTCCAAATGATTCTTTCCTTTGAGCTCCTCCGAAATCGGATTGTGTCGGCTGTACGCAGCGGGGAGACCAGTGAAAACTGAAAACCGGACACATACGTACCTTATCCATTATGGCCATATGGCCTGGGAACTCAGAAGAAGAATTTGCAACAGAACCCACAGCAGTCACCTAGTGTGAACATAGATTTTTTTTATCGGCATCCCTGTGTGAAGATGTGTGAGTGTGTGATCACTAAAAAATGGAATGTATGTTGACATGCATATTACATACTAACATACTTATGTAACAAGTTTTTAAATGAGTATGAGAGGATTTTCCTGAGGTGCTTTATTCATCTGTAAGAAAAGTAGTGTGTCTTAATTGTTCTTCACCTGAGTATGAGCAAGTTTTGTTAATACACAGCTTTGTGGTTCGTAAGGCTGCACATTTCTTATCGCTGTTGGACTGGTATGTATGTGTTGCGATCAAAATATTAATTTTGGGTGTTTTTTTTGGGGGGTAGTTTGATCATTCAGTTTGTGTTTATGTTTGTTTATGTAGTGTATTTTTAAATGTACTCAGTGTCACTTTGCAATGTTTATGATGTGGCACAAATAAAGAATGGATTTGATCAAAATGAATAGTTGGCTCTGAGTGTTGATGTTTTTGTTAACATTTACAAAACAATAGTTGTGATGATATGTTTGTTTGTTTGTTTTTTTAGGGGGGTGTTTGGCTGGGGGGTTTTTTTTTTTGGGGGGGGGTTGGGAGGATGTTGGTATTGTTATTTCTGAAATGCTGATGTTTATGTGAAATAGCGGATTGATGTGTGTGTATGTGTAGTTACCTGCATACTGATGGTTATGTTAATTGTTGTTACATGATCAAGGTTTGCACACATGTGCATGAGTGTGTGTGTGATAAATAGGAACAAGCAATCATCATTGATGAGAGAAATGAGTGCATATGCCAAAGAATATAGTCATGGTATTGTACCGCAAGCAAAGTACTCATGGTTTTGTACTCCAAGCCAAGCCCGCAAGAGATTTTTTTTTAAATCATTAAAGGGGACTTCAAGTCAAAAGACAAGTTTGGCCTTAATATTATGTTCATATATAAAAAAAATATTAAAAAAGCCGACGACAAAAATGGTGTTTTACGTCCTCTTGGTCTGAATCAGACACATATGGGACATTTGTAAATACAAATATGGTGGGAACAATACTGGAGGCAATGCCCGGAGGCAGTATGAAACCAGTAAAGTCCCGATTTTTTTTATTAATACAGATAGGTGTAGCGGTAGCCACGCCTCGGTTAAACCTCATCGGCTATGGCACCGCTACAAGTATTTAATAATATAAAAAAAAGCCAATCACTGTGCATTTATTTCTATTCAAACCTCTTTCAGACAGAGATAAATCAACCTTAAAATGAAAACGTTTAGGCTGTATGGGCGTTGCCAGTATTAAAGAGTAGTTGCCCCTTGAATATGACGTCACATACTCAATGAACTGGTGCTTAGGCAGTAAGCCAAAAGGTGTAATAGGTAAGTGTGTGTGTGTGATTTAATCAGAGTAAGGTAAATACATGTGGGATGTTGTCGACATGTTTGATGTTTACTGTGGTGACTCCTGAGAAAACCATTGCTGTTGACGGGACTATAAGCAATGTAAAAATAAAATATATAAATCACAGAGAGAGAGATTAGAGTGTTCTTTGTTAAGACCCATCACCACACCCTGGAGTACAATTAATTAAGAGCCTCTCATCCTTCCCTTGTTTCTTTAGCTGCTCAGTGTGTAACAGGTCAGTGTGTTGGTGGTGAATGAAGTGAGCCTTTGTTCCAGAATTTGTATCCTAGTACCAGGCATGGGAATTGTCCGCAAATTCGCGGATTTCCGCGAGAAATTTTTTTTTAGGGCAAAGTTTTTGTTACTAAATACTTCAATTTTTATGATAATATTATATTTTAACGCTGTAAAAATGAGAAGGGGGGGGGGGGTTTCAGAGTTTTTTGTCTCTGACAATTCCCATGCCTGTAGTACAGTAACAAAAACAATTCGCTCAAGTCAAAATTGAAGGGACTGAAATTTTATTTTAAGATAGCCAATATTTTGAGTTGTTATTATTTTACCCTGGCTTAAAGATTCCAGGGATCGTCCCTACAGCCGAAGCACTTGAACACTATGGTACATATGCACCAGCTAGGGATGAGAACATTACGTGTGTGACAGTATTTTGAGACAGCCAATATTTTGAGTTAAAAAGACTTTTCTACATAGAAATTATTATACTGGTACACACAAATTATTTTGAGTTATCCAGTGTTTTTTAGTTATCAGTTCCCCGCTGTATACTGAAACCTAAATGAAAAGTCTTTCAACCAGAGACTGAGGCTTTGTCATCACAACGTGGCGTGACATGGTGGCCTCCTCAAACCTTCGGCCTGACACTTTTCAGTGGCGTTATTACGCTGATCTTAACTAACATTGAATTTATCTGCAGATGCATGCCTATTTATCTCTGTCTTTCGGATGAGACGATAAACCAAGGTCCCGTGTGCCCATGCACTTAGCACATGTTAAACCCAGTGGCAACAAAAAGTTGTCATTTGGTCAAAATTTATCCACCACCCGTTTCCTTCCTCAGTCACACAAAATTGCACACAAATGTTTTTTTTTTTAATTGGGTTGCGCGCCTCTGGCTGCGACGCGCTCTCCAGGTGGGAGCAACCCAAATTTCACAGAGATGCCTCTGTGACTATAAAGTACCTAATACCTAATTTATTTATAATCTTGCAATATAGATCAACTTGCATTTTGACTTTATGTCCCCTCTACTCTAAGTAAAATATTCTCTACTGCTCTAGTGATGTTCTCTTTCCTAACACTTTCATTCTACTTTCTTGTGGTTGTTATGCAATATTTATTCTGTTTGTTTTTGCTTGAATAGCCCAATTCGATGTCTTTTATTTGAACAAATGTTGTTCACGTTTATTTTCTGGTCACAATGCATCGGCTTCCTATCATCGTTACACTGTCCCATGCCAAACTTATGCAATGATGCTACTGTACAGTGGGACCTCCCTTATAAGACCTCCCATTATAACACTTCCTCCCACATAAGATCTACTTCTCGGAGACACTGCCCTTCTTTGTAAGTATTTAAATTACCTCCCTTACAAGACCCCTCCCTTATAAGACCTCATTTTGGATGATTTTGGAAGGTCTTATAAGGGAGGTTCCACTGCATACACAAAGTTGTATGGCTGACGAAACAGTAGACACCTAGTCAAATACTTTCTCTTTTAACCTGCAGAGTGGGTAGATGCCTCGTGGCTCCATACAGGGAGCTGGACAACCCCGCCCCCTCCACGAGTCTCTCCCCGTGGGGATACCGGGGGGAGGGGGGTTCTTTCATAAAAATAGTTCCTCCACCTTCTGGAAGTTCTGTGCTTGTAACTTCCTCTAATCTGTCACTCTCTTTGACTCTGCCTTTTCCCTTTGTTTTCTATCATCTACTATCTTTCTGACTTGTTGGCCTCCTGCCTTTAAAAAAAAAAATCTTCTAAAATTTTTCTCCTTTGAGCTCCTCTGAAATTGGAATATGTCAGCTGTACGCAACGGGGAGACCAGTGAAGACTGCAAACCAGACACATACATACCTTACCAATTATGGCCATATGGCATGGGAATGCAGAAGAAGAAGAACCTGCAGAGTTTCAGTGTTTTCTTGCAGGTACTTATTTCATGGTCAAACAACTGAACAAGACCAGAATTACATTGTTCTTTTGTTTCTAGTTGACTTTCTGTTTCTTCATTAACCAGGTTTCTTCTCCACATTGCTAGAGAATGTTAATCATGCTTGTTGACATTATCAACACTATTAAGTGTTATGTTTAGTATTAATTTTGTTTTTTATGCAGAACGAAAGTTGTATTTTTCTTTTCTCACATTTTTTTCCCCACTGCTTGCTTGTCTGTTATATAAATGTGTAACCCTCATTAATAAAATATGCCCCCCCCCCAATCAACAAAACTGTTTAGTTGGCAGACGAGACCCCGATCCTTGCTTGCTATCCACTAGGCTTATTCCTAACGTTGAACATGACAAACATATTCATAGACAGTCGCTCCATCTTTTTATATATCTCCTATTTTGAGATGAAAGAATAAGTTAACATTGGCGTAGAGAGAATCTAACCGAGGGCTTGACACAGTCTTTTCGAACAGTAACAGTGACAATATCTTAACACTGTGCTTGGTCTTTATACCTGACATTGACTTTCAGGTTAAACTGCTGCTGCTGCTTCTTCTTCATCTTCTTCTTCCAAGTCGTGGTTCTGAATAACAGATTGCCATTAAATTAATTTGCACCCCTTGATTCACCAAACTGATTCGGCAGCGCCTCCTTTTTGGGGGATGTCTGTTGACTAAATGACGCTCATTGTTCTCTGTGGTCTATAATTATTATTCTTGCTTGAGTTTGTGAAGGTATATTAATTATATAATAACTGGGATGAGAGGCGTGGAACTAAATGCTCCCGTGTGAGTTGAAGAACAGTTATGGATATGAAATAATATGAGAGAGGGAAAATGAAATGAAATGGTTCTGATTCAAGAGGAAAGGGTCCCTCAAACCGTTTTCGAAAAGAGCAATATTTTACGCGTGATGGACATGTGTGTTTCTGCTTATGGCATCTGTGGGTATAGGTGAAGATCCACACACACACCCTTCGATTTGTCGGGTCTTTACGTTTTTTTCAGTCTTGCCTTTCTTACTGCAGATTGAGCACTTCAGCTTCTATTGTTTGCTATATTTAATGTTAATTTTCATCCATTTACATCATTAAATACGCGTTCAATAACAGTAGAAGATGAAGGCAAGACGGAAAGAACGCTGTTAACCAAGACTGTGACGAACGCTCCGCGGCTGTTGTGTGTATTGCGCTACATAGGGGGGGGGGGGGGGGGGGGGGGGGGGTTGGACTATTAAATAATGACCTTTATTATGACTGCGATTGATTGTTCCATAAAGATAATTAGCTATTTTTAAAAAAAGTTGATAAAATACAGCTAGCAAGTCTGAAAATGGCGTGAGAGCCGAGAAATCAAAGGGGGGTGGGGGGGGGGGGGGGGTCATCTTCACCTTTGCCCATCTCTGTGCATGGCCAAAAGTTGGGGGGAAAGTAGAGGGGGGGGGGGGGGTAAGAAGGAAGAGGTGGTAAAGAGATTCTACATAATGTGACAGTCTGTGTACCCATACTAGCGTAAAATGTTGCAAAGTACAAACATGTATGCAGCGAAGCGACTTGAAGCGTTTTATTTTACTTTCATCATTATCATCACTTGCTTGTGTAAACTGCGTTATTTTCTGATTCTCGCAATGAAGCCTGTTTTGATCCGTATGTACACTACATGCTTGCTATAAAGAATTCATGTCCATATTTTTTGGCGTTTGTTCACAATGTAAAAGAAGAGGGAAGGGAAGGGGGTGGGTGGGTGTGCTGGGTTGAATGTATATGTGTGATTCTGCCCCATGCTTTGTATGAAGACAAAATACAAGAAACTGAGAGACTGAGAATCAGACTCGTCTTGAAATAATGATGCAATGTTGGTTGAACGTTTGTGTTCATTGTATAATGAAATCTCTCTCTCTCTCTCTCTCTCTCTCTCTCTCTCTCTCTCTCTCTCTCTCTCTCTCTCTCTCTCTCTCTCTCTCTCTCTCTCTCTCTCTCTCTCTCTCTGCCCGCACACACACACATGCATTCCCGCGCACGCACACACACATGCGCACGTGTGTGCATGCACACACACACAAGCACACACATGTGCGCGCACACAAGCGCACAAGTACACGCATACACACATTTGCGCACACACACACAGACCTTTAGCAAGCAAGCAGATAAGCCAGTTGTCAAAATCAAAAACATTTATTTTCCTAGGCTGATGTTATTGGCAAAATGTATCTGAGTTGAGAATAACTCCAAACTGTAGCTTACAGAAACGTTCTTATAGGCAGTTTTCCCTGGCCCTCCATCTAATGTCGCCCAAATCATTCCAAAGCCTGTTGACTTGAAAAAACGTTGTTCGCAGGCACGTAAACTGGCAGACACCAAGAGAGAGAGAGAAATTCTGCTTAACGTCCTCCGGTCTGGAACAGACACATATGTGACATTAGTAGATATAAAGATGGTGGGAACGATCTTGGAGGCAATGCCCGGAGGCACTGCAACACCAGGAAAGTCGAATTTGTAACAATACAGATGTGTATACCGATGATGAAATTCTGCTTAACGTCCTCCGGCCTGGAACAGACACATATGGGACATTAGTAGATATAAGAAAGGTGGTGGGAACGATCCTGGAGGCAGTGCAACACCAGGAAAGTCGAATTTGTAACAATACAGATGTGTATACCGATGATGAAATTCTGCTTAACGTCGTCCGTTCTTTAACAGACACACATGGGACATTAATAGATATAAGAAAGGTGGTGGGAACGATCTTGGAGGCAATGCACGGAGGCAGTGCAACACCAGGAAAGTCGATTTTTTAACAATACAGATGTGTATACCGATGATGAAATTTTGCTTAACGTCCTCCGGCCTGGAACAGACACATATGGGACATTAGTAGATACTAGCGCAACGCCGAGTCCCAGTAACGCCTAGTAACGGTAACGCCTAGTAACGGTAACGCCAAGTACTGGTAACGCCGAGCACAGCAAATTTGAAGCGATTCGGTTAAGAAACGGCGGAGTCGTATAGCGCGCGCGTTTCTGAACCGATTCGCTTCCGGTTTGGCACACGGATAGTCCCCGGCCCCGGTCATCTTCCTGCCAAATTCGAAGGCAATCGGCCCAGAAACGCCGGAGATACGGGCGCCGAGAGGCCGGCGGATGCGCGTTTCGCGTATTTGCGAAACCGCGCAAATGACACGGCCGCCTCGGTTGCCGTTGCCATCGCCCCGTGAGGGCTCACAGCAAATTTGAAGCGATTCGGTCGAAAAACGGCGGAGTTATAAGGCCCGTTTCGTGTTTCAGACACACAGACACACACACACACACACACACACACACACACACACGGACAGTTGGCTTTTTACTATATGATAAGAAAGGTGGTGGAAACGATCCTGGAGGCAGTGCAACACCAGGAAAGTCGAATTTGTAACAATACAGATGTGTATACCGATGATGAAATTCTGCTTAACGTCCTCCGGTCTGGAACAGACACATATGGGACATTAGTAGATATAAAGCTGGTGGGAACGATCTTGGAGGCAATGCCCAGAGGCAGTGCAACACCAGGAAAGTCTCGAATTTTTAACAATATTGTGTCAGAGAAACCTAGGCAGACACCAATAAACAAAGACACAAGCATAGTAGTGTGTGTGTTTTTTGTGTATTTTTTAAGGTGTAAATAGGAATGATCTTACTGATGATCAACGAACACCCAAAAAAAATCATTTTTGAAAAATATATACATTCTTCTAATCTCTTCGAGGGATTGTAATTTTAGGACATTATTATTTTTGTTATTTTACATCAGATTTTTACCATTTCTGTTGAATTAAGTGCTGGTTTGCTTTTATTGTGGACTTTCAATCTGGTGCTAAGAGGACAACCTTTCTCCTGTAGAAATTCTTCTGGCTCAGCTTGAACATTCACTGGGGACAACTTTGCAGGCCGACATGCAGACTGAAGAGTCTTTCACGAAGACGAAACAGCTGTCTTTGCATAGGCATTGTCTATCTCCCCCATTGGGAGAAAAAGTAAATCAGCACATTTTCTTTTCTTCTTTTTAGAACACAAATCATAAAGTTAAAGTTAAAGTAATTTAGTTTGTTTCTTAGGTTCACAAAACATACATTGGATACCAAATTTTTCTTATGCAAGCAAATTATATATATACATAAGAGGAAAGTTTAATGGTGCGTTTGTTTTTTCTTCTTCAACTTTTGATCGTTTACATTCTTGTCGCTAAATGCCAATGCTCTTTGGATCACGGATACCCAAACGCGAACTCTCCACACACAAAACATATGAAGTTTCAAACAAAAATAGAACCTCCTCAAAGTTTATTTTAAAACTGAATGGAAAATGTTCACCATTTGCAGATGGCTTATTCGTGGATTATCCTCTTGTTGTGAATGAATGAAAAATGGTGTTTTACGTCCTCTCGGTCATAGACACATATGGGACATTTGTAAATACAATGATGGTGGGAATGCCCAGAGGCAGTACGAAACCAGTAAAGTCCCGATTTTTTTATTAATGCAGATAGGTGTAGCGGTAACCACGCCTCTATCCTCTTGTTGTAGACATTCTTCTTTATTTTCTTTTTTAATTAATTCGATTCACCAACAATTCACAACAAATTTTACAAAATACATCAAACACAAATAACGCAACGCCAAGAATACTGATAATGTTGATGTGAACGTTTTTGCTTGCAGATGTTCCGGGTCAGGAGGACGTAAAACATTATTCAGCGTCGAATGTTTGTTTGTGTGTGTGGATTTTTATTTTAATTTTTTTCTTTCTTCATTTTAATTCAAAATAGCAAAATAGCGTGCCTCCCGGGTGAGCCTCGTACTCACAACCGCGTTCATGACAAATGTATTGCAACTGAAACAGCTGTGTTTTTTTAAGGGCGCACGCGCAAATTGCGAAAACATGTAAGCATCAAAATTGAACAGTTTCATGTTTGTCTGGGGTTTTTTTCCTCCAAGATGCGGATTCATCATCTATGCACAAGGAAACAGAACAGCTGACTTTTTTTTTCGAATGCTTGTTTGTGTGTGTGGATTTTTATTTTATTTTTTTTCTTTCTTCATTTTAATTCAAAATAGCAAAATAGCGTCTGGGCTTTTTTCCCTCCAAGATGCGGATTCATCATCTATGCACAAGGAAACAGAACAGCTGACTTTTTTCTTTCTTCTTTTGTCTTTTTTTTGGGGGGGGGGGGGGGGGGGGGGGCAGAGAAATGTAACATTCTATTTGTTTTTTTACAGTAATGGTAATATTTCTTTCTTTCTATCATATTGTCTTTCCAAAGTTAAAATGTTAACGTCAACAGGAACGATATCCTACGTAGGATTAGGGGCGGATTAGGGGGGGGGGCTGGGTTTCCGGGCGGACCCCCCCCCCCCCCCCCCCCCCCCCCCCCTCCTCAACCCTAACGTACTATAGAAGGGTGAAAAGTAAGAAAATGGCTCGATTTTCGCCGTAACAATAACTAAATTGCTAAATTTTCCGGGGGCTTTGCCCCTTGAGCCCTGTGACGTAAGTGTCCCGCGCGACCCGCTTGCTTTATTCCTTATCTACACACCCCCCCCCCCCCCCCTCTCTCCTTTTCATTTCTCTGTCCGGCCGCCACGTTAATTGCCATCCCGCGTTCAAAGAGAACGCCGAGTAAGGGCGTTGTCTGTTTCAAGTTCGAATTGTCTCCCCGGTCGGCACGTACCACCTACCGAGGTTATCTCCCTTTGTAAGACACCGCGCCCTTACCCATAACAAGAAAGTGACAACCACGGTTATCTCCCTTTGAAGATGGTTTTGCTTTTCCAATCACAAGGTTAGGAATGTCAGGAATGTGCTAAGGATGGAATAGGCGCGTGATTGTTCGGTACAATTAGAACAGCAATCTTGTGACGTGTGGACTGTAATACACCAATAGCAGGCTTTCATTGTTTGAAAGTGAAGGCTATAATTGGCGTGGTGAGAAAAAGTTTTCACACAAGATGCTGAAACGTAGCTAGAGCAACACTCACAACCAGTCATCATAAGCCCACTAGTAAGTATTATTGATGGCAGGTGATTGAGATCTGGTTTGTTTGACTCTAGTTTTGATCTAGATCCTATGTTCAATGATGAATAAGGAGTAGATAGATATGTTATAGAAAAGAAGTGGTAAACATTCTATTCTATTTATGTGCACTGATTATTTGTGTGTGTGTGTGTTTTTGACTTGAACACTTTTGGTACCAGAACCGGAGTTTATGCCTACTAACCCTTTTGTCTATTTTTAGTAGGAAACCTATGGGCCGCAATCTTGCACTATTTTTAGTAGGAAACCTATGGGCCGCAATCTTGCACTTTATGATACCATTCCTTTCCAGGTGTTGGATGGAGAGTGATGATGGATTGATCACCTTTTATGTTTTACTGATCTCAGTTTGTTAACTGAAATTCAGTTTATTTATTAACTACATGTAGTGCTATTGTACAAGGGAAGCCTTCAAGCCGGTTGGGATTCACTAATTCCCTGCCGACTGAAGCCCCTTGTCTCTAAGCCATAGAGATCTACATCCACCTTCTCCTGTGATTATCAGCAGGGCATCGTGGGCCGGAAGATCATCCCGGACTCCACCAAGCACCAAGACGGGTCCGTCGCCAAGACAACCCGCACCCAGAATCCGCGAGGAGACCACGCCTGAACCGTGCCATCCCGCGAAGCCGTAATCGGAACGACTGGGAGCTACTCTCACCTGACGAGCAAGCCCAGAACTTGAAACAGCTAAGTCCACCTGACTGCGCCAATCATTTGAACTTTCCTACGGACAATAAAGATAATTAGTAACCCTTCCGGCATGGGGCGAACCTTATAGAAAGACAAAAGTCTTGTGAATCCTTTCGGATTTCATTGTGTTTTTATCCATATTTTGTTTTGGCGCCATTGAGCTGCTTTATTATTATTGTTGCATAATCTTATGCAGATTTTGGGAGTAAATAAAATACAAGTGTCAAATAATCCTGAACCCTTTGGTCAGACTGATGAGAGTGGGAGTCTTGTAATTTCATGTAAAACCCTACTTCTCTCTGTCTGCCATTTAGAGCAATTCAACCACTTGTATTTCTTACAACCATCTGACGAGCCAGAACCCGGGCACAAATATAAATTTATTAGATGAAAAGGGGCCGGGAAAGTTGCTCATCTCCCATACCCTAGAGAAGTGGGCTAAAGGCAAATTTTCTAAAGTCTTCCCTAGAGACTTAGCCTTTTAACCCATTACCTCGTCACATCTAATTGGGGGCTCGCGTCCGGGATATTTTTTTTCATAAAGTCTAACAAATTTCAATTCAAACTGTAGTTCCTTTTCAAAACTTATCTTGTGTCCACTGGGAAAGTTATTGTGATTTGGTTCACTGTGTTTTGATTTGATTTGTTTGAATGCTATTTATGACTTTATTTTGATGTGCATGCTATTTCTGTTTATGCTGAAATAGTTAAGTGTTGTTTGATACATTCAACTCAGCAGCTTTGTTTTTATTTTGAATAGTTGTATTTACAACCATGGCTGAGATTGTTAAACTTAGGAGGGAACTTAAAGAATGGGGAGAATCTCTAGGATTGTCAGGCCAAGAGTTAGCCAATTTTGTCATATCTGAATATGACAAAGACAAAGCTCGGGAGGCTCAAGAAGCTGATAAAACTCGCGAGGCTCAAGAGGCTGACAAAACTCGCGAGGCTCAGGAGGCTGAGAAAGACAAACAGAGAGCTCATGAGGCTCAAGAGGCTGATAAAGCTCGCGAGGAGGCTCAGAAAGACAAACAGAGAGCCCATGAGGCTCAAGAGGCAGATAAAGATCGCGAGGCTCAACAAGCAGATAAAGATCGCGACGCTCAAGAGCAAATCCGTACTCATGAGTTAAGGCAGAGACAACTAGTGCAGGATGCCAAAAATAAAGAACTCGAACTTGAGGCCACTGAGCGAGAAAAGGCGCGAGACCATGAGCTAGCTATGAAGCAGCTTGAAAACTCAGCAGACTCTGAGACTGCTGCCCCTCAAAATTTTCCCCCTCCCATTCATACCTCAGCCATGACCTTCACATTGGAGGCATTCAATGAGGCAACAGAGTCTATCGATGCATTCCTCGATAGATTTGAAAGACTGGCCCAGGAATTTGAGCTTGCTCCGGAAAAGTTCAACCTCAAGCTTGCCCAAAGTCTCAGGGGTGTGGCTTATGAGGTGTACAGCAAACTTCCGTCAAGCCAAATTACCGACTACCCAGCTTTGAAAGAAGCCCTGCTCAACAGATACGAGTTGACAGCTGACGCCTACCGGAAAAAGTTCCGGTCAACCAGAAAAGGTAGGGGAGAGTCCTATGCCCAATTTTCAGATAGACTGGGGAACTATCTGACTAAATGGGTGTCGCTTTCTGCCAAATCAGAGTCCTATGAGGATCTCCGGGAACTGATGGTTGGCGAGCAACTGCGCGAAACCATGTCCCCAGAGTTACGCACCTTTACTGCCGAACAAGGTGCCACAACTCTGGCTGACCTCATCCAGCTAAGTGATAGGTACACTCTAGCCCATGATGAACCTAGCGCCCCTAAAAGGCCAAAACTACAGCAAGTAGTTGGGTCCACTGCTTCACAGCAGAGCAGGTTTAACCCCAACTCCAACAGTGGGTCAAACAGTTCTACCCATGAACGACAACCACTGGGACAACCCTTATTCTGCTCATACTGCAAGTCGAACACCCACAATCGGGATGACTGCAGGAAACTTGCTTACAAGCGGCAAAATGTTGCAACTATGCAAGTCGTCTCGACTTCGCAGAATTGCACAAACCCCTCCCCAGTACAGTGTCCAGGCACACCGTCAGTCGTTGGACAGGCGACTGTCAACAACATCCCTGTTCAGTGTCTCTATGACACTGGACTGTCATGCGACGCAATTGTCTGCGGATCCCTAGTCCCCGCGTCAGCATACACGGGAGACTTCATCTCTCTGCAGGGCCCTGATGCTGCAATCCCCCCTTCCACTTTGCCAGTCGCCATAATCAATGTCGACACCAGATATGTTAAGGGACCCATCAAGGCAGTGCTCATGGACAGTCCTGTCTATGACCTCATACTGGGATCACAGTATGTGTTTTTAGGGCACCCCTCTCAACCTGCCCTAGTTTCAGCAGGATTCCCTTCTCCCCAATCCACAAACCAACTCCCTCCCTCCTTCCCAAAGAGCAAATCTCCCTCAGCGGGGAAGAAACCTCTCAACGCGGCAAACCAAATTGCCGCGCGAGCCAATCCAGATTGTCCCAAGTCCCCAAGTCCGCCACAACTTGGAAAATCCTTCCCAAGGAATGTCCGCCTAACGACCCAAGACCACTCGCCACAGGTACCTCAGGTGAAAGGCAGCACTGTACCCGCAAACACCCACCGAAGGTACTATCGGGACAGGCCGCCGCACGTACAGCCGTCACCTACCCCTCCCTTTCAGCGAGTGGCAGTCGACTTGGTCGGGCCTCTACCTCAACGGAAGAAGAAATTCCGGTACATAGTCACCGTGGTCGACATATGTACCATGCAGTGCGATGCCGCCCCAATCTCCTCACTTGATGCTAGTCAGATAGCTGCGGCACTCAAAGCCATTTTCGCCCGAATCGGCCTACCAAACCACATCATCAGCAATGATGAATCCAGGCTAAAGGGGAAACTCAGGCAAGAGGTGTTTGCTATTCTGCAATCAACCTTGGGACAACTCAACACAGGATTGCCGCACCAACCTCAGTCGGAATCCATTCCACTGATCTCTAACCCACCTGCTCCTTTGAACTCTGTGTTGCGACCAGATGTTCCACCATTCCAGCCGACCCAGTCTCCCCACTAATTTGTCCCTGTCGCCCAAGTCGAAAGTGGAGTCGGCGTTCCACAGGAAGATTCCGGTACCAGAATCTTTTCTTCGGGGGGCCTCTGTGACGTAAGTGTCCCGCGCGACCCGCTTGCTTTATTCCTTATCTACACCCCCCCCCCCCTCTCCTTTTCATTTCTCTGTCCGGCCGCCACGTTAATTGCCATCCACCATTCAAAGAGAACGCCGAGTAAGGGCGTTGTCTGTTTCAAGTTCGAATTGTCTCCCCGGTCGGCACGTACCACCTACCGAGGTTATCTCCCTTTGTAAGACACCGCGCCTTTACCCATAACAAGAAAGTGACAACCACGGTTATCTCCCTTTGAAGATGGTTTTGCTGTTCCAATCACAAGGTTAGGAATGTCAGGAATGTGCTAAGGATGGAATAGGCGCGTGATTGTTCGGTACAATTAGAACAGCAATCTTGTGACGTGTGGACTGTAATACACCAATAGCAGGCTTTCATTGTTTGAAAGTGAAGGCTATAATTGGAGTGGTGAGAAAAAGTTGTCACACAAGATGCTGAAACGTAGCTAGAGCAACACTCACAACCAGTCATCATAAGCCCACTAGTAAGTATTATTGATGGCAGGTGATTGAGATCTGGTTTGTTTGACTCTAGTTTTGATCTAGATCCTATGTTCAATGATGAATAAGGAGTAGATAGATATGTTATAGAAAAGAAGTGGTAAACATTCTATTCTATTTATGTGCACTGATTATTTGTGTGTGTGTGTTTTCTGACTTGAACACTTTTGGTACCAGAACCGGAGTTTATGCCTACTAACCCTTTTGTCTATTTTTAGTAGGAAACCTATGGGCCGCAATCTTGCACTATTTTTAGTAGGAAACCTATGGGCCGCAATCTTGCACTTTATGATACCATTCCTTTCCAGGTGTTGGATGGAGAATGATGATGGATTGATCACCTTTTATGTTTTACTGATCTCAGTTTGTTAACTGAAATTCAGTTTATTTATTAACTACATGTAGTGCTATTGTACAAGGGAAGCCTTCAAGCCGGTTGGGATTCACTAATTCCCTGCCGACTGAAGCCCCTTGTCTCTAAGCCATAGAGATCTACATCCACCTTCTCCTGTGATTATCAGCAGGGCATCGTGGGCCGGAAGATCATCCCGGACTCCACCAAGCACCAAGACGGGACCGTCGCCAAGACAACCTGCACCCAGAATCCGCAAGGAGACCACGCTTGAACCGTGCCATCCCGCGAAGCCGTAATCGGAACGACTGGGAGCTACTCTCACCTGACGAGCAAGCCCAGAACTTGAAACAGCTAAGTCCACCTGACTGCGCCAATCATTTGAACTTTCCTACGGACATTGAAGATAATTAGTAACCCTTCCGGCATGGGGCGAACCTTATAGAAAGACAAAAGTCTTGTGAATCCTTTCGGATTTCATTGTGTTTTTATCCATATTTTGTTTTGGCGCCATTGAGCTGCTTTATTATTATTGTTGCATAATCTTATGCAGATTTTGGGAGTAAATAAAATACAAGTGTCAAATAATCCTGAACCCTTTGGTCAGACTGATGAGAGTGGGAGTCTTGTAACTTCATGTAAAACCCTACTACTCTCTGTCTGCCATTTAGAGCAATTCAACCACTTGTATTTCTTACAACCATCTGACGAGCCAGAACCCGGGCACAAATATAAATTTATTAGATGAAAAGGGGCCGGGAAAGTTGCTCATCTCCCATACCCTAGAGAAGTGGGCTAAAGGCAAATTTTCTAAAGTCTTCCCTAGAGACTTAGCCTTTTAACCCATTACCTCGTCACAAGCCCCCAAAAGAACAATGCTCCCGATACCTATGCAGCTTCCTAGACCCCCGGCGGACACCCCCCCCCCCCCCCCCCCCCCCCCCCCCCCCCCCCCCCCCCCCCCCCCCCCCCCCCCCCCCTCCCCACGGCCTTGCGAATCATTTGGTCTGCCCCTGAGGATTATTATTTTTATTTATTTATTTATTGCATCACATATAGGTGATCATGATTGGGGTGTTTTTGACAAGGAGAGAGAGACAGACAGACAGACAAAGTGAGACAAACAGATAGACAGACAGATAGGGGGTGGGGGGAGTGTGCGCGCGCGCACATTCTTGTGTGTGTCAGTGTGTGTGTGTGTGTCTGTGTACAAAATAATAGATGTGGTGAAGTAGAAGTAAATAGGCCTACATATGACATTTAGGCCTAACATTCGTTTCTAAACAGTATAAGCAAAGATTACAAATCTACTTTTAACCCTCTTTGGTATAAGTGACTTACAGCACGCACGCACGCACACACACACGCACACGCACACGCACACGCACACACACACACACACACACACACGTGCGCATGTACAACACTAAAATCAAATGGTTGAAAACGAAACAGAATGCACAAACGTGTCCAATTCATCAATGTAATCAAAGATAATTTGTGACAAATAGGCTGCAACAATATCACTGTTACTCGTTCGTTGTTCTGATTACTTCTCATTGTTCCTCAGTGATGTTTTAGTTGTGCTCTCTAAATATCTTCTTCTTCATCATCGGTCGTTCAGACAGTATCGTGTTTCCTATCAATTATGAGCGTAGATGCGTCATATTGTCGCTATGCGCCTAACTTAGAAATAGTTAGGCCAACATGTCCGACTTCAGCTGTAGAGTGAAAGAGAGTCATAGATTAGAGGAAGCTACAAACAGAACTTACAGAAGGCGGGGGAACTATCTGTACGAAGACCCCCGGTATCGCCACTTCTTTCTCAATCTCTCTCTCTTTTGTTGTGTGTGGGCGGGATGGAGTGTGTGTGTGTGTGTGTGTGTGTGACAGTGTGTGTGTGTGTGTGTGTGTGTGTGTGTGTGTGTGTGTGTGTCCTGAGTCTGTTAGACAAATGCATGCATCACTTTTATCATCACTTTATTATTTTATTATGTGTGTTCTTAACCCTTTCGCCGCCAGCCATTTTTCAGCAAAAAATAACCATTAATCTTACCTGGGTAGAGAAAAAAAAATCATCTGCAATATTTCAAATTCCTTTGGATAACAGGCCCTGATTTGATACCTTTTGGTGACATGAATCATATACCTTTTGGTGACAAAATCATTGTGGTGCAAAAATGCGACATTGGCGGTTAAAGAAAAAAAAAAGAAGTAAAGATGATTATAAAAAAAAACGCGTGCCCCGGGTGAGGCTCGAACTCACAACCTCCGCATCCCTCATACCGCCAGAGGCGGTGGAGTGTACTGTCTATAAGTACGGCGCACTAACCGATTGTGCTACCGGGGCCGCTAACACCTAGCGCAATCGTTAGCATATAACGAACAAGGATTGCAACGTTTTCATTTTCTCGTCGCTTGCCGTTCATTTTCGATTTTTTTTTCTCGGTCCGTCAAGTGCAGATGATGTCAAAGAGTTTTTGTTCGACTGCCATCGATTTTGACGCTCGAGTGTCCCATAATCCTTTCGTGCTATTTTTAGCTCTCTTGGTTCAAGAAAACGAAAGTACAATCATGAAATACACAGGCCATAAAATTGGTTTGATTGTGGGAGTAGTCTGCGCGTGTGTGTCACAGAGAGAGAGAGAGAGAGAGAGAGAGCAGTAGATTTACATGTGTGTAGTGCATGTGTCGATTATGTATGAAAAACCATCTCTGGTTGGTACACCAACGGAGTGGGGGTTGGGGTGGGGGAGGAGGGGGGATATGAAAATGCATAGGCCTACATTGTGTGTGTGCCAACATGTCCGTGCATCTCTGTGTGTGGTGTCTCTTGGCTATGTATCTCAGACAAGGAATTTCTTCAAATTACAACCCAATTGTCTTGAATAGCAATAATTATCATTTTTTTGGTTTAAAAAAAAAAAAAAAGTTATCAAATAAGGCATGACTGACTGACTGTCGATACACACAAACTCAGCTAGCAAAGCGCTTGCTCAAGTCATTTCTCCTGCATTCGCTTTAGGACAAGTGATCTGCTGCAAACGACACTCCAGGCTAGGGAAGAGTGCAAGAGAGATCATACGCATCAGTGTTCTTCTTCTTCTATCGCTCAGACAGTTTCCTGTCAATTATGAGCGCAGATGCGACATGCTGCCGTTATGCGCCTAAGAAAGAAAAAAAAATAGGCCCAGCATGTCCGACTCCGGCTGGAAGAAATCCTTTGAAAGTGGGTTGTTTTTTAAAAGGCAGGAGATTGGACTGGGAAAGGCAGAAAGAGAGTAGATGACAGCAAGCAAAGGGAAAAGACAGAAAGAGAGTGACAGATTAGAGGAAATTACAAGCACAGAATTTCCAGAAGGTGGGGGAACTATTTATACAAAAGATTCCCCCGGTATCCCCACGGGGGGGGCATCATTGTAATTGTTGGCAGATTAATATTACCAAAGATATTCTAAAAGGGTAAGATGGACTACTCAAGAGCTCTGCGAACCGAGCTGATAGAGTTATCGTTAGTGGGAACAGTACACGTTTCACAGTGGAGGCTATCCAAAAACTCAGACTGGAACTTGAACGGAGAATTCAACTGGCCTATCGACGTGTAAAATGTGTCCTCTTTAAAAGGGACATAACCAGTGTTTCTGTCCTCACTACCCACATAGTGAAAAGAGACCGGATGCTTATCTTCCCCTATACAGTCTTTGGTATTACTATGAGTATTATGTGCACACTTACTCTGTTTTTTTGTTTAACTTTCTCGCACGTGTGTGGCAAAAATAGATTACGCCACAAGGGAAGTGAAATAAGCCACGAGAGTGATTTCTCATAATCCCACCAGAAGAGCTCGTTAACTTGAGAGCAAAGGAGGGAAATGTGCTCCTGTCACAGTGAGAATAGACGATTTTCGCCAAAAAACTAGGGGAGAGCGCTTCGTGACAATTAGAGTTGTTTACCTCCATTACTCAGTCAAATACCATAGCAACAATGCAACAATGGCGTCGAAGCTTGAAACCGCAGGATGTGAGTCAGCGACTTGCAAACATTTTTTTTAGAAAAATTAGGGGTGGCCAGTGGCCACAAACTGATAAAACTTGCAAAATGTGACGTAAAAATATAAATGACATACATTTTTAGAATGACGCACGGTGTTCTAAGTGCTGTATGTCTGCTCAAACACACGAGTCGATAGGCAATGAGAGCTGATGGTAGAGTGACTTCCCCTGTTTGACCGATTGAATTAGGCAAGATCACTCCCACACATTATGAAATTACTCCCCTTAATTATTTCCGAACAATGCCTATTAACTGAGCGCCCCACCCACTGTTGTTAGGGGAATCTGACACCAGTCCAGTGTGCTATTTATTGCATGCAGCATGCTGTGCAATGTATTCTCTGTGCCAAAGACTATTAAGGAGAGACTTTTTTTCCTAGAGTGAGACCCATGCGACTTTCGCATATACTTGTGGCGGTACCATAGCCGATGAGGTTTAACCGAGGCGTGGTTACCGCTACACCTATCTGCATTGCAAAAAATCGGGACTTTACTGGAGTTGCACTGCCTCCGGGCATTGCCTCCAGTATCGTTCCCACCATCTTTGTATTTACAAATGTCCCATATGTGTGTGTTCCAGACCGAGAGGATGTAAAACACCATTTTTCATTCTTCATTCCCATGCGACTTATAAAATATGATGAACAAAATAGTAAGAAAGCTTATTTAATACCAAAATCTGAATTTTGTGTAAACTTTGGAGGGTGCGTCTTATAGTTATAGTCCAAAAATTATGGTAACTCAAGCCCTAAGATTCTGGTGTGTGTTTTCTCGATAAAAGTCTAGATCTAGCATTATCTTCAATATATACCATTTAAGTAAATCCAAGGACAAACAGAACACTTTTTTGTTTGTTTGTTACCAGCTGTTGTTTTTAGCTCTTTCGCACTAGAAAATGTAAAACTTTGTCTCTTTGAAAACATTTTGATTTGGATGAGAGTTCTCATCATCTTCTTAGCCTTGAATCTGAAACTGAATTTGTTAAATAAGCAAATTCATTTGATCCTCTATGTCAACTTAATTATGGCTGCCCTATTCACATGAATCAGAGACCTCCTCCCCTGAAGACGGAGTGTGGCTGCCCACGTGGCGGGATAATCAAAAACGGTCACACACATACTGTTCTTATCCCTAGCTGATGCATTTGTACCATAGTGTTCAAGTGCTTCGGCTGTTGGGATGATCCCTGGAGTCTTTTAGCCAGAGTATGTCAACAACAACTGAGACCTCCATGAATTTGGCTGTTGGAGAGAAAAACTGAATACGGTTTGGTTTTCTTTTTGTTTGAAAGGATGAGTCATATTTCAACTGAAAGTTATAGAGAATAGAAACATTGGTTAAGAAGTTCCCCAGATAATCAACAACAAACTTGTCAAACTGAAATGTATGGATAAACGGAAGAAACGGGCATCACTGTCGGCACAATGGTATTACTATGAGCGTGCATGTGCGCGCGCACACACACACATGCACACAATGACACTCTTTATAGTTTACTGGTTCTTTTTATTTATATTTAATTTACTTGTCAAAATAAATCATAAGCTCTCAAACACACAAACACATCATACACATACACCAAACTGTCTATTAACAGACTTCAGAAAAATTCAATACAAAAACTCTTGTTTTGTCCACAAGTCTATGAATACAGCCTTCTTAAAATTCAGCTAAAAACTACGACAACCAAACCGCTCAATTTATAACCCTTTTTCTTCACTATAGCAAGGAATCCCTACATTTTCAACAAAAACAAACCTTAATTTATAACCCCTTTTCTTCACTACAGCAAGGAATCCCTACATTTTCAACAAAAACAAACCTTAATTTATAACCCTTTTTCTTCACTATAGCAAGGAATCCCTACATTTTCAACAAAAACAAACCTTAATTTATAACCCCTTTTCTTCACTACAGCAAGGAATCCCTACATTTTCAACAAAAACAAACCTTAATTTATAACCCCTTTTCTTCACTACAACAAGGAATCCCTACATTTTCAACAAAAACAAACCTCAATTTATAACCTTTTTTTTTTTTTACTATGGCAGAGAATCCCTACATTTTTAACAAAAACAAACCTCAATTTATAAACATTTTTCTTCACTATAGGCCTTTGCAACTAGGGTTATTAACGCCCTTAATAGTGAGAGTAATTGCTCTTGCTGGTCAGTAATGACAAGGGCATTATCTCTTGCGAAAGGCAGCCATTTAGTGGAATAAAATAGGGGTTATTGGCGAGAGTTATCCCCCTGTCTGGTCAGTACTGAACCATCTTCCCCCACCCTCCAAGGGCATTCACTCTTGCAAACGGTGTTCGTTGCAGACCCCAATAGCAAGGAATCCCTACATTTTCAACAAAAACAAACCTTAATTTATAACAGGGAATCCCTACATTTTCAACAAAAACAAACCTTAATTTATAAACATTTTTCTTCACTATAACAGGGAATCCCTACATTTTCAACAAAAACAAACCTTAATTTATAAACATTTTTCTTCACTATAATAGGGAATCCCTACATTTTCAACAAAAACAAACATTTTTCTTCACTATAGCAAGGATTCCCTACTATTCTTTCTAGTCTTTCGTCGTACCAATCATTTCTATCTAAGCGTCTTAAAATGTCTAACAAAGTTGAAAGCTATGGGGAGGACGGTGATCAAATGTTCTTGTAGTCCTTGTGTCCAGGCTGCATGTTGGGCAGGTGGGGCCAGAAGCTGGGCTTCTTGACCGGGTCCAGGGCCAGGTCGGGGAAGTAGTAGGCGTACATCTCCATCGTCATCTCCTCCGGCTTGGGCAGGCTGTCGATCCGCGACAGCTGAACGCACAACGCACACACGACATACAGTCAAACCTCTATCTTAACCCTTTCACCGCCAATGTCGCATTTATGCACCACAATGGTTTAACACCCATGTCACTAAAAGGGTTCAAATCAGGACATGTTATCCAAAGACCCTATTTTCTTCATTTTGGGAGGTAAGGATAAGACTAATATTATACATGTCACAGAGGAATTCACAATATTGCAGATACATTTTTTTTTTCTCTTCCCAGTTTAAGCGTAATGGAATTTTTTTGCTGAAATGGCTGGCGCAGTGGGGAAAGGGTCAAGACTTCAAAACAAATCAGGAAAAATCGGTCTTTAGCTGGAGGGGGTCTTATAACGGAGGTCGTTTTAATAGAAATGAGAGGAGGTCTTTTAACGGAGGGTCTTATGAAGGAGGTTTGACTGTATAAGACATTTGAAAAATGCCTGCGCGTACAGGACCACATCTCTTACGAAATCAATGTCAGAGTTTAGGCCCTAAGGCCTTGAGAGCGTTAATACTATCCCGCCGGCAGCAGTGTCAGACTTACACTTCCCGTGCGCCGAGCACCCACAGCTGGCGCCTATTCCCTGTAGACGGCTGATTTCAGCACTTTTCTGATTTTTTCCCCGATGGCTAAACAAATACTAACAATAAAGTGTTTAGTATCAACAGAAAGAGCAAACCAGTTCAGTTCAAACTATCTGTCAAGTGGGGTAACAATTGACCAGACTTTGTCCATGCATGACCATATCAGCAGCATTTGTCGCTCTTGTTTCTTTGAGCTCAGACGTATTGCATCCATTCGGACTTTTCTTTCAGCTAACGCATGCAAGCGCCTTGTCGCAGCTTTTATTTCTTCACGTTTAGATTTCTGCAATTCCATTCTCTTTGGCCTTCCTACAGAAGAAATTACTCGCCTTCAGCGAGTTCAAAACAGTGCAGCCCGCCTCATACTGCATAAGCGCAAGCGTGATCACGTCACGCCACTTCTGATGGAGCTCCATTGGCTCCCTGTGCAGTTCCGCCTTCAGTATAAGCTGGCTGTTCTACCCTTCCGTCACTTTGAACAGACCCTTCCGCCTTACCTCTCCAGAGCTCTTCACACCTACACTCCTTCCCGCTCACTCAGGTCCTCAAACACAAAACTTCTGAAAGTTCCAAAAACAAATCTAAAATCATTTGGTGACCGCAGTTTCAGTTTCAGTGCCCCTGCTGTTTGGAATTCCCTCCCAGTCGATCTCCACCATGAACCAACTATCTCTACTTTCAAAGCTAAACTCAAGACACACTACTTTCAAAGCTCATTCGGTTTGTAAATGTTTCCTTCTTGATCTTGTACCTGGGTGAATGAATGGGTGATAATGTTTTTGTGCGACTGCGGGTGTATCAGTGAATGGAAGCGCCTTGAGTGTAAAATAATTATAGAAAGGCGCTATAGAAATACTATCAATTATTATTATTATTATTAAACCCTGAACTAAACGGTTATGGTAGAAATGAATGATTAGCGGCTACCGTTTGGTCATACTTGTCTCTGTAAGATATATGGGTAACAGAGTAAAAACAAAAATAATTACATTCTTTTCCGTTTTTGTAACACCAAACTAAAGGTAAAACGGGTAAGAAAAAGTTGATTCTTGATTCTTATTTTAGTCTTCGCTATTATTATTTATCTTTTCACTTCATCATATAACAGGGACGGATTAGGGGGGGGGGGGGGGTCCTGGTTGGATGGAACCCCCCACCCCCACCTCGGCTTCCTAATATAAAACAAATGATCTCGCTCTCTTTCTTTCACACACACACACACACAAAGAAACACACACACACAACACACACACTACATCATTCATCCATAACAAATTTCCGTAACTGTAAAGCACTGTACTTTGAAGTCTGCTGGACACCCCCCTTTATGTGCATCGTAATCCGCCCCTGTACAATTTACTCCAGAGCAACAGTCACTTTCTCTTCATTTACTTTATGGAGACAGGCGAGATAGCGTACATCCTGTTTAGATTAGTTCTGAGAATGGAAATTCCTATTCAGCAAGCTGCCTGGAAAAACCCTAAGGGTCTCTGATTTCATCCTGCATTCCTCGCATACCACCAACCGCTGATACTAAAACTAGGAGCCATAAGAAAGTTAACATGTCCCTAAGTGCTAATATAGTGTTTGCTTCACATATACTGAACACAAAAATGACTGGGATTTTTTTTAACTTGGGTCTGCCAAATTCTGAGGATCCATCTTCAGGTTCAGTTTTCCCTATCCCCAGTGGATGGCATCCCCGTCGGGAAAGGTTGGGAAAGCAGTCTGCAGTATAAGGCTGACCCGCTTAGAAAAGGTTAATGATTAACCCTTTCGCCGCCAGCCATTTTTCAGCCCAAAATACGACTAAACTTAACTGGGTAGAGAAAACAAAATCTGCAATATTCCTCTGTGATGTGTGTATAATATTAGGCCTATCTTTACCTCCCAAAGTTAAGAAAATATTAAAGTCTTCTGATAACAGGCCCTGATTTGACGCCTTTTACTGACATAGGTTTTAAACCTTTGTGGTGCATAAATGCGACATTGGCGGTGAAAGGGTTAAATGTGCAATACGTAAGTTTCGTATGGAAACCCCGTACACTTGCATAAGAAAGAAGTGGATGGGATTACGGATGTGTTTCCGCATGTAATGGACACACTCTTTCGTATTTCTTACTTGCAGATTTGTATTTGCGGATTGCGCGTGGGTTTCCGCGCAGAACTTGCACATATATGTACACACAGCCTTACGCAACCACTTCCATTACAATGCTTTCAACAAAACGTTTGATGGAACACTATGCTATTTAAAATATGGAGATTTCATTACTGCTTATCTTCTGGGCTCTTAACTCACTCGGGACGAATGAGCCGGAGCCGGCTCATGGCTCGAACAACCGTTTACGACGAATGAGCCGGATCCGGATCTTGAGAGTTTTGAAGAGGTTTTGATTTCTGGCATACAACCAGCCTTCAAGTGGCATCTCGTAACCTACTTTCAGTTTGCTTTGACCTTGCCTTTCTTGAAATCAACCAATCATTGCAGACTTTACTTTCAGGTTTGGCTGTAAGGGGGGGAGGGGAATGTAAAACTTTCCTTCTTTCTATGTGTTACTGTTAGCTGTTTTTGTCAAAAGGAGACAAACGACGAAGGTATAGAATCTGATATTTTACGACCGTTTTGTGCATGCTGTTGTTAATCTTTTCTGAAAATACTGATGCCTAACTCTTCATAACTTATTTTTGGTGATTATTTTCCGAACCTAGTCAAATGCCCAGTCTCCACGGAACAAGGGGAAGCAAATCGGCCAGTCCTGAGTGAGTTCAGTAACGGCACTATTAAGAGCAAACAAGCATGCACACAATGCATGCTGCTTTCTAAAATCAGACTACATTCTTTTTCTGCTCTTCTACCAAAAACTGCATAATTTTGCCAACACAAAAATGATGGTTAACCCTGTTGTTAAAAAGTAGAACATGCTCCTTTTTTGAAGCATGGTGACTTGACTGAACATGCTTTGCTTTCTTGCTGTTCAACTTCAAGTGCCGGTACCAGTAGCATGGTATGATTCAATCGCTCAAAGCATTCGCAAGATGCAAGGGAAGTAATAATAAAAAGTTGTACGATCCACACAAATATGCTAAAGCCAAGGTATAAAACAGATGTCACAAATAGAACAAGACTGAAATAAGAAAAAAACCCACTTCAAAGTCATTTTTCCAGCAAAAAAACCCAACTGTTAGCCAGGAGTGGGTATGACTCAAAGTGTCAAACAAAAAGTAATTGTAGGAAGTATTGCGTGGCTGACCAGCATAGAGTGTTGTTCAAGATGAAATACATGTTCACACACACACACAACTATGTCTTACTCTTAACACACTCACATGCACATCTTTTAAAACTCTATATTACTCACCTCCATTTCCTTACCCTCCCCTTCCCAACACATGAGCAAACACACACACACACACACACACACACACACACACACACACTTCCTATTTCAAATTTGTCTTTGAATTTGCCTTGTCTTCAAATTAAATGGATTTTGATAAAGCCATCTTTTAAAGAAACACACACACACACACACACACATTTCCTATTTCAAATTTGCCTTGTCTTCAAATTAAATGGATTTTGATCAAGCTATCTTTTACAGAAACACACACACACATACACGTTTCCTATTTGAGTATTTCAAATTTGTCTTTGAATTTGCCTTGTCTTCAAATTCAATGGATTTTGATCAAGCTATCTTTTAAAGAAACACACACACGCACGCACACGCGCGCACACACACACATATTTACAAAAATCCAGAGAATAAGATAAGAAACAAAAAGCAGTTGACCACAACCAGATTGTCACACACCCAGATTGTCACACACACACACACACACACACACACACACACATACGCACACACACACATTTACAAAAATCCACAAAGAATAAGATAAGAAACAAAAAGCACTTGACCACAACCAGATTGTCACACACACATACGCACACACACACATTTACAAAAATCCACAAAGAATAAAATAAGAAACAAAAAGCACTTGACCACAACCAGATTGCTCCCAAACAACAGTTCAGACTGACCATAAGCTTGGCGTCATTGATTTCCTCCTGCCTCTCTGCGACGAAGGCTTTGCTCTGGTCCATCTGTCAACGTAAAGGGCCAGTATTGTTTCATTGGGACATGCATGCACGCATGCACACACACACAGGCGTTCACAGAAACATCCAAATGCATGCATGGACATGCATATATACATACAGACACAGACACACAGTGGCACACACACATACACAGAGTGACACACACACAATGACACACACATACACACAGTGACACGCACACACTAACAGTATCACACACACTAACAGCAACAAAAAGCAATGTACATTAACACACAGCTCTAAATGCATTGCACACACACACACTGACACACACACGCACAAACACACATAGAGGCATACACATTTCTCCCTTTTTAGCTTCACACACATATTTTTTCCAACTATAACTAAAACAGATTTTGTTATTATATTTTCCTACTATTTTATTAGTCATATTATAAGGCGCAGGGGTCTGAGCGTTGCCGATTGCAATTACTGTATGGGACAGACTATCAACTATATTTAGTAATTGCAATGACCACGGTCTGAGTCTGGGAAAAAAGTATCACCTTATAGTCCAAAAAAAGACGGTAATTCATAGTGTTTACAACACCATCTCGTCGGTGACATTCACAAACCTCGCCACAAACCCCGCCACCTTCCACCAAAAGCTCGTATCTCTAACGACTTTCTATCTGGGGTAAACGAGATTGTGAACATAGAAGAAAAACTCGCAAGTCCCAAATTCAGATCTAGTTAAGGACAAAACCTCGTATCTTCGTTCTTTTCAAGTCTAAAAAAACCGTTTTCATTAATTTTAACAGAATGCAGGACTTAACTAGCAATATCTCAAACAACATATTCATCATAGTTAATCAATTGTGGCCAGCGCAGTTACTTTCTAAAACAGTTAAATTCGTTTTTCTCAAAACTACCAACATTGAGATATGAGGTTTGTGAATGTCACCGACGATCTGCTCTTCTTCCATTAGCAATATGTCATAGAATCATTTCCTATTTCAAATTTCTCTTTGAATTTGCCTTGTCTTCAAATTCAATGGATCTTGATCAATTTTTTCCTGTTACCTTTTAAAGTAACAGGCAAAAACAAACAAACATTGAAAGCATTTTGTCTTTTAAGCATAAACAAGAAGTGTTTCAGAAAAAAAAAGATCTAAATGAAAATCCAGACGATAATAAGATCTTACTGCATTTTTCTCATCTTCATCAATCGTCTTTAGCACGCTGCTTTTGTCAGTTGGGTAGGGCACAGTTACAGCTTCATACTGCGACATACAAACAAAAAATGTCAATGAAAATACATGGAAATGAAGTGATAGAGGTGGTGGAGGACTTCATTTAAAAACAACAACAACAAGGGATTGGTTGTGTGTGTGTGTGTGTGTGTGTGTGTGTGTGTGTGTGTGTGTGTGTGTGTGTGAGAGAGAGAGAGAGAGAGAGAGAGAGAGAGAGAGAGAGAGAGAGAGAGAGAGAGAGAGAGAGAGAGAGATGCCATAGAAGAAACACACATGTATATGTGTGTGTGTGCGTGTGTTTGTGTGTGTGTGTGTGTGTGTGTGTGTGTGTGAGAGAGAGAGAGAGAGAGAGAGAGAGAGAGAGAGAGAGAGAGAGAGAGAGAGAGAGAGAGAGAGAGAGAGAGAGAGAGAGAGAGAGTCATTTTTTTGTTTGCTAGACGTGGCCACAATTAACAGGTTGACATGTTTGTGTAATGTGTGTGTCTTATGCTTTTATCTTTTGAAAATTAATCATCATATGAGTTTCTGAATACATTAGAAGATTGTTATAATCATTTCGATGAGTTGAATGACTAAATAAATCCTTTACTCCCAATACAATTTAAGATTTCTTAAATTCAATCTTGAATTATTATTATAAAACAGTCAAATTCACCCACAGAGAGAGAGAGAGAGAGAGAGAGAGAGAGAGAGAGAGAGAGAGAGAGAGAGAGAGAGAGAGAGAGAGAGAGAGAGAGAGAGAGAGAGAGAGAGAGGCACAGAGAGAGAGAGAGAGAGAGAGAGAGACAGAGAGACAGAGAGAGAGAGATGTAGCACATGAAACGTAGAAAGCAATTCCATTGAAGACATAAAATCATGAATGAAATCAAACATAACTTTCTCACAGCTTTCTGGAACTGGTCTGCAAGGGCAGGGATGGGCAGTCTGGCCTTGTAGAAGGCAAAATCAATTTGGGGCAACTCTTCTGAAAACTGATGAACCCTGGAAAAAAGAAGAATTCAAACTCTGAAACTGGCCAACAAATGAACTACAGTGGAACCTCCCTTATTAAATTTACATATAATAATTATTAACAATTTCAAGAACCTTTTGGATGAAATTCCAAAATATAGATCTTTTTTATGACTTTGATTGATGCTATGAAATTGCTTATACTTTAGTGATGTATGCAAATCAGACACCATACATAAAGATTGTACCAATGATGGGACGATTTATAGGCCGTGAGGCCTAGCCATGATGCCTGTCCCTATCACTAGTACTACTACTATAAGACGTAGACCTCCAATTATAAGACTCCCTCCCACATAAGACCTACTTCTCTGAGACATTGCCCTTCTTTGTAAGTATTAAAATTACCTCCCTTACAAGACCCCTCCGTTATAAGATCTCATTTTGGATGATTTTTGAAGGTTTTATTCTTATTATAAGGGAGGTTCCACTGAGACTGAGACAGTGAGAGTCATGACATTGAAAATCAGAAATCATGGATAGGTCACTGCATGAATTTAGTCAAACAAAAAATAGCAATATAGCATGCTTCGCACAATGTGCTTACTTGTTTACGAAGTTGTCATTCTTGGCTTTAAAAGCTCTATAATATTCATGCTGTGCCGGAGGCACGCGATCCTTGAAAGCAGCCCAGTTGACGGCTGACCGAGCGATTCTCTTAGCCGCCATTTTGCTTGTTGCAGACGACTTAGTTTCCTTTCTCTTCTCGTATGTCTGCTTCCGCGAGATTTCATGAGAGTATCCAAGCCAAAATGCCTACTTGAAAATTTCATCTGCTATCTTTTTCTCGCCTGGGTGATTTCTTGTAAATCACAGCTTCCTTTTGCCTCTGTCTTTAATTTTACTCTTATTGTGGTTGCTGCACTGACCTATGGAGAATAAGAACGGGGTAATGTCGAATACAGATCCCATGGAGTTGGAAAGTAACAACGCTGAAATCGACATCACAAAATTGCGGAAAAGCAAAAACGAATGGGTCAAGCTCAATGTTGGGGGAACAACCTTTATGACCACGCGTACAACACTAGGGAGAGACCCGAAATCATTCCTATACAGACTAATTCAAGAAGAACCAGATCTCAATACAGCCAAAGTAAGTACTGTGAAGTGTAAACAAAAATCGATTACACAGTGGCTAGAGGTACGGCATTTTGATTCTTGCAACATTGTTAAATTCAGACCATGTTCAGGGATAGTAACTCTTCCTACTCCTAGTCGATTTTTTCGTCAACAAATGCATTTTTTTAATTTCGTATATATATATATATATATATATTTAACACATCTTGGTAAGGAATAGGGCTAGGAACATGTTAGAGTTAATGTTAGTAGTTTTTTTAAGACATTTGTGCACAATTTATGCGTCCTGTGATTGAGCGCCATACCCGTATAGTATAGTATACTGTATAGTAATAGTATAGTGTGGGACTGGCTCAAGCCTAAGACTCGCAGCTTATAAACGTCCCTTCATTGACATTGTTTTGGAGAATGTAGCCTGGAGAATGTGAGATACGGGCCCGTACCCCAAGCCTCTAGCAATCGATTAAGATTGCTTAAATTAGATCTGCGTAACATGTGTTTCTAGCTGTGGAAGCTGGGTAATTATGCCAGCTATTGCGGTGGTGGGTTCCCCATTAAGCGGGAGACAGACTATGCGACTGCCTCATATGACTCGATCAGGTCGTGACGTTGACCAAATTTTGTTTTCCGCACAGAAGATGTCACAAACCATCAGACTCGATCAGTGAAATTTAGAACCCGCCCTATTCGGCCCTGTCACCTGACTGGGCCCGACTGAGTCAAACTGATCGAGCAGAATGGTATGCAAATGAGGTGAAATGTCATGACCTGATCGAGTCACATGAGGCAGTCACATAGTCTGTCGCCCGCTTTATAGCAACAGCCAGATTGCGTGACACTGACACTGACACTGACAGTAGAACACTGGTAGAGATGGTTGACAGTATATTAGTTTGATGCAGTGGAGACACACCCACACAGACAATGAGACATGGTATGAATTAATATGATTTACTTATTGCTGACATTACTAACTCAGTAACTGAGATTAATTTACTTTTAGACACTTGGATTATTTATAGTATTTTGTTTAAATATGATCAACAATCTTTATATCATATATGTTTGGTGTGTGTGTGTGTGTGTGTGTGTGTGTGTGTGTGCAGCTCTCAAATTATTAAAAAAACCTAGAAATTGTTAATTTAAAATACTAACACAATATTAAATAAATATATAGCAGAGGACCACACAAACAAATACACAGCAAGTGCAGGGTGACGTTATTTTATTAATGAAACAAATCAGAATGTGTAATTTTTCAACAAAAATGTCTTTTTCAAACAACAGACAACACAACAATACTTCCCCTCTTCACAGTCGAGCAGTCTCGAAAAAACAATATTGCAGAACTAACGTTAGAAAAAAATCTTTGTTAACACTAACAACATAACAGTTACGAAATACTAGAGTACCCTTTCTTGTTTTTTTTGCTTTTGGCTGCCTCAGTGGCTGTCTCTCTGACTCACTGGCTGTCTCTCACACAGTCTTGGATTCAGGAAATGAATGTTTAATTCAAATTATTTTTTGAGTCCATGTGGAATTGTGATTTGCTGCCTTTTCAGTAAGATTGCTACAGTGTTTACTTTTTTGTGAAAATATAATAATAGTTGTTTATAATATCATGTTTATATCAGAACATTCACAATATTGATTTCTGAACTTTGTTTGCAGGATGGAACTGGTGCCTACTTGATCGACAGAGATCCCATGTATTTTGGTCCTGTTCTCAACTACCTTCGCCATGGCAAGTTAGTCATCAATAAAGATCTAGCAGAAGAAGGTGAGAAGTTGATTTTTTTTTTCCTTTGTAAATGTTAGTTAGTTAATATTTAATTTTATTTCAATCTATGTAAATCAACGAATTCAGCCGAGTCATAGTGAGTTTATACAGCTTTTTGTTTTTGGTACTTTCAGTTCTAAACAAGAGCGCATGCCGCAATGACTCACTCATAGTTCTTCACAACTTTGTCAGTCTAGATCTAGATGTGGAGTCACTCACTAAGCTTATTCAGCACAACTTACACTTTTTGTTCACGTTTCGAGAATAATACTAGTCTTTTCTCTTCACAATCTTGTTATTCGAATCTTCTCTAGGGCCAAATCCAAAACTTGATTGTCATTTATTTTTTTGCATCACAAGATGACATCATTTCTTTAACCCTTTCACCGCCAATGTCGCATTTATGCACCACAATGGTTTAACACCCATGTCACTAAAAGGCATTGAATCAGGGCCTGTTATCCGAAGACCCTATTTACTTAAGTTTTGGAGGTTAAGGATAGGCTTAATGTGATACACGTCACAGAGGAATTCCCAATATTGCAGATTTTTTTTTCTTCTCTACCCAGTTGAGTTTGATGGTATTTTGGGGCTGAAAAACAGCTGGCGGCGAAAGGGTTAACTTAAATAGCATGACCTTTTTTATTCAGGAATTTAAATGAATCCCTAATTTAAATAAAATTTTATTTCCAACCAACTTCTTGTAACTTTTTTTTTATTATGTGGAAAAGCAGTCACTGCAGACATAATATGATTTCTAACATCGTGCAAAAATTTGGTCGTGCTATTATTTGTACTTTCTGAGAAAATTGTTGCTATGTTAAAGTTTTTAATGAGACAGTGACCACACACACACACACACACACACACACACAATACAGTTATACATCAACATTTTCATTAGAGCGATGAGACTTTGCTTGTCAAAAACTTCTTTAGTTAGGGAGTTCATTGTAACTAGAATGAGGGTGTGTGCACACATGTACGTGTGTTTTGGTGTGGGAGTTCAAGGGTGAACAAAAATGTGTTTGACTTTCCACAGCCCCTAAACTACTGAACCAATCCCAATAACAATTGGCTGATTTATCTCTGATGTCCTGACAATGGTTAGCGCCAGAGTATGTCGTTGGCACTGAAGAGGTTAATATTGATCTAACTGGAAATAATGGGGGAAACAGATTTAAAGTGTAATGTCTTTATAGGGATGAAAGTTGATTTTAAAAAAAATTATAAGACTCCCTCCCATATATATATATAAGACCTACTTCTCTGAGACGTTGCCCTTCTTTGTAAGTATTAAAATTACCTCCCTTATAAGACCTCTCCCTTATAAGACCTCTCCCTTATAAGACCTCATTTTGGATGATTTTTGAAGGTCTTATAAGGGAAGTTCCACTGTACTACCATTAACAACCAAACCAAGTTCCAAACGATGGCAGCATTTCCGAGGCGTAATATAGGTGTAAAAAGTCTTAACAGATAATTAGATACTGTGCACTAATGCTACCAAGGACAACCAAGTTCCACCAAATAATGGCGGTATTTCCAAGGCTGACGTCAGCTTTGACAGCTTGTGATGAGCCAGGACCACATTGATTAATTAAGCAGTGAGTTGTTTCCCTGCTCAGGCAGGAGGGCATGTAGCGTATAGTGAGGGGTGTGTGGTAGGCCTGCCAATATTTAAAAGGGCAGCAGAGTGCTGGATAAAGAGGGCCGATTGATCGGTTCCATTCCACCCCACCTTGCATAGTTGTGAAACAATGTGACAAGTTTGTTCCTAATCATTTAACCTTCCTTGAAAGATCCGTGAGCTGTCTTGTTACTCTTTTGTTTGAACTGTTACCGCTTGACTTTTCCTTTCTTTTATTCTTTTTTTTTTTGGAGGGGGGGGGGAGGGGGGGGGGGGGGGGGGGGGGGGGGTTGCTGTTCTAAATTCTGATGAAAATTATTAATACGGGTAATAGCAGTTAACACTGAATAGATTGAAAAAAAAGAATTAACCCCTTGACTGCCAGAGAAAATTAAAGAAGAAAATCATTGGGGAAATCATGCCATAAAAAAGACAACTGATAGAGGTGATCTGGCAAAATGATCTGGGGATATAACTCTCTTGACTGTGTTAGAAAACAAAAGCCAGTATATCAGGGTTATTCCTCTTCATCTGATGACATCATCAATGATGTCATCAGGTCAGTACGTAATACGTTGGTGGCAGTCAAGGGGTTAAGCAAATTGGTAAGGGTGTCTTCTGTTGTGAATTTAATCCCTTTTTCTGGAAATTTGTGTGCCAATGATTTTTTCCTTAAATACTCTTTGGTTTCATACAAGTTTTAACTTTGTGACTGTTAGACTCTGTTTTTCTGCATACCCCCAGTTCTGAGAATGTTTGTGTCTTTGTGTGATCATGTGTCTGTTTGTAAATATACATGCAATATTTTTCAATGATTGAAGCCTAAATTTCCCATTCCGATTATACTTGGATACCATTATAAAAATAGCATTGTGATATTTAAACATTTGTTTTGTTGGGTGTTAAAAAAGAAAGGAGATAAAGCATCGTGAGAGGTTAACAAATGGTGTCATGAGATATTGTTTATCTGTTTCAGGTGTGTTAGAAGAGGCAGAATTCTACAACATCACTGAATTAATCAGATTGGTCAAGGAGAAAATTAAAGAAAGGGATGCAAAACAAAGCCAGGTGTGTATGTTTTTAGAATGTAATGTTGCTTGTAAATAAATCACATTGATTGCACAACAGACACATACATTTTATACACATGTACCCACTTGTTTATTTGTAAACGATTGACGCATGCACACACACGCACGCAAATATCCATGCTTAATGTGGTGACACGTATCGATGTGGTGACACGTATCGATGTGGTGACCTGAGCTTCAGATTGTTTTCAGACTGTGGGTCATATGACCCCTGGTTGCCCAAAATGAGGAGTCAATTTTCAAAACTGTGTCATGGTTTCATTATTAAACATGACCAATTTTTGTATGTGTGTCAGGCTTCAGAAGTGTCAGAGGATCAGAGGATTTCAGAGGATTAAGAATTTCTGACAGAGGATTGGCTTCTCTTGTCAGAGGTTTTGCCTTTTTATTGAGTGTTATTCTTTGTGTTAAATAGCATTTTAAAGTGATTTCTCACTACATGAAGCCTTTTTGGTGGTGTTCGGAACTGATTTCAGTGTTGTCCCTCTATAGTCTGGGGCCTTGATGGCCCTTAAAGGCCTTTTACCGCAGTTTTCAGAGGATTGGACTTCAGACTATTCTGATGCCTGTATGTGGTGTGTGTCAATCAATCAATCAATCAATCTGTTTATTGGCTTCCTAACAAGAAGAATTCTTGTGTGTGTGCATACATGCGCATAGAACAAGAAAACGAACATGCTTTATTTATCTAGCATAAAGACTAGATGTTAACAAAATACCTTGAAAAAAGGCCAAAGGGACAATTATCTACAAGTTGTTATATCGGCCAATCAGAATGCCGCTTACATATCGAGGGGTCAGTCAAGATGGCGATGTTGTTGTCAGTGTGTTCTCGTTCTAGCCAGGTAGTTGCGCAAGAAAGCTTGACTTTGGGATGGCGGTGTGGTTGTAAGTGCGTTCTCGTTCTAACCGCGTAGTTTTTGCATAAAAGCTTGACTTTGGGAGTCAATAAATTGTACGTTATATGCAAGTTGCTCGTTGTAGCGAGCTCGTTGTATGCAGAATTATCTAACAAGGAAAAAGAAGGCTTGTGGTCGGGAATTTTGAAACCACTCGTTAAATGTTGGCTCTCGTTTAAACCGTGCTCGTACTAAATGGGTTTCCCTGTATTTTGGTTTCGGACCTACATGAAGAGCGTTTATTGGGTATTGCAATGTTGGCTATATATAGATATGTGATGATATCTCAATTATCTATTTTGGTTTCAGACCTACATGAAGAATGTTTATCGGGTATTGCAATGTTGGCTATATATAGATATGTGATAATACCTCAGATATCTATTTTGGTTTCAGACCTACTTGAATTGAAGAACGTTTATTGGGTATTGCAATGTTGGCTATATATAGATATGTGATAATATCTCAATTATCTATTTTGGTTTCAGTCCTACATGAAGAATGTTTATCGGGTATTGCAATGTTGGCTATATATAGATGTGTGATAATATCTCAGTTATCTATTTTGGTTTTAGACCTACATGAAGAATGTTTATCGGGTATTGCAATGTTGGCTATATATAGATATGTGATAATATCTCAGTTATCTATTTTGGTTTTAGACCTACATGAAGAATGTTTATCGGGTATTGCAATGTTGACTATATATAAATGTGTGATAATATCTCAGTTATCCATTTTGTTTTCAGTCGTACATGTAGAATGTTTATCGGGTATTGCAATGTTGGCTATATATAGATGTGTGATAATATCTCAGTTATCTATTTTGGTTTTAGACCTACATGAAGAATGTTTATCGGGTATTGCAATGTTGACTATATATAAATGTGTGATAATATCTCAGTTATCCATTTTGTTTTCAGTCGTACATGAAGAACGTTTATCGGGTATTGCAATGTTGGCTATAATTATATAGATATATAATGGTACCCATATATAATAATATAGATCTCAGTTATCTATTTTTGTTTCAGACCTACATGAAGAATGTTTACCGGGTATTGCAATGTTCGGAAGAGGAGCTCACTCAGATGGTATCCACCATGTCAGATGGATGGAAATTTGAACAGGTGAGAAGAAGCTAAGTCTTATGTGTTTCTATGCATGTTTGTGTGTGCATGCGTATGTCAGGCATGGTAGACCTCCGCAAATCGCGGAAAATCCGCGAAACAGTTTGAAACAAAATTATTTTAAAAAATGCATTGAAATGGCATTAAAAATGAAAATTTCACTCTCATTTTATTGAATTTTCTTCGGCCCTCTGGACCCCCGGCCATTTTCCTTGAAAACCACTTTGCCCCCACTACCATGCCTGGTACGTGTGCGTGCTGACATGTGTGTGTGTGAGAGAGAGAGAGACAGCGAGAGTGATCGAGGTATGGTACATTAGTGAAAGACGATTCTAATTACTAAAATAATGTACTGTAAGATGCAATTTACCCCTCGACTTTAGCTCATGCGGCGTTTTAGGCTGATGCGACTTGTCTGGATGCTTCCAATTCTGCCTTTATCAGTTATATTACCGGTAAATCTGTTTCCAGTCAAATTAGTCGGCCTATTCTGAGCTTTATTGTATCTCTCAAAACTGGTTCTGACTCTTAAGAGATCCAAATCACATGTTTAAAGTGTTTCAGAGCATTAAGTACTCATGCGTGTTTTTACCAGTATGTTTATTTTTTAAGTTGCTTTATGCGCATGTGTTGATTTTCTTTAATGAAGTAGGCTTACTCTAATGCTTTTTTCTGTAACTGTCAAGTTTTGGTATGTGTTTTATTTTCTCTGCGGCTTACAAAGCGCTGCGACTTAATATGAAATTGAATAAATGCCCCCCCTCCCCGTGGGGATACCGGGGAGTCTTTTGTATAAATAGTTCTTCCACCTTCTGGAAGTTCTGTGCTTGTAACTTCCTCTAAACTGTCACTCTCTTTGACTCTGCCTTTTCCCTTTGTTTGCTGTCATCTATATGTCTGCCTTTCCGGTCCATTCACCATCCTTTTTTCAATAAACACTTTCAAAAAGATTTCCTCCAGCCGAAGTCGGACATGCTGGGCCTAATTATTATTATTTATTTTTTTTGCTGTCCCATCTTCTGGGCCGTACAGTCGCGTTCCTCCCACGCCACTCATTCTGATTCCCAATTCGTAGCCACACCTCCACACGTTCAGGTCGCAGAATCCGAGACCAGCAGTTCAAGGGGAGTGAATCTATGCTAGTCCGTCATGAGGCAACCAACCGAGGAGACACTGCACTGCTGCTGAGTCACTTCGGTGGAGTTCAGTAGAGCATGTTCAGGACGCCACCTACTAAGCCCCCTACTGACGACACTATTCTCTTAGTCGCGGAGCCAGCGAGGGCGCCACCACGACCGTCCAACACACTGATCCCCATGACTGACCCGAACGCAACAAGGCATAGACTGGATCGGAAACCGAAACTGAGGTCACCATGAGAGCAGGGCTTGCAAAGCCACATAATTATTTCTTACTTAGGCGCATAACAGCAGCATGATGCATCTGTGCTCATAATTGACAGGAAACTGTCTGAGCGATCGAAGAAGAAGAACAATAAATGCCTAAGATGCTACTAAAATTCTCATTTCTGCCTTTGTTCTCTCTCGTCTGGACTATTGTAATTCTCTTCTTTCTGGTTGCCCTCAGAACCTCCTCGTCAAATTGCAGAAGGTTCAAAGCAACGCTGTGCTCGCCTTGTTCTATGACAATCCAAATCTTCTCATGCCACTCCCATGCTTCAGTCTCTGCATTGGCTCCCTGTTGAAAAACGGATTGATTACAAACTCTCTCTGCTGTGCTTTAAATCCCTGAACGGTCTTGCTCCTTATCTGGCTGGACTTCTAAATGTCTATGCTCCATCTAGAGAGCTATGCTGCTCCTCTGACTCTCATATCCTTCAGATCCCTCGTTACCGTTTCGGGACTCTTGGTGAGCGTTCTTTCTCTTTCCAGGCTCCTACGTCTTGGAACAAACTGCATCTTTCTCTCCGCAGCTCAAACTCTCTGCCTTAGTTTCAAGTCTTCTCTCAAAACCACTTTATTTCGATCCTAATTTGTGTCCTCTTTCCATTTCTTTTGACTATCCTCCTGTATGTGTGCATGCACGCGTGCTGTGTTCTTGCCAGTGATCTGTATTTTGTGTATTTATGCTATTTATTATTATTTTGTATCTTATTATTTTGTAAGCGCTTAGGGCTTTTTAAGAGTAAGCGCAAAAAAATGCTTATTATTATTATTATATTCTCTGAATTTAAGAGATGTTTATGCACAGGTGTGTCTTAAAAGTTTGCATGTTGCAGTATCTCTGTTGATGTCCCTGCTTTACACCTAAGCTGTTGATTTTTAGCTGGTGAACATAGGATCTCAGTACAACTACGGGTCGGAGGATCACGCCGAGTTTCTGTGTGTGGTGTCCAAAGAGTGCCCCAGTCTAGTCAGTGGAACAGAGACGGAACCGTCAGATAGGGCAAAGGTGAGACATGCTTTGAACATTGCCCGTTCATGATAGTGCAACTTAAGAGACATGCTTCAACATTGTCTGTTCATTTCTTTTTCATTGATTTCTTCCTCATTATGATAGTGCACAGATAGAGGCAGAGCTGTCAGACAGGGTTAAAGGTGAGACATGCTTCAACATTGCTTGAATGTTACATTATGATAGTTCACAGATAGAGGGAGAGCTGTCAGACAGGGTTAAAGGTGAGGCATGCTTCAACATTGCTTGAATGTTACATTATGATAGTGCACAGATAGAGGCAGAGCTGTCAGACAGGGTTAAAGGTGAGACATGCTTCAACATTGCTTGAATGTTACATTATGATAGTTCACAGATAGAGGGAGAGCTGTCAGACAGGGTTAAAGGTGAGGCATGCTTCAACATTGCTTGAATGTTACATTATGATAGTTCACAGATAGAGGCAGAGCTGTCAGACAGGGTTAAAGGTGAGGCATGCTTCAACATTGCTTGTTACATTATAATAGTGCACAGATAGAGGCAGAGCCGTCAGACAGGGTTAAAGGTGAGACTTGCTTCAACATTGCTTGTTACATTATGATAGTGCAAAGGTCAGAGTCAGAGCCATCAGACAGGGTTAAAGGTGAGACTTGCTTCAACATTGCTTGTTACATTATGATAGTGCACAGATAGAGGCAGAGCCGTCAGACAGGGTTAAAGGTGAGACTTGCTTCAACATTGCTTGTTACATTATGATAGTGCACAGATAGAGGCAGAGCCGTCAGACAGGGTTAAAGGTGAGACTTGCTTCAACATTGCTTGTTACATTATGATAGTACACAGATAGAGGCAGAGCCGTCAGGGTTAAAGATGAGATGTGCTTCAACATTACTTGTTACATTATGATACTGTAGTGCAAAGGTCAGAGACAGAGCTGTCAGATAGGGTTAAAGTTGAGGCATGCTTCAACATTGCTTGTTACATTATGATATTGCACAGATAGAGGCAGAGCTGTCAGATAGGGTTAAAGGTGAGATATGCTTCAACATTGCTTGTTACATTATGATAGTGCAAAGGTCAGAGACAGAGCTGTCAGATAGGGTTAAAGGTGAGATATGCTTCAACATTACTTGTTACATTATGATAGTGCAAAGGTCAGAGACAGAGCTGTCAGATAGGGTTAAAGGTGAGACATGTTTCAACATTGCCTGTTACATTATGATAGTGCAAAGGTCAGAGACAGAGCCGTCAGACAGGGTTAAAGGTGAGATATGCTTCAACATTGCCTGTTACATTATGATATTGCACAGATAGAGGGAGAGCCGTCAGATAGGGTTAAAGGTGAGGCATGCTTCGACATTGCTTCTTATATTATGATAGTGCAAAGGTCAGAGATAGAGCCGTCAGACAGGGTTAAAGGTGAGGCATGCTTCGACATTGCTTCTTATATTATGATAGTGCAAAGGTCAGAGATAGAGCCGTCAGACAGGGTTAAAGGTGAGGCATGCTTCAACATTGCTTGTTACATTATGATAGTGCACAGATAGAGGCAGAGCCGTCAGACAGGGTTAAAGGTGAGACATGCTTCAACATTGCTTGTTACATTATGATAGTGCACAGATAGAGGCAGAGCTGTCAGACAGGGTTAAAGGTGAGACATGCTTCAACATTGCTTGTTACATTATGATAGTGCACAGATAGAGGCAGAGCCGTCAGACAGGGATAAAGGTGAGACATGCTTCAACATTGCTTGTTACATTATGATAGTGCACAGATAGAGGCAGAGCCGTCAGACAGGGTTAAAGGTGAGACATGCTTCAACATTGCTTGTTACATTATGATAGTGCACAGATAGAGGCAGAGCCGTCAGACAGGGATAAAGGTGAGACATGCTTCAACATTGCTTGAATGTTACATTATGATAGTGCACAGATAGAGGCAGAGCCGTCAGACAGGGATAAAGGTGAGACATGCTTCAACATTGCTTGAATGTTACATTATGATAGTTCACAGATAGAGGGAGAGCTGTCAGACAGGGTTAAAGGTGAGGCATGCTTCAACATTGCTTGTTACATTATGATAGTGCACAGATAGAGGCAGAGCCGTCAGACAGGGATAAAGGTGAGACATGCTTCAACATTGCTTGTTCATTTAAAATAATGCAAAGCCTAGAGACAGGGCCATTGGGGGATATGGCTGTGGTAACACATGTTCCAAAATTGACTGTTTGTTATAACATTGTAGTGCTTAACATCATAGGCATGCGATAGAGCAAAGGTAGGACATGGTTCCAATCATACCCTATTACCCTATGTACCCCACCAGGGCCTGGGCGGCCCCTGGACCCCTGCCCCCTTCAGAGGACTGGACTCTGGAGTATTCTGATGCATGCTATTAACATTGCAACAGTAAAAGTCAGATTTAGAGGCATTGAATGGAGCAGTTATATTGGTGTGGATAGCCTACTGTATGTTTGTTTTATATGTGTTTGTGTGTGTTATAAATAACCAAGTTTAGGTTTTAATTTGAAGTGAAAATATTATGGAAATGCTGGTATAAAGCTGCACTCTTTTTTTTAAGATAAAGACTATGTAAATTATGCTTATACTATTAATACAATTGACAAAGACAGAGCCAACTGATGGTGGTAAGATGTACCCAAACCAGATGCTTGAAATCATTTTTGCACACGGAATGGGTGTATCAAAGTGAGAGATGCTATCTTCTAACTGTGACCAACTTGTAATTTTGTCGCTCTTTCAAGGATGGAAACTGAGACTGGAAGTTACCCTGGCTTATTAATGGCTATGTAATGTCTTCTATATTAAGGTGACACACTGCGCGTTCGGAGGAGAATTTTTGTTTATTTTTGTTTCTCAGGAACTCATAAAGATATCTACATGAAATTTTGCACACTGATACAATGCATTACTCTGTCCATTTTAAGCCAACTTTGAAGACTATGTGATGGCATTATGAAAGTCCAACTAAAACAAATTCATATGATGTTTTATCCCCTCAACAGCACTGGATGGAAGCACTGCATAGTGATGCTGATCATTTGTCCACTTTCCTTACACATCAAAGAGTGCAACTAACACACAATTCAGCATCTCTGAGTTCTTAACCCGCATTCTTTGTTTCATCAAACAATAGTGAAAATTCACTTGATCTTACTTGAGACAAAGAATGCAAGTTAGCTACTCAGAGATGAATTTTTTTATGTTAGTTGCACTCTTTGATGTCTAAGGAAAGTGTGCTTCAATCCAGTGCTGTTGAGGGGATAAAACATCATATGAATTGTTTTTTAGTTGGCCTCCATACTTTCATAATGCCATCACATAGAGTCTTCAAAGTTGGCTTAAAATGGACAGAGTAATGCATTGTATCAGTGTGCAAAATTTCATGTAAATATCTTTATTAGTTCCTGAGAAACAAAAATAAACAATAATTCCCCACCGAACACGCAGTGTGTCACCTTTTAAGTGAATTTGGCAAATTGGAAAAAACACCAAAAAAACCACACCCTAATATTTTTACTGTTTACAATTTTTTGGATCGGTTATTTTTTATTGCTATTGCTGTTGTTGCCATTAGAATAATCATATAATGGCAGTGGTGATGGTTGAAAGGGTGATTATGATGTGGATGATAGCGGTGAGAATTATGACTACTATTGGCATTGATATCTTTATTTCCATTGTCAATACTGTTGATCTCACTACCATTTTGCTGTTAAAGTTATCATTCTTTTTTACTTTTCCATCACTTACGATACTAAGTTCATCAATTATTATGTGATTATGCATGTTATGTTTTGTCTTCATGTCATGTAATTTGTATAATGAAAAGAATTGTTGCATAAAAAATTAAAAAAAGGAGGGAAACTGAATAACCAATTTACGTTTTCTGTTGCATTTGGTTTTCCCAGGTGTTGCAGTTGAAAGGCTCACGGATGTGAAGCAGGCTATCAGGCAGCGGACCAGTGGCAGACTCATCACCCGGCAGTACATGAACTATTTTTTTCTCTCTTTTTCTTCATCCTCCGTCATCACCCCATCTTTCAAAGACACCCACCCCCCGCGACGGCGTCGCCACCGCTTGACTCTCGCTTCCCTTCGCTGCTCGATCTCCCATCACCAAGGCCCGCCCACCGCTGTGCCGCGTCGCCCAGAACTGCCACGCCTCGATCCTCTGTGGTCGCTTACCATGCCTCGTGTGGAGGTGTGGGCGGGTTTGTGTTTGGGCTCTTGCGTCAGAGTGGAGCAGGGTTAAGGTGTTGGCGACATTCTATCACGGCTGTAGATTCCACCACCACCACCACCACTGCTAGTCCTCGAGCTTTCTGGTTGTGTTCATAGTCGGTGACTTGATAGGACCATTCTTGAAAGAACGTTGTGTCTGACTTTTAATTATTGTATGTCTTTTATGTTCCTTTCTGTCTGTTTGTTCCCCCCCCCCAAATCCCGTCTTCTTTCTTGTTAAAATAATTTGTAAATATTAGTTTTAGCGATACTTTAGCTTATAACAAACCATGTTTGTTTTGGGGTTCTTTTGTCTCCCCATAATCTCTTTATTTATATTTGAGGAAAAAAGATCAATGAAGCCAACAATTCTCTTTTAAGGCTTTACACGTTCTTTTGAAATCTTCTTCTTCTTCGATCGCTCAGACAGTTTCCTGTCAATTATGAGCGCAGATGCGTCATGCTGCCGTTATGCGCCTATGTAAGAAATAGAAATAGTTAGAAATAGCTAAGAAATAGTTAGGCCCAGCAAGGCCGACTTCGGCCGGAGGCAGGAGAATGGACCGGTTAGGCAGAAAGATAGTAGATGACAGTAAGCAAAGGGAAAAGGCAATGTCAAAGAGAGTGACAGATTAGAGGAAGTTACAAGCACAGAACTGTTCTTTTGAAAGGAAACAAAATCAAACAAATATAGCATCATTTTGTTTTGTTTTTAACTAACAATTTTTTTTAATGTGGGCTGGCGATGGGCAAAGAAGTGGAGATGATCTGGACTTGTGGATCCATGTGAAAAATACTGCCCTTCCAGTGACCAGTCGTTAGTGCTAACTGTACAATCAATAATAACAGGTAGAAATATAGAGACGTGGATCCATGTGAAAAATACTGCCCTTCCAGTGACCAGTCGTTAGTGCAAACTGTACAATCAATAATAACAGGTAGAAATATAGAGATGTGGATCCATGTGAAAAATACTGCCCATGTGAAAAATACTGCCCTTCCAGTGACCAGTCGTTAGTGCAAACTGTACAATCAATAATAACAGGTAGAAATATAGAGACGTGGATCCATGTGAAAAATACTGCCCTTCCAGTGACCAGTCGTTAGTGCAAACTGTACAATCAATAATAACGGGTAGAAATATAGAGACGTGGATCCATGTGAAAAATACTGCCCTTCCAGTGACCAGTCGTTAGTGCAAACTGTACATTCAATAATAACGGGTAGAAATATAGAGACGTGGATCCATGTGTAAAATACTGCCCTTCCAGTGACCAGTCGTTAGTGCAAACTGTACAATCAATAATAACAGGTAGAAATATAGAGATGTGGATCCATGTGAAAAATACTGCCCTTCCAGTGACCAGTCGTTAGTGCAAACTGTACATTCAATAATAACGGGTAGAAATATAGAGACGTGGATCCATGTGTAAAATACTGCCCTTCCAGTGACCAGTCGTTAGTGCAAACTGTACATTCAATAATAACAGGTAGAAATATAGAGACGTGGATCCATGTGTAAAATACTGCCCTTCCAGTGACCAGTCGTTAGTGCAAACTGTACATTCAATAATAACGGGTAGAAATATAGAGACGTGGATCCATGTGAAAAATACTGCCCTTCCAGTGACCAGTCGTTAGTGCAAACTGTACATTCAATAATAACAGGTAGAAATATAGAGACGTGGATCCATGTGAAAAATACTGCCCTTCCAGTGACCAGTCGTTAGTGCAAACTGTACATTCAATAATAACGGGTAGAAATGTAGAGACAGTGAGTGTCCTTACAGAGGCAGGACTTCTGAACCACATTCACTTCAGAGGGCGGGAGGGGAACGGCTGACTAGAAAGTATCCCTCATGCATTTCACGTAGGCATTTGTGGGGGAAAAACCCCCAAACAAACCAAAAACCATTGCATCTTGTTGCCGCATTGTTGTATGAATTTTGTCAATCAGTGTTGATCCGAGTACCTGGTGTACATTTTCCGTTTTGACGTTCCTGTCATTAGTGTTCAGAAATGTTTCTGGAAGATAGAAAAACACAGGAGGATTGGGCATGGGGGAAGCTTCGCGTTCCAGACATTTGTCAGAAAGTGAAGAATGAGAGAAGTTAAAGGGAGCGGCATTGAATTCTGAAAGAAAAAAAAATAGTTTTTTGTTTGTGGATTGAAGGTAATTGTGTAGGGGCAAATGTTTTAGTGTCCAAGTTATATAAACAACCCTTAGATTTACGTTTTGCAAGTGACATTAACACCTCCTTACTTGTTCTAATAAGTCTAAAGGGAAAAGAAAACATTGAGATTTTGTACAGACGTTTGAGTAGCTTAACCAACGTCTAATATCAGTTTTCATTCGTAACCATTATTTCCAGCTGATTTTTTGTCCTGTTTATTTTTCTTAATATTTCCAAAGATTTTAACATCACACAGATATATATTTTAAAGACTTTTTCGACAATTTCCAGCAAGCAGCTAGGAACTGAAATCTAGTTGATTTTTTAAGTAGAAAAGTTAAGCAGTAATGTTTCCGTGGTGCTGTTGTGCTCTTTGTGAATGTCTCACATTGAATCCCTTCACTGTTAGCCAGTAAAAAATGACTTGACAATGAGGAGACGAAAATCAAACTTGTGGGCGTCAGTCAATCCAGTTGTTCAAGATGCGTTGTGATTTTTTTGTTTTCTTTTTATGTGTAGCAAAAGTACAATGTATCACATTGTTGTTGTTCAATTGTTTTCATGCGGGACACTATTTTGTTGTGAGTTCATTTTTGAAAAGTATCCCCATTTGATTTTTACTTGAATCATCTTTCCGAAGCGGTTTTCTTGTTGATGTTGCATTGCTAGCTGCCTCTCACCTTTAGAATTGAATGCTTGAAGATACTTTGGTTTGAATCTGATTTACTAGAAGTGCACGACCACAACTCCAGGATTAAGGAATAATTTACCCATCTACGCACTTATTCCGTAAAATGTATTTGCATGCAATTGAAATCATGTTCAGGCGTATTCTCTTGCTTAGTATTGTGGGGTGTTTTTTAGACATATTTTAAAAAACATTTTATTACGCCTTCTAAGTGTATGAGCACCTTGACAGATATTTGTTATTTGTCTCTTTCTGTGACCAAGGCGTTCTTTTTGTTTCCTATGCTTTTTCTTCTTTTTTAAAATAAATAAATAAATACAATTACTGATAAAGTATAAAAAAATTCCCATCTCAAAGTGCAATTTGTGGGTTACATCGAAAAAATAAACAAGCAAACAAAGCAAAAAAACAATGGGATCTGATATCAACTTATTTGTTTTCACAATTCTAAACAACTAAAAAAAGTTAAATAGTTTAATTCTCTGTTAAAGTGGTACGTGTGCAAGGTTTAGAAGTGTGACTCTGTGTATGTGTGTGTGTGTTTAGTTTAGCATACTACTCTAGCTCTTTTGTAGCTTAATTTTTTAAGCACGGATGATGCGGATTGCAAATAATTCCAGTGTATCTGTGAGGTGTTACATTGCGTAGCCACTCATTAGTTTTTCGATTATTGTTATTACTAGTACATATTGTTATCAGCACATGCATTGTTATTGATATTATCAGCAACACGCTCATATGTAGCTACTCTTCTTCTTCTTCTTCTTAGATCGCTCAGTCAGTTTCTTGTCAATTATGAACGCAGATGTGTCATGCTGCCGTTATGCGCCTAACTAAGAAATAGTTAGGCCCAGCAAGTCCGACTTCGGCTGGAGGAAATGTTTTTGAAAGTGTTTTTCATGAAAAAAAGCAGGAGAATGGACCGGTAAGGCAGAAAGATAGTAGATGACAGTAAGCGAAAGGAAAAGGCAGAGTCAAAGAGAGTGACAGATTAGAGGAAGTTACAAGCATAGAACCTCCAGAAGGTGGAACTATTTATCCAGGGTGGGGGAACTATGTATTAAAATAAAAATACTGGGAATAAAAACAAGGTAACAAAAGTGGGAACATCAGGAGTTCTAGCAGCAAAACGAAGAGCGTGTGAGGTGTGCTCCCACATTATCACAAAATTATGTTCATATCTAGCATACCGTCATTAAAATCTTTCACTGTGAAAGGCAAAGGCCTGTTGGGTCATTGCCGGTAATTGTTTGTTGTGTCAAGTGTGTATTTGACCAAACACCAATCCAACCACCTTGTAGGTCTGTGTGTATATATATATGTGTATGTATGTGTGTGCTCCCTCCAAGCTTTGGCAAAAGGAGGAACCCGAAACAGACAAGAGATGCAAATGGAATGTGTGCGCATGCTCTTCATCATTTATGTTGTTTGTCTTGTGGAGAATCTTCGTATCTGATCACGCTTCAAATACCAGTGCTGTTGATGCATTTGATTGTTGTTCTTTCACATTTCTGTAGAGGCAACAAGTGTGTGCTCAAATCCTTTCTCTGTGTTAGCTTAAAGGGTTCACATTTCTGTAGAGGCAACAAGTGTGTGCTCAAATCCTTTCTCTGTGTTAGCTTAAAGGGTTCACATTTCTGTAGAGGCAACAAGTGTGTGCTCAAATCCTTTCTCTGTGTTAGCTTAAAGGGAAAACTACCGATCCCAGGGATCGGGTATAGACTGCTAGCCTAGTCGCTGCAAAGTTCTGCCTTGCAGTGGCTCGGGCAACAGGTAAAAAAGAACAGTTGAACCGTCTCTGTCGCGAGCAGCGATGAGAATGATGGCGCGCGCCTCGCATGAACGCTTTATATATGCCGGCTGTGCGTTTAACCTCTTCAGTGCCGACGATAAAAATATACGTCCTCTATAATGCATCACTACTTGCCTCCGACGTATGTATACGTCGGCGCTAAGCCGTGTTAAAAAATTGCGCAGCAAACCAGCGGCGCATGCGCAGCTGATAGGCGGCACTGAAGTGGTTAAAATGTTTGTTGTTGAATGGTTGTTATTGCGAGGCAATGTTTTCTCCTGGAAAGATTTTTTGTTCCTTTGAGCAATTTCTGACCCATTCATTTCATACCACATGTGGTCAACTGTGTGAGGCTTAAGTTTTGTCTTGCAACGGTTCAATTAACGTTCTGCATAGTTTGCACAAGCACAAAGGGAGGTAAATTGACGCACAGCTTTCAAGTCTTTTTCTGCCTTAGCTTCATGTCTACTCTTGTCCTGTAGGTGGTGCTTGAACATTTATTTCAAGTCCCCGTTGGCAACTGTCGATGTTTTTGCTTACATGACTGTACAGTATCACGTGCCTCCATCGCAAAGAAGTACCCTACCTTTCTTTGCAATTTAATTTATGTAGAAGCTACTCTATCTATGATCAGCGATGTGATGTCCAATGCAGCTTTGCACTGTTTGGTTTGTCTCTTGTGATAAAACGGTGTGTGCAGCGTCATTTACTTCTTCTTCTTCTGCGTTCCCAGGCCCAAAGGCCATAATGGGCAAAGTACATATGTGTCCGGTTTTCAGTTTTCACTGCTCCCCCCGCTGTGTACAGCCGACACATTCCGATTTCGGAGGAGCTCAAAGGAGAAAAGTTATTTGAAGATTTTTGTTGTTGTTAAAGGCAGGAGAATGGGCCAATAAGTCAGAAAGATAGTAGATGACAGTAAGCAAAGGGAAAAGGGCAGAGTCAAAGAGAGTGACAGATTAGAGGAAGTTACAAGCACAGAACTTCCAGAAGGTGGGGGAACTATTTATACAAAAGACCCCCCCCCCAGTATCCCCACGGGGGTGTCATTTACTTCGAATTGGTGGTTTCAGTTTGAAACATGCAATACTGTTGGCGTTACAGTGGTTGAGTATCTGGTTCGCTGTCGTGGCTTTGTAGTGTGCGAACTGGTGTTCTATATGGTGTGCTGTTTTGCTGTGTATAGTACCAGGAATGTGCAATGTTTCCCTCTTGTTAGTATTGCTTGCATGAGACAGGTAGGTCAACATTTCATTGACAATTTCCATTCACTCCTACCACACTCCCATAAATTTGTAGAATTTTCGGTCATATACTTCTATTTTATTTCTTGTCTGCATTTATATGACTTTTTTTGTAGCATACATTTTTATGGGATTTTGTTTTTTATATTGATTTAATTTAAACAGTATATTAAAAACATTTGTCTTGCCATGTTAACTCAGTGGAATCTCCTTTTTGTTTACAAATATATTACTTTTGAAATATATACTAAAATGATGGCCTCTTCCTGTTTGTTTTAATTTTATCATTACTACAGTATCCTCACCAAAGAAACAATTGAATAGTTTCTCTTCTGTTTCTTTGTTTGTTTCCCTATTTGTCAAATTATTTATAAACTTTAGAAACTTCTGCAATAATTAAAACTAAACAAACAGGACGATGATGTAAAAATAAAACCATAAACAAACACTAACAAACAAAAACAGTGGAATGGTTCTTTGGTTCAGAGTAAGATGCGAGAGCAGGTTTATAATCTCTTTGCAACATTTTTAGGTTGTTTGACCCCATCTTCTAAGATTTATTTGACTGCAACTTCCATCTGCATCCACCTGAGTGACCTCTTATTTTCCCATCTATAGTTTATCTGTCTTTATCAACTAGTTAGGGGCTTTTAATTATCTTGGTGGTTGTTTTCTTTTTGTTTACTTTGTTTTTCAAGTGAACCAAATCATAATGACATAAATATTCTGTGATCATCATCTTTGGAAAATAAAAGAAGTGCAATACTAGTTATAGAAAATTGTCTGAGAAATCTCTTGAGAATATTGACGAATTGAAACAATACAGACTTTGCAAGGCATCATTTATTTTTATTTATTGGTCTTTTAAATAATAATTTATAGTTCATGCTTCAGTTTTGGGGTTTTGTGGGGGGGGGGGGGGGGGGGGGGGGGGGTGTTGGTTGGTGGGGGGGGGGTTGGTGGGGGGGGGGGGGGGGTGGGTGTTGGGGGGGGGGGGAGAAGATTTTAATAACATAACTTTGAAGAATACATTTCACACATTTTATGTGTCGTAATTCATCTTTGCTCAAGGTCACAACATCTCTGCTTCAGTTCCTGTCCATCTCCTGTCACTTTTCCTCTTTTATATTAATTTTGTGTTATGCTTGTGTACTATCATATGCTGCGTTTGCAGGCTAAGTGCACACATGTTAGTAAGCTATTATTGCATTCTTTATCAACATCTGCATTGCTTTTTGTCATCGTTTTCATTTCTGAACGTTACGTATTTTTAAAAGAAAAGAATTTTGGGACTGCAGTTTCTTGATGGTTGTAGTTCTTCTTCTGCTTCTTCTTCGATCGCTCAGACAGTTTCCTGTCAATTTTGAGCGCCGATGCGTCATGCTGCCGTTATGCGCTTAAGAAAGGAATAATTAGGGCCCAGCATGTCCAACTTCGGCTGGAGGAAATGTTTTTGAAAGCATTTCTTGAAAAAGGCAGGATGATGGAATGCAAAGGCAAAAAGATAGTAGATGATAGCAAGCAAAGAGAAAAGGCAGAGTCAATGAGTGATGGATTAGAGGAAGTCACAAGCACAGAATTGCCAGAAGGTGGGGGAACTATTTATACAAAAGACCCCCCGGTATCCCCACGGGGGGGGGGGGGGGGGGGAGTACTAAGAAACGCTGCACGGTTTTGAGTCCAAGTGGTTTTTCTAGAAGGATGATGCATTTTCGTGTATGCACAAACTGCCAGCACAAATCTGTGAAAGACACACGCATGTACCTCACCACACATCCACACACTTCTACATCTTTCTTCTAATGAACCTTAAAATAACACAACAGCACAGAAGGAAACGCAACCTTCCGAAATGTTGTTTCTGCGCAATAAAACAATTGTAGAGAGGGAGCAAGTGCATGCTGTCACTGTCGGCAAAAGACCAAAGACCAGTCACGCTATTGCTTGGTTATGACCTGCTTCTTGTTACAGGTTGTGTTGTACACTTGAATCAAAATAATGTGTGTATGTACATACTATTCTTGTTTTCATTCTACTTGGGCTTTTGCGCATTGTGCTTGTTGTTACTGCATTTGACGATGATGATGATGATGATGATAATAATAAGACACAAACAAAAAGTTGGTCCATAATTAATTGTCATATTTGTCTAGCTGTCACTATTTGTACTTAAAGAGAAAAAACGCTTGGAGGTTTTGTTTTATTGTTGTTGATGGGTTGTTGTTTTTCTTCTCTTGCGTGTTTGTTTTCTTTAATAAGGCTTGAAATGAACATTTCTCGGGAACAGATATGCAGTGAAAATGTATTGCAAGTAATATTGATTTGCATAATTCTAGGATATGCTCAAATTTTGTTTAAAGCGTTTTTGTACACACTTAAAACTAATGCCTTGGGCTTGAATAATGTACTAATTTCAATTCAGGTGTTACACAATCAAGCTAAGATTATTTGTGTAGTAATACTTCCAATGGATTCCTTTGGCCAGCTGGAAGAAATCCAGCAGATATAATTGGATTGTTTTGTATATAGTGACCAAAAAAACGTTTGAACAACTATACCAAAAAAACGTTTGAACAACTATTTAGCCTATGAACAGACATTCCTTAGGAATAACCAAACCAAAACAAAATAGCCTTTGTGTGAATGAGAGACTGGTTTTGATTGTGTCTTGTGTCTAAATGTAGCGCATCAGTTCAATCTTCCGTTTCATCTTGTTTTAATCATTTTGGCATAGAATTTGAGGTAAAGGTAAAGATGCCCCCCCCCTCCTCCATTTCTCGATTTTTTTCAGTCTTGCCTTTCTTGCTGCAGATTGAGTACTTCATCCTCTATCGTTTGCTATATTTAACACTAATTTTCATCCATTTATATAATTAAACACATGCATTCAATAATAGTAGAAGATAACGGCAAGATGGAAAAAACACAATGAACCAGGAGTGTGACAAATGCTCTGTGGCTGTTGTGTGTACTGCACTACATAGGGGGGGGGGTCCTATTAGATAATGGCCTTTATCATGACTGCGATTAATTATTCAACAAAGATAATTAGCTCAAAAAGTTGATAAGATACAGCTTAATGTTTGGTAAGAAAGGCAGGTGTGAAAATGTGGGGAGAGCTGAGAAATGTAAGAGGGGGTGGGGGCACATCTTTACCTTTACCGAATTTGATTCCCCTCCGTATTACCCTCTCACGTAGTGGCTATGCAACTCTTTCGATTCACATGCTGTGTTTTCATAGCGTACACTGTGTAATTGATGCAAAAAACAACAACAATCACTTGGTCTTTTACGTTTTGAGTTCGTAAAGTAATAAGAATTTGTTGTCGTTTTGTTGGGTTGTTTTTGTTCCCCCTATGTTTGTATGTGTGTGTGTGTCTGTCTGTCTGTGCGTGTTCCTTCTCTTTTCTCCTATGAAAGATATGGTGCTGTTTTCTGAAGTAATCTGCAGATTGGGATGTGTGTACTGTTAAGTGTTTTCACCAGTGTGTGTACTCTGTCTGACTTCTATAGATGTGTTAACAGTTCTGATGTCAGTGGTGTGACGACATCACAGTTCCCTGTGTAAACAATAAATTTCTTATAATTATCATTTGGATATTTTCTTTTGTGATTGATTTCTACAGGTTTTTTGTTTTGTTTTGGTGAAGGTGTTTTTGTGATGGGTGTGACTACTGCAGCGGCTGGAAGGTTGTGTGTGTGTGTTTGTGTGAGAGAGAGAGAGCGTGTGTGAGATGTTTGCGCACACGCACACACACACGCACACGCACACACACACACACACACAACAACAACAGAGTATTTATGCGGCGCTAAATCTTGATAGAAATCAAATTGAAGCGCACACACACACACATTAGCATTCATAACACAAACTATAACGCTATACAAAAACGAACACGCGTTTTACATCAATGGAATTCAACAGAAACAGACCTAAAGGCAAGAGAGAGAAGAGAAGGAGTGAGGTTCAATGATGGAGGAACAGGTGGGTTTTGAGGTTTGATTTGAAAGCAGAGAGGGTCGGCCGCTGACGGATAGTTTGGTCTTGTAACAGCAAAAGAGCGCCGACCAACAGTTGAAAGCTTATACCTAGGGATCTAGAGGGTCGGAAACTGAACATACATACACACACACACATGCACGCACTCAAATTTGAAGCCCCTATGCATTGAAAGCATGTGTATGCATAACACAACTGCAAACTTTACTTGCATCTTCATATATCCACACTTGTAGGGGAAGACGGGGTAAAAAGCGCATGGGCGGGTAAGAAGCCCACCCCAATTATCTCATGAAATAAAGAAAATTTCAGTCAAATTTGCCCATGAGACGAATGCTAGACATTAACGCTCGTCTCGTGGGCAAAATGAGACTGAAATTTGCTTCATTTCATGAGATAATTGGGGTGGGCTTCTTACCCGCCCATTTTCTTTTTACCCCGTCTTCCCCTATGACAAAGTTATAAAAATGAAAAATACGATATAAAAAATGTGTACGCTTCCCACCTCTCACTGACATCCAGATGTTTACATGCACATGTTTAACCCTTTCACCGCCAAAGTCGCATTTTAGCACCACAGTGATTTAACACCTATGTCACTAAAAGGCATCACATTGGGGTATTAACCAAAGACCCTGTTGTCTTAGTTTTGGGAAGTAAGGATAGACCTTATTTTATATATGTCAGAAGAATCCACAAAACTGCAAATGGATTTTGTTCTATACACAGGTAAATGTAACGAAACTTTTTGGCTGAAATATGGCTGGCGGTGAAAGGGTTAACACACTCATGAATAAATTATATATGACACCTAACAGGGACGAACGCCATGTCTAGAATTGCTAGGGCCCATAATAAAGTTGCATGCACGGCAATGGTAATAATTATATTTATGTAAAAGATTTCAGAAAATTAATCTAGGATCTCCGATTTACGTTTCCCTTTGCCAGTCAGTGTTCAGACACAATAACTGAGTCATTGTTTGGACACCTTCTTTTTAATCTATAGATTTTATTATGCTGCGCCTTCACAAATGCAAGACTGGTCCTGCAGTGGATCATGGATCCAGAACGTTTATAGACTTAAAATCCTCGTTGTAGCCGTGAACAAGATACATTGTCTCCCTGGCAGATGTTTTCACTGTGTTAGTGCTTTCTATTTGTTAGTTGAACGCATTCAAATTGTGAAGACCTGTTCTTTTGTTATCTTGTAGCCATCACCTATTAGGCCTACGGATTTGGAGCCACAACGCCCTTTTCTTTGAATCTGTCAAACGCTTGCTTTCTGTAGAAAGGGAAATAAATCGGTGCCCGCTGTGCGTTAACCCGTTTCTTACAAAGGAACATTTTTTGTCAGAATTTTCTGGAACTTTTTGATGTTTTCTATTCGAATTACACCCATGAACACGAAAATATACTTTTTTGCCCCCCCCCCCCCCCCCCCCAATACTATGTTCTTATATGTTTTTCAGAACGCACTCTTCAAGCGTGCATGGTAGCGGACGGGACCGTGGCTTTTTACAGTCGCAAAGAAGCCACAAGGAAATTCAGTTGATAAATATCAACTAAAAGGAGGCTAAACAGTGTTGACATTATGTAGAAGAGTGTATTGCACTTCAAATGTGTATGAACATGTATGTATTTTCAAAATATCTTCAAGGTGATGCAGTTGGCTATTTTAGAGAAGAAGAAGAAGAAAAAAAAGCCATACAATATGAACGTGTCATGAAATACGTTCGTCATCGACCGCTCAGACAAGAACAAAAAAGAAGTTCAACACAGTAAAGTGCTGAAAATGACGGTTTAGTTCTGTAAGCAGATGAGATTCGTCTTCCAAAGTATTTGTGATCCTAATGTTGTCATGAAACTGAAAGAAACCAGACTTCGACTTTTGAGATAGAGAGTCATAAACACAAAGAGAGTAGGGTAGGCTCAGCCTACGGTTGTGTGAATAAAACTGAAAAGAACCAACTTGGCTCATATTCATCTTTCACTGTCAACTGATTGTGTCCGTCTGCTAACCTTTGCACTAGGCCTAGGCCTACAGGGACTGACCCTGCTTCCATAGCTCAACACCACAGCACAAAGAGAGTCGCATCACTAAGCCTACCTAACGGTTTTGGTCAGTTGCTAGGCTAACGCATATTCATGAGTCTCTCAATGGTAGTGTGTGCATCAATGAAAAAGAAAGGGGGGGGGGGGGGTCAAGGCATAGTCAACTGATAAATGAACGTGAGGATAGAAGAATGTAAAATCCATCCGTAAGTATTTCTTCAAAATAAAGGGTTTGGTGAATATACAATTGGCATGCGATTATTGTCACTGATGAGGAAGGAGAGGGGGGGGAAATTTTGACAAAATTACAACTTTTTCGTCACCATTGGATTTAACATATGCTAAGTGCATGGGCACATGGGACCTCGGTTTAGTGCAGAATGAGAGGAAAAAATCCCTTGTACCCAGGTTCGAACTCGGGTTTACTTGCCACTCTACACCACCTCAGTCATTGTGGTTGAAGCGTTTTCTTTTTTTTTGTAGTGCAGTAAAAAAAAAAAAATGAGCTGGTTCTTTTGTTGTGAGTAAAACTCCTCAGCGTGTTTCTTACAATAACTCATCCGTCAGGGTGCCCCTTTAACGGTGTGCCATTTGAGACCATGTACAGGTTTTTCCCGCCTAAAAGGCGAGGACGAAAAATGTTATGCGTGCAGTCCTTTTATTTTTTGTTGTCATTTTTATGATGAATGCAGTATTTATTTTTTTAACGATGCAATTGCTGTTGTTTTGCAAAAGTTTAGCAATGCACTTCTGCGATTTTGCAAAGGTTTAGTAATGGTGGTTGTACACTTTTAAAAAAAGAAGCCAAAATAACGATGAAGCCCTGTCAAGTGTTTTATCATCATACAATTCACAGCTCCTCACCGAGTAAATAGGCTACTGCTAAGCAACCCGCACACACTAGGCCCTACTAGCCTAGCCTAGTTAACCTTCACCGTGCCTCGTCATTGACTACACAGTCCCGACGTCGCGAGTCAAATAGACCCAGACTTTTATATAGTCAAAAGTAGCACTTAGCTGTTCATTCCTATTCCAAATGTGCGGGTCTAGGCTGCACACACACCCGATGTGTGTGTGTGTGTGTATGCACGAGCGCGTGTGTGTGTATGTGCGCGCATGCGTGTGTGTGTGTGCGCGCATGTATGTGTGTGTGTACATGTGTGTGTGTGTGCGCACGTTTGAGTGTGTGCGTTTGCACGTATGTGTGTTCGCGCGCGCATGTGTGTGCGCACATGTGTGTGTGTGTGTGTGTGCTCGCATGTAGTGTGTGTGTGTACATGTGTGTGTGTGTGAAAGCGTGCGCATGTGTGTGTGCACATGCATGTGTGTGCGCACGTGTGTGTAAGTGTGCGTGTGCATGTGTGTGTCCGCGCGCGCACGCGTGTGTGTGTGCGCATGTTTGAGCGCACGCGTGTGTGTGTGTGTGCGCACTCGCGTGTGTGTACGCTTGCATACATGCGCGCGCATGTGTGTGTGTGCATGCATGCATGCGTGTGTGTGCGTACGCATGTTTTTGTGTGTGCGCGCGCGCGTGTGTGTATGCACGCGTGTGTGTATGCTTGCTTGCATGCGCGCGTGTGTGTGTGTGTGTATGCATGTATGCATGCGTGTGTGTGTGCGTTCGCATCGTTTGCGTGCGCGCGCATGTTTGTGTGTGTGCGTGTGTGTGTACGCTTGCGTGCATGCGCGCGTGTGTGTGTATGTGTGCGTGCGCGAGTGTGTATGTGTGTGCGTGCACGTGTGTGTGCCTGCGCACGCGCATGTGTGTGTGTGCTATGAATCAGGAAGCAAAGATGTAGTACAGAGGTAAATGAAGTGAGAGAGAAAATGGAGTTTTACGTCCTCTTGGTCTGAATCAGACACATATGGGACATTTGTAAATACAAATATGGTGGGAACAATACTGGAGGCAATGCCCGGAGGCAATGCAAAACCAGTAAAGTCCCGATTTTTTTATAGGTAAATGAAGTGACTCCACTTGGCTCTTTATATAGTATGGGTCAAATTGACCCGCGACGTAGACTGTGTAGTTAAAGTTACGTAATCAATAACTCATTCGAGTTTTGACGTAATCACCCGAAATTAGGCAGAAGGAACGGCAATAAGGTTCTTGAAAGATACCTAAAATGTCATAAGCGTAGCTTTAATAGTTCCAGAGATATAGTAACTTTTATACCTGACTGGGTCAAACAGACCCAGGAAGCACGGTGTAAGAGAGAGAGAGAGAGAGAGAGAGAGAGAGAGAGAGAGAGAGAGAGAGAGAGAGAGAGAATCAGACAGACAGAGACAGAGCAGGGAGAGAGGCAGGAAAAGACAGGGCGAAAGACAGAGACAAAAAGAAATAGTATGTGGAAACAAAATTGGAAGCTGTGCAAGGCAGAGAAAAAGAAACAGAGAGAGAGAGAGAGAGAGAGAGAGAGAGAGAGAGAGAGAGAGAGAGAGAGAGAGAGAGAGAGACGCAGTCACAGCCTAACTCTGTAGGCTAACATGTTCTCACCAGTCTGTTAGGCTGATGCATATTCATAAAGTTCTCAATGATCCACCAGCGCGTCGCACCCACGGACCTACATTACATTTAGAGTCGCACGCTCAATTAAAAGGGGCAGACAACTTCCATGACAAAGGGAAGACAACTCTGATGCGCCCAGCAGGTCACGTGCTCATCCATGGACCATGGAACTGGGCCCAAATCACGTGATCTTCACAGGCAAAAGTCACGTGATCCCCTGCCCGAAATTAAAAGGGAGGCGGTCTCCCCCTCCAACAAAGCAGCTAAACCCACATTGCCACACATCATCTACAGCCTCAAGACTTGGTAGCTTTTTCTGCCTTATAGTTTTCCTTCCCCCATACCTCTCCCAACCCTCTCTCTTACTCCTAACTCTTACCATACTAGCCTGAATCCTGCTTCATGGCTCAACATAAGAAAAACAACGGAGTCATTTTGCTTCCATGCACTTTCTAGCGTGCATTGAGGGGACATATATGCTTCATGATCATCGCTCTAAACCTCAATGGAACTTTTCAAATTTCGATAAATGATGACTAACTTCTTAAAAATAGATTTGAAAATGTTGTATAATTATATTCAGTCAATTTTGACAGCAATTTGAAATTAGATCTCGATTTTGAAATTGAAATTTTCACTTTTGGGGAAACAAAACGCTCCGTGTATGCAAACTACAACATACATGTACACGGACAACGTAAATTGTCGATGAAAGTCAATTTCTACAGATCAAACACTTTGCAGAACAAACAATTTAAAAATGGAAACCAGTTCTTGCCCATTTATCAGATCTTTGGATAAAATGAAACAACCGGCATCATCGGGATTATTAGATGAGATTATCTATGCATTGCTTTAATCAGGTTCCGTTACTTTAAGCTTTGGCAAATGGTACACATTTTCGTATTCTCTTAGCCCCATGCCCCCTTATAGTCTCCCTCTCTCACTCACACAGACACCACAGAGAGAGAGAGAGAGAGAGAGAGAGAGAGAGAGAGAGAGAGAGAGAGAGATGTAAATCTACAAACCTTCAAAAATGAATCCAGGCTCTAAGCTGGAACTGAGATCGGGGTAAAGGTCAAGATGTGCCATTAAAAAATAAAGATCTGCAGTGGTATGGAATTAATGGTTCAAGATCAAACGGTCTTGCAACAAAACATAGGCCTACTGCAAGACACAGTACCAAAAACACGAAAGGGAGACAGATCAGCTGCCGTGGCACAATGGTGTCCCAGACTAGTGTCCATTGGGAGGTCTTGGGTTTGAATCCCATCAGAGATGAAGGTTTTTTCCCCGTCGGTCTACCCAAAGTGAGTCTGCTATGGGCATTGGAAGACTGAAGCCACACAGTCGAGCTTCATCCACTTGGCGGATGCGATTCTGAGAGTGTTGCTCTAATTTTCTGACCAACACTGCAGGTGTCTGTATCTCTCGAGTCTGGTTGACGCCATGATATTATTATGAAAAGAAGCATAGAGTACAGCTCTGTCATGAAGTCTCAGACAACAAAAAAAGGAACTCCGGCATAACACCATCTTCATCATATTCATCCTCATTCCCATGAATCCTCATCTAAAACAACTTGAAGTCTCAAATTATGTGGCTTTGCAAGCCCTGCTCTCATGGTGACCTCGGTTTAGATTACCAATCCAGTCTGTGTGGTTGGTGCTTTCGGGCGTTGCTTTACCACACTCTACTCACGATCGGCCACAGTTCATAGGGATCAGTATGTTCATGGGAGCTGTCAATGGACGCGGATAGACGTGGTGGCATCTTCGGAGGAAGGCCTCACTCACACTGGCTCCGCGACAAAGACATTATTGTCATCAGTAGGGGGCTTAGTGTCCTGCCTATTTTAGATCAAAACAGGCTCAACTGAAGAGTCTGCAGCAGTTCAGTGCCCCCTCTAGTGGTTGCCGCCCTCTGGACTACCTCACATAGATGTGCTCCTTTTGGACTGCTGGTTTTGGATTCTGTGATCCGGGTGACAAACCGGGGATGTGGCTGCGAGTTGCGGGAACTCAAAATGACAACATATGGGTAACGTTACGGTATGTCCCAGAAGATGGGACCCCCCTCCAAAAAAACCCACACAAAAAACACAGAGCTGGGAGGAT
>CM065682.1:59745953-59748453 GCA_017654935.2 Phymorhynchus buccinoides
GTGGGCTAAAGGCAAATTTTCTAAAGTCTTCCCTAGGGACTTAGCCTTTTAACCCATTACCTCGTCACAGATTGATTGAGAAGAGAAAAAAAAAGAGGGGAGTGGGGGGGGGGGGGGGGGGGGGGGGTGTGAGACTGAGAGGGAAAGACGAGTAAAAAGTCATACACGACCGTTTAATGCCCTGGTCTAACCAGAGACACCCGGGCTCCGCATGATGCATGCAGAGTGTGTCACTGATGCACGACCGTTACGTAATTGGGCCCCACTGCACATGATGAGCAAAGGAGTAAGCCTAGGGGACATGTGTGCCAGTAGGTAGCACATGTTGCATGCCGGCAGAGGAGGACCACAGACCTTTCATAGTATCTAGACAAGACCAATCCGGCTACCGTAGCGGCCCCCGGGGTCGAACCCCGACCGGCACAGCTCCTGCCTTTCATTTACCACTACTTTGATCTATGGCCCCTAATACCCTAGTTTAATGTGTGGTTGGGACATGGGGGGAGGGGGAGGTGACTGAGGCAGGGTTGTTTGGTGGAGGTGTTTATGGAGGGCTGCTTTGAATGCCCCCAATGTCGGGGTGGTGGCAACTTGCTGAGGGAGGCTGTTTCATTTCGGGATAGTTTGAGGAAAGAATGTGGTTTTATGGTACTGGGTTCTATGACTGGGAATGTCACAGGCGGCAGAGTGTGACTAGTGGCGGAGACTTTTTTTTTTGTAGAGTGTTTGTAGGGAGATGATTGTGAGAAAGCCTGTGTGGAACTTATAGAAGGTGGTCAGTCGGATTTCAGTTCGGCGGGTCTGGAGAAGAGGCCATTTCAGTTTTTTTCAGGAGCTCTGTGGTGCTGGTTGTATGCCGGTAATCGCAGTCCACCCATCTTCAAGATGATCTTGCAGCACGGTTCTGGACCTTCAATGCTGCCTTTGTTGTGGGGGTCCCAGACGGGGCTTGCATACTCCAAGATTCCAACTGATCACTCCTGAATACTATTATAACATGGAGTCCTCAGAGAACATTGTTCAATAGCCTACTTAATTTAATAAAAAAAAAATATTTCACTGTTCGAACAACTTCTGTCAAGATCTTTATGTGGACGTGACGTCATCTTAACTTTCTCATCCGGGGTACTTCAACATGGCGCCTTATTTACATGGCCGACGAGATAGGATACAAGGATGATTTCCGCATTTGTTTGAGGTAAGTGTTCTTTGACAGAAATGTTTGTGGAAAAAATATGCAGTACTGCTGGCATCATGTATGCTCTGAATATACCACCATGCACGTCTGTTTACCTCTAGTTTATTATTATCCTGACTGTTGAATGTCGTCTGCTCGCGATGAATCGGTGATTGCGAATCGCCGAATCATCTCTCTTGTCTTGTGTAGAATAGAGTAGACCACAGTGACAGCCTGGCAGAAACTAGGAAGCCGGATAAAATTATGTTCGTCTGCAATGTTTTAGCCTGACCTCATCTTTAGCTTTGGTGTAGGCTACATCGTATTCACAATGTTTTCTGTGACATTTGGAAAGAAACAGGAACACTCCAGTCAACCTTGATTCAAGGCTTGAAGTTGAACTGAACAGACTGCAAACTCAACTGGTACCACAGCACAGGGCAGGCACAGACACAGGCACTCATCTACCCAGCTTAGCCTTCATAGGGTTATCACACATAATTTGTATGATTATTTGCACTTCAAGCGTTGGTCTTGAATGTTAAATAACAATATACATTATATGTATTTAAAAAAATGTTTAGATGGATGAAAATTAACGTTAAATACAATAATTTGAAGAAACCAAAGACTGATAGAGGTTTTACTATAGTCTGTATATAGTGAGCACTCAATCTGCAGTTAAGAAAGGCATGATTAAAAAAGCCTGAAGAGCCAAGAAATTAGTGTGTGTATGTGTGTGTCACTGTGTGACTAAATTGCATGATAGTCGAGAGCAGGTATGTGCCTTGTGCACTTAATGGACTTAATGGAATGCCCCGTGCATGCCTACACCTGCATAGCGTAGCACAGGCTTCCAAGGCTGGTGTAACCCTGCTCTTGTGCTGGTAGGGCAGGTGGGGCCAGTGCATCTCTGGGTCTCAGCAGCACCTTCGGTTGTTTCTTGTTCATTCTTGTTCATTCAAACTGAAACTAAAGCTAATCGATAACGGGTAGGTGACGGGTGACGCAGTTAATAGTTATTTTCCACTATATAAAAGAGGAAAATTGAAAAGTTTGTTGTCTGCTAGTGTAAAGATTAGATAGGACAGGGTTCATTGCGGCTTTGAGAGTGTGTAGACTACATTAATCATTATTTATGTGTTTTTATGGGTTTTTTTAATCTCCATAGTTTCCTGCTTAGTATTTTGATCATCTGTACATAGCTCTAGGTCACAAGGAAACAAACTGGGATACACCTGACCAGCATAGCCCTTAGCCCTAGCCTTTAATACTAAAAAATCACCTGTTAAGTTTAGAAAAAGGTGGTTAAACTTAAGTTAA
>CM065682.1:59753453-59793453 GCA_017654935.2 Phymorhynchus buccinoides
ATGTAGATATGTTTAACTCAACTGCCAAGTGAGCATAATAACCTGTCATGCATAATTTGATTTTATTGGAGCTTCCTTGGTTAACCTTGAAGAAAGAAGGAAGGTAATTAGCCATTAGCCTTAGGTGTCCACCCACTCAGTCACTAGGCTGATTTTTGCCTGTGCTGGTTGTTGTTTACTGGATTCTTCCTGCTGTGTCCGTTGCCACGGAACCCTTAGGCTACCTGCTGGAGGCAAACTGGCGTGCCAGTCTTGTGTTTGTGTATCGATATAAAAAACGATATCCTATCAATGTTTATAATCTTTGGAATCTGTTTTCGTGCTAGCAAGAAAACAACTTAAATTGAGTAAATTCATAAAGCAGGCAAAAATCGTTTAAAGACATTTCATGAGAATATTTTAGCAGAAAAGATAAAGAAAACGCAACAAATGGAAATAACTGTTAAAACATTTATTAAAATTGCAAACATTTCGAGACCATGTCTCTTCCTCGGTGCAAAATCTTGGTGAGAATATTTGATTTATTCTAAAAAGCAAAAGTTCTGTTACTTTGAATTGAATAGTGGAATGTCATTTCTAATATCAAAATGTGTTTTGTTTCTTTTATTGTTTGATAATGTGACCCAATCTATCATTTGTTTTGTTTTGTGTTGTATCCTCCACGCCCCAATAGGGGTTAAAGGATTAAACCAATCTTGAATCTTGTAAATCCTGCATGGATTTTCCTTTCCTGGTTGGTTTACCCAGGCTTCAGGGATCATCCCAACAGCGGACGCTCTTGAGCACTATACTTGTACAAGTGCATTCATTGATTCAGCTAAGGATGAGAACATTATGTGTGTCCGGTGTGTCTGTTTTTGATTACCCCGCCACGTGAGCTGTCACACTCCTCCGTCTTTGAGGGATTCTGGAGACTGATGATGTTATCATTAACTGTTATGCTAGGAACTTGTTACGGCTAAAGACAATCCCTGCATAGCTATGCATAGCGTAACAACATTTTGATGTAGCCTTGGTGTTCTACTTCTAGCCTATGTTAATTGATCTGACACAACCCTAAGCCAGGGCGAGTTTCTTTATATCCACCTGTCGCTCACATACACATTTTCCTGAGAATTTACTACCCAATTTTTTTTTTTTTTGGGGGGGGCACAGGGTGAGGAGGGTGTGTGGGCACACTTGGAAAACCTAGCTATCAATTTGGCCATACCAGGCAGCTGGTTTTCTCCCTGCTCTTACCGACTTCCAACTGCCATGGGATTTTTATGTGCGTAAATCGCACGGGTCAGACTAGCTTTTAAGTCCCCATCCGAAGGACTGGACGTTCATTTCGATTTTCCTGAAAGGGCGAGGCCTGGATTCACGCATTACATTTAGCAGGCGAACGTCTTAACCACTCTGCCACCTTTCTCCCTAGTGCGCACGCATGCATGTGTGTCTGCAGGTCCCTTTGCATGCATGTGTATGAAATATTTTGTGTACAATTGTGTAGTTATTTTGACAATAAATGTTTTCCACTATCCTGTCCAGTCCATGCGTGCATGCTTCCTGGGAATGTTGATTGATGATGCATCATGATCACTTCACAATTTCTAGTTTTAGTCAAATAAAAAAATTAAAGAGGCTGACATTGATAATGCTTGCAATTCATGGCTTGAGCACAAGAGGTTGGCATTGTGTAACGAGAGAACGTAATTAGGAATTTACCCATTATTCATCCAATGATCTAGTGAAACAGCAGGATGAAAACTCTTGTGACATTTCCTGTTTGGTTCCATTTTTAGAACTGCTGGCCTTATTGTTGAATTCAGCTCATTGTTTTAATATTATTGTTCATAACAATGTGAACATAATATTGTTAAGAGCATGCCTATATAGTGTATAACGATTAGTTTTCTCTACTACATGTATAATATTATGTGCACACAAACGAAATATCCGCTGATTTTTTTCCCCTTCCCATTCAAGATACATTTATCTTATGCTCATCTGCATAATATGGTTAGTACATTTTTTTAATGTACATTGTGGCGGTACCGTAGCCGATGAGGTTTATCCGAGGCGTGGTTACTGCTACGCATATCAGTATATTGATAAAAACTCATGACTTTACTGGTGTTGCACTGCCTCCTGGCATTGCAGCCAGTATTGTTCCCACCATCTTTTTATAAAAATTTACAAATGTCCCGTATGTGTCTATGACCGAGAGGACGTAAAACACCATTTTTTTTATCTTCTATATGGTTAGTACATGTGCACATTAGCACATGTGTACATAGACTGAAATTTTGTTTAAGTGTCGTCTTTTCTTCTTCTTTTTTTTCTTTTTTCTTTAGTGTTTTTGGTGTTTAATTAAGTTAGTTATTCTTTGATCTATATATATGCATTTATGAATCCATTCATTATTCAATTTATCTGTTATTATATGTTGTTTATGTATGTATATTGCTGTGTTGTTTTGTGTGTGTGTGTGTGTGTGTTGTTTTGTTTTGTTTTTTCAAGTTTATGTATTGTTCATGTTAAAAAAGTAATAAAAAGGTAAAAAAAAAACTAACAAAATTATTGTTCATATTTTGTTTATGTTTGTAGATTTTATATGTGTGTGTGTGTGTGACAGCACCTAAGCTACTTAACAGATCTTGACGAAACATGGTAGAACGGTGCCCTAGGACCTCTAGAGAGAGAGTTTGTTTAACGTCCTCCAGCCTGGAACAGGCACATATGGGACATAAATAACTAAAAAGATAGTGGGACGATTCTGGAGGTACTACAACACCAGGAAAGTCCCGAAGTTTTTAAATGATCAAGATAGCATCTAGAACCTCTAGTGGAAATCTGCTTAATGTCCTCCGGTCTGGAACAGACACATACGGACATACAAAGATGGTGGGAACGATCCTGGAGGCAATGCCCGGAGGCAGTGCAACCAGTAAAGTCCCAAATTTTTAACAGTACAGAATACTAACAGCTTGATCAGTAGATGCGGCCCATGATGTCCGATTCACCAAATGTTAATCACTTGAGTCAGGTTTGAATATTACAAATATACTGATTATTTCAAAGATAATGGATTTTTAAACCGAAATAGGTACATGTATAGTAAAAAAAATTGTCACCTGAGGAGGTACAAAGAAAGATATTCAATTGTTCAGTACAGTGGAACCTCCCTTATAAGACCTTCAAAAAATCATCCAAAATGAGGTCTTATAAGGGAGGGGTCTTATAAGGGAGGTATTTTTAATACTTACAAAGAAGGGTAATGTCTTAGAAAAGTAGGTTTTATATGGGAGGGAGTCTTATAATGGGAGGTCTTATAAGGGAGGTTCCACTGTATTGCCATCCCGTTGTTTAGTATTGCCATTCTGATACAGGAAATGTAACAGAAAAAGCCCACAGTGACCCAAAAGTCGGTACTTATCTCCCTTGACTTTCATCAGTAACTGGGAGTACAGCTTATATGGCTCTGTCATCTTGTTATTGTAACAGTATCCTGCCTACATCATAGCTAGAAATAGTAATTTCCTTCCTGTATTACCATAGGTATTGACTAATTGAGCATTGATAAGTCCACTGAAGAATTGCCTCTATTTTTCCGTATGCCTGTAAAGTGTAAGTGTAACAGTGCAAACTTACGTTTCTTCCAGCTTTCACAGCGACTGGACTGATCTTGACAAAATTTGGCATGACGAAGGTTCTGAATCAGTGAACGTACCAAGGATGACACGTATCTTCTCAGTTTATCAAACAATTCAACATTGAAGCATTTATTTTAACGCACCGGAGTATTCAAATTTCTTGCATGCAAGGACAATAAACCAACAGCAAGTATCGTTAAGAATCGAACCTTGTTGAGTTCCCTTAAAAATATAAACTTTTCCCAATCATTGCATAATCTAAAATAATAATTCTGCGCTTGCTTCCATGTTTGTTTCTGTTTGTGGGTGGGTCTTTCTGTTTTTAATTTTTTTTATAATGTTTACAAATGTTCTTTTTCGTAATTGCCTGCATTTGGTTACAGCGGGAGACCAGCTGTCAAGAGTGGCCCTGAAAGTCAAGTGAAGTGATTGTCAAAACAAGTCGTCTCCTTTGAACACAAAAAAGTGAGTGTTCATGTATTGTTTTGTGTGGTTTGTTTTGAGGAGAGTCTGCTGCAGCTGTTTGTGAATGGGGGTGGTGTTTGGTGTTTAGTCTCCAGCTGTGTGTGCTGTGTTTCTGTTTGTATGTATGTGTCTGGCTCTTCATGGAGCCACTCTGTGTCAGAGAAAATGATTAGGTGTGTGTGTGTGTGTGTGTGTGTGTGACTGACTCTGTGTGTGTGTGTGTGTGTGTGTGTGTGTGTGTGTGTGTGTGTGACTGTGTGTGCGTGTGTGTGCGTGGGTGTGTGCATCTCTCTCTGTCTTTGTCTCTGTCTCTCTCTCTCTGAGTCTTTCTCTCTCTCTCTTTCTCTCTCTCTCTCTCTCTCTCTCTCTCTCTCCTCTCTCTCTTTCCCTCTCTCTCTGTACATCTCTGTGTGTGTGTGCCGATGTGTGTGTGCCGATGTGTGTGTGTGTCTCTCTCTCTCTCTCTCTCTCTCTCTCTCTCTCTCTCTCTCTCTCTCTCTCTCTCTCTCTCTCTCTCTCTCTCTCTCTATCTTTCTCTCACTGTGCATGCATCTCTGTCTGTCTGTTTGTCTATCTGTCTGTGTGTGTGTGTGTGTATTTATGCATGCATGTACATACACATCTCTTTCTCTGTATGTGTGTGTGTGTTTGTGTTTTTTTTGTGTGCACATGTGTTTGTGTGTGTATGTGTGACTCCGCTCTTAAGTTTCTGTTTTTCTCCTTAAAAATGTCTGTTATTTACAGTTTTTGTTTTCACTTTTCTCTCTTACTACTCTTTTTTGTTTTTCCCTGTACTAATAACTGATAAGTTTTTTTGTTTTGTTGTTGTTGTTCTCCTCATTCTTCTTTTCATCTTTGCATGCATTTTCCTGATTGTGGTTTGATTACTTGTTTATTGTGCGTTAATTCTGGTTAGTGAGTTCATCTTTATGCAGACCTGTCTCCAGCCAGTTACTGCAATCAATCTTTGACCTCAGAAACTGTGACACCCCCCCCCCCCCCCCACTTCTCCCTATGCTCTTTTCTTTGCCCCTTTTCATCATCTTCACTGAGTGCATACATACTCATTCATTTATATGATCTTCATTGATATGTGCATGCATCTTCATTGATACAGATGCAAGCAGGTTAACGTGCAAAGTTAATAAGCAAATTATTTTTTCGATGGAGAAATACCAGGATCAAATAATCAAAAGAATGAGTCTTAATGCACAGTAAAATATGGGTACTTCAGGAAAGCAACCTTATGGTGGAGGGGGGGGGGGGGGGGGGGAGATTACCCTCCCTCACTCTTAAGTCTTATCACACACCATCCCTTTCCCCAACCACTAAACTGCTCAACATGCACCCAGTCCAAAATCCCTTTGAAGTGGTCCAGCAGATTGATGAGCTTGTTTGAGAAGGAGAAATGAGGATAGTGAGTTGTTAGGAGCAAGGGTTAGGTCCAGATGAGATTGATTGGACTCAGAAGGGGGTAGGACATGTGGGAGTGAAAATGATACAACTGAGCGTGGGGCTTGTGTTTTGGAGAACTGGAATTGGTTTAGTTTTGCCTGACCTCAAAACTAACCACGTGGAGGGTCTCTGCGCTTTGATGTACTGCTACTTCTAGTACTGGTGGTTGGTATTTTTGGACAACTAAAACTATAGGTTTATACTTTATAGATCACCTTTCACTTACAGAGTGGGCACTTCACCTATAAACCTCCCTTGATGCTCTTGGAGATCTCATTCCTTTATCCTTTTGAAATCCTGGGCATAACGATAGCAAATAAAACTTAAACACTGTGACGAGGTAATGGGTTAAAAGGCTAAGTCCCTAGGGAAGACTTTAGAAAATTTGCCTTTAGCCCACTTCTCTAGGGTATGGGAGATGAGCAACTTTCCCGGCCCCTTTTCATCTAATAAATTTATATTTGTGCCCGGGTTCTGGCTCGTATGGTTGTAAGAAATACAAGTGGTTGAATTGCTCTAAATGGCAGACAGAGAGAAGTAGGGTTTTACATGAAATTACAAGACTCCCACTCTCATCAGTCTGACCAAAGGGTTCAGGATTATTTGACACTTGTATTTTATTTACTCCCAAAATCTGCATAAGATTATGCAACAATAATAATAAAGCAGCTCAATGGCGCCAAAACAAAATATGGATAAAAAAACAATGAAATCCGAAAGGATTCACAAGACTTTTGTCTTTCTATAAGGTTCGCCCCATGCCGGAAGGGTTACTAATTATCTTCAGTGTCCGTAGGAAAGTTCCAGTGATTGGCGCGGTTTTATAAACTTAGCTCTTGGCAAGTTCCTCCGTAATGATCGGCGAGTGCTGGGGTGGCTGGGCTGGCTCATCAGGTGAGAGTAGCTCCCAGTCGTTCCGGTTACGGCTTCGCGGGATGGCACGGTTCAGGCGTGGTCTCCTCACGGATTCTGGGTGCGGGGCGTCTTTCCCGTCTTGGTGCTTGTGAGGCAGGGGTAATCTTCCTGCCCACGATGCCCTGTAGGTGGGCTATTCTGGCTGGGAGAGGTGTTGCTCTAGTCAGTTTCAGCGTCTTGTGTGACAACTTTTTCTCACCACTCCAATTATAGCCTTCACTTTCAAACAATGAAAGCCTGCTATTGGTTTATTACAGTCCACACGTCACAAGATGAGGTTCAAAATGTACAGAACAATCACGCGCCGATTACATCCTTATCACGTGCCAACATTCAAATCCTTCTTGTGATTGGAAAGGACGAGTTGTCTCCAAAGGGAGCCGACTGTTGATATCACTATCTCGTGATGGAGAGATAGATTGTGCTTCAAAGAGATAATTGCCTTACTCGGCGTTCTCTTTGAAGCGGCCGGGCAATTAAAGTGGTGGCTGGTCGAGAAATGAAAAGGAGAGAGGGTGGGGGGGTGGGGAGGGGAGAAGGGGGGGGGGGGGGGTAGATAAGAAATAAAGAAAGCGGGTCGCGCGGGACACTTACGTCACAGAGGCCCCCCGAAGAAAAGATTCTGGTACCGGAATCTTCCTGTGGAACGCCGACTCCACTTTCGACTTGGGCGACAGGGACAAATTAGTGGGGAGACTGGGTCGGCTGGAATGGTGGAACATCTGGTCGCAACACAGAGTTCAAAGGAGCAATCCTGTGTTGAGTTGTCCCAAGGTTGATTGCAGAATAGCAAACACCTCTTGCCTGAGTTTCCCCTTTAGCCTCGATTCATCATTGCTAATGATGTGGTTTGGTAGGCCGATTCGGGCGAAAATGGCTTTGAGTGCCGCGGCTACCTGACTAGCATCAAGTGAGGAGATTGGGGCGGCATCGCACCTCATGGTACATATGTCGACCACGGTGACTATGTACCGGAATTTCTTCTTCCGTTGAGGTAGAGGCCCGACCAAGTCGACTGCCACTCGCTGAAAGGGAGGGGTAGGTGACGGCTGTACGTGCGGCGGCCTGTCCCGATAGTACCTTCGGTGGGTGTTTGCGGGTACAGTGCTGCCTTTCACCTGAGGTACCTGTGGCGAGTGGTCTTGGGTCGTTAGGCGGACATTCCTTGGGAAGGATTTTCCAAGTTGTGGCGGACTTGGGGACTTGGGACAATCTGGATTGGCTCGCGCGGCAATTTGGTTTACCGCGTTGAGAGGTTTCTTCCCTGCTGAGGGAGTTTTGCTCTTTGGGAAGGAGGGAGGGAGTTGGTTTGTGGATTGGGGAGAAGGGAAGGCTGCTGAAACAATAGCAGGTTGAGAGGGGTGCCCTAAAAACACATACTGTGATCCCAGTATGAGGTCATAGACAGGACTGTCCATGAGCACTGCCTGATGGGTCCCTTAACATATCTGGTGTCGACATTGATTATGGCGACTGGCAAAGTGGATGGGGGGATTGCAGCATCAGGGCCTTGCAGAGAGATGAAGTCTCCCGTGTATGCTGACGCAGGGACTAAGGATCCGCAGACGATTGCGTCGCATGACAGTCCAGTGTCATAGAGACACTGAACAGGGATGTTGTTGACAGTCGCCTGTCCAACGACTGACGGTGTGCCTGGACACTGTACTGGGGAGGGGTTTGTGCAATTCTGCGAAGTCATCCCGATTGTGGGTGTTCGACTTGCAGTATGAGCAGAATAAGGGTTGTCCCAGTGGTAGTCGTTCATGGGTAGAACTGTTTGACCCACTGTTGGAGTTGGGGTTACCCCTGCTCTGCTGTGAACCAGTGGACCCAACAACTTGCTGTAGTTTTGGCCTTTTAGGGGCGCTAGGTTCATCATGGGCTAGAGTGTACCGGTCACTTAGCTGGATGAGGTCAGCCAGAGTTGTGGCACCTTGTTCGGCAGTAAAGGTGCGTAACTCTGGGGACATGGTTTCGCGCAGTTGCTCGCCAACCATCAGTTCCCGTAAATCCTCATAGGACTCAGTTTTGGCAGAAAGGGACACCCATTTAGTCAGATAGTTCCCCAGTCTATCTGAAAATTGGGCATAGGACTCTCCCCTACCTTTTCTGGTTGACCGGAACTTTTTCCGGTAGGCGTCCACTGTCAACTGGTATCTGTTGAGCAGGGCTTCTTTCAAAGCTGGGTAGTCGGTAATTTGGCTTGACGGAAGTTTGCTGTACACCTCATAAGCCACACCCCTGAGACTTTGGGCAAGCTTGAGGTTGAATTTTTCCGGAGCAAGCTCAAATTCCTGGGCCAGTCTTTCAAATCTATCGAGGAATGCATCGATAGACTCGGTTGCCTCATTGAATGCCTCCAATGTGAAGGTCATGGCTGAGGTATGAATGGGAGGGGGAAAATTTTGAGGGGCAGCAGTCTCAGAGTCTGCTGAGTTTTCAAGCTGCTTCATAGCTAGCTCATGATCTCGCGCCTTTTCTCGCTCAGTGGCCTCAAGTTCGAGTTCTTTATTTTTGGCATCCTGCACTAGTTGCCTCTGCCTTAACTCATGAGTACGGATTTGCTCTTGCTCCTGAGCCTCCCTATCTTTATCCGCTTGTTGAGCCTCGCGAGCTTTCTCTTGAGCCTCATGAGCTCTCTGTTTGTCTTTCTCAGCCTCCTCGCGAGCTTTATCAGCCTCTTGAGCCTCATGAGCTCTCTGTTTGTCTTTCTCAGCCTCTTGAGCCTCCTGAGCTTTGTCAGCCTCTTGAGTCTCGCGAGCTTTCTCTTTGTCATATTCAGATATGACAAAATTTGCTAACTCTTGGCCTGACAATCCTAGAGATTCTCCCCATTCTTTAAGTTCCCTCCTAAGTTTAACAATCTCAGCCATGGTTGTAAATACAACTATTCAAAATAAAAACAAAGTTGCTGAGTTGAATGTATCAAACAACACTTAACTATTTCAACATAAACAGAAATAGCATGCACATCAAAATAAAGTCATAAATAGCATTCAAACAAATCAAATCAAAACACAGTGAACCAAATCACAATAACTTTCCCAGTGGACACAAGATAAGTTTTGAAAAGGAACTACCGTTTGAATTGAAATTTGTTAGACTTTATGAAAAAAAATATCCCGGACGAGCCCCCAATTAGATGTGACGAGGTAATGGGTTAAAAGGCTAAGTCCCTAGGGAAGACTTTAGAAAATTTGCCTTTAGCCCACTTCTCTAGGGTATGGGAGATGAGCAACTTTCCCGGCCCCTTTTCATCTAATAAATTTATATTTGTGCCCGGGTTCTGGCTCGTATGGTTGTAAGAAATACAAGTGGTTGAATTGCTCTAAATGGCAGACAGAGAGAAGTAGGGTTTTACATGAAATTACAAGACTCCCACTCTCATCAGTCTGACCAAAGGGTTCAGGATTATTTGACACTTGTATTTTATTTACTCCCAAAATCTGCATAAGATTATGCAACAATAATAATAAAGCAGCTCAATGGCGCCAAAACAAAATATGGATAAAAAACCCAATGAAATCCGAAAGGATTCACAAGACTTTTGTCTTTCTATAAAGTTCGCCCCATGCCGAAAGGGTTACTAATTATCTTCAGTGTCCGTAGGAAAGTTCCAGTGATTGGCGCGGTTTTATAAACTTAGCTCTTGGCAAGTTCCTCCGTAATGATCGGCGAGTGCTGGGGTGGCTGGGCTTGCTCATCAGGTGAGAGTAGCTCCCAGTCGTTCCGGTTACGGCTTCGCGGGATGGCACGGTTCAGGCGTGGTCTCCTCACGGATTCTGGGTGCGGGGCGTCTTTCCCGTCTTGGTGCTTGTGAGGCAGGGGTAATCTTCCTGCCCACGATGCCCTGTAGGTGGGCTATTCTGGCTGGGAGAGGTGTTGCTCTAGTCAGTTTCAGCGTCTTGTGTGACAACTTTTTCTCACCACTCCAATTATAGCCTTCACTTTCAAACAATGAAAGCCTGCTATTGGTTTATTACAGTCCACACGTCACAAGATGAGGTTCAAAATGTACAGAACAATCACGCGCCGATTACATCCTTATCACGTGCCAACATTCAAATCCTTCTTGTGATTGGAAAGGACGAGTTGTCTTCAAAGGGAGCCGACTGTTGATATCACTATCTCGTGATGGAGAGATAGATTGTGCTTCAAAGAGATAATTGCCTTACTCGGCGTTCTCTTTGAAGCGGCCGGGCAATTAAAGTGGTGGCTGGTCGAGAAATGAAAAGGAGAGAGGGTGGGGGGGGGGGAGGGGAGAAGGGGGGGGGGGGGGGGGTGTAGATAAGAAATAAAGAAAGCGGGTCGCGCGGGACACTTACGTCACAGATGTCACAAACACTTTGCCCATTGCCCATTCCCAACATGCAATCACCCTGACTAAAAAGATCACGGATCAAGTGGTTTGGATTTGTGATGGCTTGTTAAGACTGAGTGGGGATGGGGTTCTGATGGTTTTATCGCTGTGGGTTTTGTGTGTGTGGTGAAGTGGTTTTTATGCTTACTGACATGAAAGGAAGAGTGGTCAAGTCATGTTTGTACAAGTTTCTTCTGAAACACTGGAGAGGTTTACTCAATTGCTGACTGGATATAAAATATGCGAAGTTAAAATACCGCTAGTTTATCCTTGACCCCCCATTATTGCCATATGGCCTGGGAACAAAGAAGAAGAAGAATCCTTGACCATCTGTTCATGTCTGTAGGATGCTGTGTGCCTGTTTGTCAGCTGATTGATTAAATGGTGCACTGTTTATATTTGTAGATCTTGTTGGACATTTTTGTTACACACAGACAAGACAGATAAAATCATAAATGTGTAGGTGCGCGGGCCTTCACTTCCATTACAATTGTACTCCAATACTGATAGTTAAAAACAAATCTGTAGATCTCTATGTCTGAACAGTTCACACATCTACAGATTTTTTTAGACTACCAGTATTGGAGTACAATAATTATTGTAATGGAAGTGAGGGCCTGTGTGCCTACACATTTATGATTTTATCTGTCTTGTCTGTATGTGACAAAAATGTATACCGCTTTGTAGGCCTATTGCCTAAACTACTGTACCGGTCTTAAAGAAAATGGACAGAATTTTTCCTGGCACTGAGCCCATCCACGAAGACTGTTTATAAATGAGTGTTAATAAAATTAAAAAAAAGGAGGAAAACGATAGCTTAGAAAAAATTTGGTAAGACAAATTTGTTAGTAAAAAATCTAATGTTTGACTTCCATCAAAAATGGTTCTGTGAGTAGGAATTCTGGGTTTTGGTAAGGGATGACTAGAGTAAAAGATGGCAGCTAAAGATGGTTAAGATCGGAATGTGGTAATTTCTGTTGTTCCGTTGATGTTTTTATTCCTCGTCTACATCACAGAGCTCTGTATGTCATTGTAATGCTGTGGCTTTGATGAGGAAGCTGGTATAGTGGTGTGAGCTCACTGACTTGTTTGTGTCGCTTCACGCTCCTTTTGTTACATGCTATGAACTCGTGCTGTCTTCTTGTGAGCTGAGCCATGAGCACAGTTATTAACCTAGTTACTGTACTGGTATATATATAAGACAAGGGAATAATATAGATAGAGCCCCTTCCTTTTGTAGCTTACCTCAAAGCCTCAGGTTGCAAGGTGTGTTGATATTGGGTGCTGGCAACATTCGCATATATAATTTGTCTTGTCTCTTCTTCCTTGTTCTCTCCTTTCTTTTCCCCATCTAGTTTTAGGTCTATGTATATATATCCTTTTTATATTGTTCAGAGTCTTACTTGATTATTATTTCAGAGGCTGGTCTCTCTTCTTTTTGTCTGTATCTCTTGATATCACTGACTCAGCTTGCCTGTACCTGCCTTGTCTATTTCTGTTACTCTGACAGACATTCTGTGAGTGCATCTGTGAATTAATGCACTTTAGTGAATATATATATGCAAGCATGCTTACCCTGTCTTGTCTGTTTTTCTGTTTGTCTGTCTTTCTCTGTGTCTGTGTGTTTTTGTGTGTATGTCTTTCTCTAGAGCTCCAATTCGCTGATGCATTCTTGTCATTTTCTTTGATTGTTTATCATTATATTTCTGTTTCATGTTCGTGCTATCTCTGTGCTTTTATCTCATAATTATTCTTTGTTGCTCTTCTCTGTCTCTCATACACACTAAAGACTAATGCGTGTGCGTGCACACACACACACACACTCACACTCTTCATACACACACACACACACACACACACACACACACACACACACACACACACACACACACACACACACCAAGCACACACATGCACACACACTCACACACACACACATACACCAAACACACACACACACACACACACACACACACATATATACACACATGCACATGCACAAACACACCAAACACACCCATACCCATCCCCCCCCCCCCCACACACACACACACACTCGCTCACTCACAACACACACACACACACACACACACACACACACACACACACTCACATGCATACTCCTTGCTCCTGAAGGAGCCTGGTGCACTCCAGTAAAACTGCAGTTGTCAGCATCGCTGCTGCGTGTCATTAGTATTGTTGTTTTGAAGGCTCTCTTCTCTTGTCTGACACCTTGTCGCTCTAGTTTAGTTTTTACTGCATTAATTAGAGTTAGTCTGCATGGGCATCTCGTGCAAAGATGTACAATCTTCCATCTTACAGTCTGCCTGTCTCTGTCCTACTTACTCATTTCTTTAAGACCAGACTGTATTAGATACACATATGTTGTATTACATGTACATGGGTGCAACCTTCCTGGTATACAAGGATTTCCTGTTTTTGAATTTTACCATAAAAGGATTTTTTTTTTTTTAAATTTGTCAAACACGATCTTTGTGTGTCTACTGTGTTTTTCAAACACTTTAAAATAAGCATTTGTATAAATTGTGGGAAAAGCCAACTAAAATACCTTTATAAATCAATTTTTGCTTCAGCTGCAGGGGGACATTACCCCTGGCCCCTGGCTTTTCATTTGTTTTTCATTTTTCACCCATGCATATAACTAAATATAGATTAAAAAACATTGTTGGTGTAAGATGTACATGCTTTTAACATTTTTGTGAAAATCCCCATGGTTTGATAGGGAAGCTTTTCAAGGCGTAACTTCATTGGTTGGAAGATGATTTAGGTTTTGTTGAGAGAGAGAGAGAGAGAGAGAGAGAGAGAGAGAGAGAGAGAGAGAGAGAGAGAGAGAGAGAGAGAGAGAGAGCGAGAGAGAGAGAGAGAGAATACGAATACGAATACGAATGTTTAATGAATACGAATGTTTAATGAGGGTAAACGGATTAGCTCAAGCTTCTTTACACCATGCCTGATAGGGGGAAAAGAAAAGCCAAATAACAAGAAAAGGAAAACAAAAAGAAAGTATAAAATGCATAAAAAGAAGAGAAAATAACAACAGGCATGTTCACAGTAAATTGAAGAACATGAGAACAAATTCAAGCTCAAATGAACAGCTCGTTCACGTACTCTCACACATAAAAAACATACAGTATACCCTATAACTATACCAAAACATGCATACATAGTTTCTTGTGGTGTGTGTGAACACACAGGTGAGAGAGAGAGAGAGGGAGGAAGAAAACACAATAATAATAATAATAATGGGAATTTATATAGCGCTCTTTCTCACATGAGCTCAGTGCGCTTTACATTGATAACAAGGACATAAAAGGCAAACAAATAATTAATCATTAGAAAGTAAAATAAGCACGATGCTTACACACAACGTTCTCTTACTTCCTTACTCACACACACACACACACACACACACACACACACACACACACACACACACACACACACACACACACACACACGCACACACGCACACATACACACACATGCATGCGCACACGCACACTCGCACACAATTAATTATACAAGTAAAATAGTTACAACATGAACATTCTAAGAAGAAACATAGAGACCACATTCACATTCCCAATCAAGTTTGAATACAATACTGCAATGTGACAGGTAACTACATAACCGCCCATCATCGATGATCACAGCAAAAGTAGACCTGTTTACCCTTTTCGAGCAGTTTTTTGCATGCCTGTATTACACAAAAGTTCTGATATAATAATATGTACGAAGATGTCACAAACAACTGAATTACTTCGCCTTTAAAAATGTTAATTAAAGAAAATGTTTAACAAAAATTGGCACGAACTTGAGGAAGACAGGTTGTACAATTATTCTAAAGTAAATATGAGTCAGCCAGAATTGCATAATCCAAAGTGAAAGTGAAATAAGGAGCAAAGAGAAAAGTGGGTTAATTAGGTATTTTGTCCAAGTTCTTAGTAAGCTGTCTTTATAAATTATACTCACTTCCAAAATAAATGCGAATGAACTGCATGTTTGTTCACTTGCTGGATACCTGTTTATTTTAAACTAAAGAAAACTTTATAAAAAACACACCACACCAAATAGTTGTATTCTGTTAATGCGTAAATATTGAAAATGGAATTATAGGGAATGAAAAATGGTGTTTTACGTCCTCTCGGTCTGGAACAGACACATATGCCCCGGCAGGACATTTGTAGATACAAAGATGGTGGGAACAATACTGGAGGCAATGCCCGGAGGCAGTGCAACTCCAGTAAAGTCCCGATTTTTAAATAATACAGATAGGTGTAGCGGTAACCACGTCTCGGTTAAACCTCATTGGCTATGGTACCGCCACAAGTATAAACACATGGAATCATAGGGAAAGAGCTGTCTGTGCTTTGGGATGAATGTCTTTGGTCACATGATCAGACCGAATCACAAAACCAATTAGTTAATTTACGAAAATGTATAGGAGACACATGATGATATCGTGGGACAAATAATATACTGACATGTTGAGGATCTTGATCTATTTCTTAGGTCTATCAGAAATCATATGACTGCCGAGTACGCAATATAGTGGTTTGGTCACGCTTTGGTGACACAAGGCCTAACTAATTCTGATGGAGAGGCAATGTGAAAAGGTGCCATGCCCCACCCCTACCTCACAAAATAGTCCATAACTTAATTTCATGATGCTTATGATCTCAGTGATTAGTCTGTCTGTGTTGTAGAAACATTAAAAATGCTTATTAAACAGTAAAAGCTATTGAAGACATCAAATTTAAAAAACTATTAGCGAAAATACCGGCACTAGATGGCCGAAATCGGCGTGCATTTTGACTGTGGTGAACAGTGCACCACTTGGAGGGCTTGTGGTTCCAAATAGATGCAAATAGCAAACCCATTTTCAGTTGTATTATGTTCTTCTGTAATCTTTGCAACTATAATAATGTTCAAAATAAAATGTTCATGTGTATCTTTACGGTAATATGACCTCAAAGTCGGTATGTTACTTGCTACAATTGTCGTCACATCGAGAGCTAGCAGATAACTGTTTACCTTGACTAACAAAAATATGGAACAAGTCTAAAATGAAGGTTATAGATCCATTGGAAGTTGCTCTTTTTAACACCTATTAGTACAATAGTTTTTTTGTGGTAATAGTTAGCAAAATTACATCATTTACGGATTGTCGTCACGACGTCACAAGTAACACTTATGAGCTTTCAATGCTCATTACAATTAAAAAATTCAGTCAACAAGAACGGAACCCACAGTTTCTGTAAACCTTCGACTCAGTGTGCAATGCTCAATAGCTTTTCCACTCTTTTCAACATCGAAAGAGCGAAGAGAAGGCTCATAAATTTTTGTTGTCACGGAGGAATTTATGTCACAAGTAACATAATCTTGTAGCAAGTAACACACAAACCATAGTTCATTTTTATATCAATTCGATTGAAGCAATAATTTGGATGGAAATATTGACAGCTTGGCACAAAACTTCTTTATTTTGATCTACTCTTCTGCTAGTGGGTGCCAAAATTATGTTGTAGGGTAAGAGACGGGAGATCTTGTGGTGTCACATGTCACAAGTAACTCATGAGTTACGATTTTAAGTTGAAATTAGGCACATTACAAGTTTACTTCACAACACTTTGGCTGTTTCAGTAATACTGAAGCAATATTTCTTGAAAAAGTACTTTCTTTTCTGTTGGTTTATGAGACTTAATGACTTCAATCACATGTTACTTGCTACCTGTGACAACACTTCAATTTGTCGTCACATGGATTTGTGTAGCAAGTAACATAAATAAAGTTCTACTCTCTTATTCATTTGGCTTGAATTTTTTTATCATTACTTTACAATATACACATGGAATGTTTCTTTGAAGAAATAAACATTTGTTTGCTGTTTCTGAGATTTTCTTTTATGGTAGGCAATTGTGTGCGAGTGAGGCAACGACGTATGTGTAGGTGATGATACAAAATTAAGCATAACACATGTGTTATTACTAAAGTGTCAAAAACAACTATACCAGATTATTCTAGCAATGTGACTTTATTTATTTCTGCTTTATGAAGATGATCTTTGCTTTACTCTTCACACAGCATAGTACTTTATGTTGTCACGTGTCACAAGTAACATGCCTCCTGAAGCCAATTTAAAATTGTGATAAATCATAATCTAAGCTAATTTATCCATAAATTCACACAAAGTCATTTTATTGGAGTTGAAAAGAAACAGAAAAGGTCAAAAGAATGGCTGACAATGACATTTTATTTTTCACTTGCTTGGAAAGCACCTTTTGACATTGCCTCTGGATCAAATGCATTCCCAGTGAGGCTGACATATCGTCGCTGTCCGACGCTAACCGTGTATTTACACAATCAGTGATTTTACAAGAGCATCAAAAAACATATTGTCGCCTGCTACAAAGTCAATCCCCATTTGATATATGCTTTACCCTTCTTCTTTACCGATGAGTAAACATGTGACACAATAAAAGTTGCATTAATACCCACAATTTTCGTGATAATTCAGTTACACGGTTAGTCACAAAGTTAGTGCATTGTTCTCACAATGGGATACGACAGCTGCTGGCAGTTACACGATTAGCGTGACCAGTTACACGCTTATCGCGTCAAAACCATCAACAACCAGCCACATACACGATTATTTCCGTGGTATTATGTGACAAATTTGAGCATTTTCATTGGTCGCAGACACAAGATATTTATAGAAGACCTGCGTGAGGTCACTGGAAGGAGTTTCAGTAAAAAATCTATTTTTGTAAAATTTTGTAGATACACGGTTAGCGTCGGACAGCGACGATATGATTTGAGATCAAGTATGGCGGAAAAGGGGTTCTTTAATTGTAATTGCAACCACTCTGGCATTCCCACCGATCTTCCTAATTACCAAGAGCTCGATTTTGCCCTTCAGGACTAAGCTTTTTGATTTCACGTTTTGTGCAAATGAGAAAGATTGGTTGACCTGTTAGCGTGTGGCTTTAGTCTATTTTTCACTGTCTGAAGTGAAGACGTTTAACCCTTTAAAACTTGCCTGAACGTTGTGCAAGTGCACTCCATTTGAACATTTTGGTTAGGTTAGGTACATTATAGTCACAGAGGCGTCTCTGTGAAATTCGGGTTGCTCCCACCTGGAGAGCGCGTCACAGTTGGAGGCACGCCACCCATTAAAAAAAAGGGAAGGGAGGGGGGTACATTTTGACCAAATTACAACTTTTTCGTTGCCACTAGGATTAACGTGTGCTAAGTGCATGAGCACACGGGACCTCGGTTTATCATCTCATCCGAAAGATGGTTATTTCACACTCCGTTTCAAAAGGTCTCCCAATGATGCTGAGCATGATAAAAAAAAAAATCATTTAATGAGAGCATGATCCTAAGGCTGACATATTTCTTGCTGTAATTTTTTTGCGTTTCTTTTGTAAGTATTGTTTATTTTGACTGAAACAGGAGACTCAGAATTTGTCTTGTACTTTTCTTTCCTTCTCGTTTGTTACATGTATTTTTTGTTCTTCTAATGTTTGTTTTGGCAGGTCACAGAAAAGGTGGGCCATATAAATGAAGTGCTTGTCCTAACTTCAAGTTAATAAATATATGCTCAGAAAGTTCACCCCATATCAGACATCTGATTTTACTATTTAGCTGGAATTCATTGTCCAGTGAGTAATAGCATGACACTTTTTCAAACATTAGTGTTGTTGAAAATGATGATTTAGATTTTTAAAAAAATTATGTCAAAGAAAATAGACACGACATGATTATTTCACGTAAAATTAAAAGAAAAGAAGTGCGTGTGTCAGGATGATTCATAGCTTATTATTTTGGGGTTTGCTGAGATGATGAGCATCTTCTTTTGTTTTATGTTTAGACACCAAAATTGATTCTGCCAATTTTCATTATGACCATTTCAATAGTTCATTTAGGTAAAGGTTATTTAGAGAGAGAGAGAGAAGGGAGGAAGAAAGGGGGAGGTAGAAGGGGGAAAGGGGTGTCAAGCAAGCATGCAGGTAGGCAGAAAAAGAAATGTGACTTTTAATTAAATACAAAGGCTTTGCTTTTTATTGTAAAGGACTTCTGTTGTTATAGGAAGTTAAGGTAATATGCTTTGTTTCTCTTCAGGTTGTATCCATCATATGATATTTTGACGTTTTTTTCGTGGAAACTTGGAGCTGTGCCAAAGATTCTTTGTGCTAGCGTGTCACCGTTTCAGTGCATGTTTTGTTTGTCTGTATCTTCAATTAGTCTTTGCCTGCTTGTTTACCCGTATTGCTCCATATTCCTTACAAAAGAATATGAAAATGTGTACAGAAAATAGGAAAACAACTAGCATTTAGCATTTAAAATGTTCAAAGTATATAAAAAAAAGTAACCCCAATGACAAAACGAAACAAAGTTATAAACCAACTGCAAAATCAGTTTTGAAAAGTAACATGTCAAAGCACAGAAAGATAGAATATTACACGTTTGTGCATGGGGGATTAGCCATGCATGATATAAACTGAACATGCCTTTCAATTTGTAGCAATGCAAATTCCGTAGGATTCAAATTCAAAACTAAGATCTCCAAACATATTAGTGATTATGACTCCTTAATTAATGACGCCTACCAGTCTTTCAGCCCCCATCACTAAGTAACTTCTTGACAACCCTGCTATTTTCTTTATTTTGACTAGTATTATTGCCAATAAGTATCCCCAGTCTTCAGCTTTCCATTTTGTCTGAAGATTCGCGTCAGTACAGTGGAACCTCCCTTATAAGACCTCCCATTATAAGACTCCCTCCCATATAAGACCTACTTCTCTGAGACATTGCCCTTCTTTGTAAGTATTAAAATTACCTCCGTTATAAGACCTCATTTTTGATGGTTTTTGGAGGTCTTATAAGGGAGGTTCCACTGTACAATGATTTTTCTCTCGATTTTTCTCAGAGCTTAAAATAACATAAAATCATAAAATGTAACAAAATAGTGGTGAGAATATAGAATCTCACTTCCTGATTTTAATTGATTACTTTGATGATTGATTAATTACAAGCCACACACTCTTTGCATATCCCCTTCTCCAACTTAATTTTAACCATGTTCTGTTTGCCCTCATTCTAACATGTATCAACTTCACCTTCTAATACAAAATGCCACGATCGAAAATCTTTCTGAAACTCTGCCTGTCTGCGTTTTATGCAAAAACTGTTGGTTTTAGACCCCAAAACCATATATATTCTTGATAAGTGTCCTCTCCGAAAGGTAGTGTCAGTGAAGCACATTTTGACTGTTATTCTGGCTATTCAGGAGAGGTGGGCTGGAATGCGTGTGTTAAATAGGGCCAGAAGAGAGATACAACAGAAACAAAGGGAATTAACTTCTGGTACGGGTTGGTTTCTTTACAGGATTTTCCACCATTGGTCTGTGTGTGTATGTGTGTGTGTGTGTGTGTGTGTGTGTGTGTGTGTGTGTGTGTGTGTGTGTGTATGTGTGTGTGGGTGTGTGTGTGTGTGTGTGCGTGTGCGTGCGTGTGTGTGTGTGTGCGTGTGCGTGCGTGCGTGCGCGTGTAGGTGTGTGTGTGTGTAGGGGTGTAGGGGTGTGTGGGTGTGAGGGTGTGAGGGTGTGAGAGAGAGAGAGAGAGAGAGAGAGAGAGAGAGAGAGAGAGAGAGAGAGAGAGAGAGAGAGAGAGAGAGAGAGAGAGAGAGGGGGGGGGGGGGGGGGGGCGGGGGTAAACAATACACATAACACAAAAAGGCGATTGCTATGCTGGAGTGTTGGGCTGAAATTTGTTTATTGTGGTGGCAGGTGAGGAAAGCTGCAAAGCGGCGACGGGTAACTGCTAGTTCTTTCATAAAGTTCAGTGAGGCTGTTTAAATGGTCTGGAAGTGGCTGACAGCTTTTAAACCCTCACCTAAGTTTAGTAAGTTATGGACTAGAGGGTACTAGTACTAGTTTTAGTGCCCTGCTAGTTGCACAAAAATGATGCTGGCGTGGCTTTGCCAGTTGTGGTTTTAGTAATTACACTAAGTTTTACTCTGGCATGTGTTTAAGATGAAAGCTTTTCTTTGCTTTTTTAAAAGTTGTATGGGCTTAAGCTCCAGTTTCTGATACTAGCATAGTTAATAGCATTAAGTTTGATTTTGTTTTTGTTGTGTTACTATTGGATTTTATTTTGCATGCTTTGTAATGCTTTGTGCTCATTTCCCCTCCTTTTTCATTTTTACTTTTATATATGTTTTTTTGTCTCCAGAGGGCGGGATATAAATAGCATATAATTGCTTATTTTATTACCCTCTGTAAATGTTTTTTGTGTTCGTTCTCTCTCTCTCTCTCTCTCTCTCTCTCTCTCTCTCTCTCTCTCTCTCTCTCTCTCTCTCTCTCTCTCTCTCTCTCTCTCTCTCTCTCTCTCTCTCTCTCTCTCTCTCTCTCTCTCCCCCCCCCTCTCTCCCCCCCCTCTCTCTCTCTTTCACTCACTCACTCACTGGAAGGTGGAGGAACGAAAAGGACAGAGACAGAGATTTTGTCAGACCGACAGAAATACCAAGGAAATGTCCGTTGCTCATTGGAAACACGCGTCGGTAATGATCATCTGGTCGTTACAACACAGGAATGGGGACGAACCACGTTTTAGAGGTAGAAGGAAAGAAATAAAATATGAGTTATGGGCCATGTAATGGTACGCTTTCAGCAGTAAGGGACATTAATCAACCGCTTGTGTGTAGTTCTTTTTTTGGTAGCTGCAGCAGCATCCCAGAACTTATGAGCATCAACTTGATCAAGACATTTAAGATACGTGCAGTTAGAAGAGTAACAGGGTTAAGATGCAGATCAGCGCCCCCCCCCCCCCCCCCCCCCCCCCCCCCCCCACATCTCCCCTCAACGTCTTGGTTCATTGCGTTGTTTTCAGTTGCGCCTTAACCCTTTCACCGCCAGCCATTTTTCATCCAAAATGTTCTCTCAAACTTACCAAGGTAAAGAAAAGTTGGCATCTGCAGTACTGTGAATCCCGCAATGACATGCGTCAAATAAATCCTTTCTTTATCTCCTAAAATTAATAACACAAGGATATTGGATAACTGATCCAACTTCCATACCTTTTAGTAGCAAGGGTGTTAAATCAGTGTGGTGCTAAAATGCGACATTGGCGGTGAAAGGGTTAATATTCTGCTGCTAGCAAATGCATATTTTTAAGTGTTTAAAAGGATGAAATTTAACTTTAAATATAGGAAAAGAATGAGGCTTATGTGCTCAGTAATTAAGGCAAGACCGAGAAAATTGAGGGGGGAGGGTGTTGAGTGACAGGAGTACCAGCGTACCGACAGTAATAAATTAATTGCTTTATGAATAAAAAGTGTGTCCAGCTTTACTACACCTTACAAACTTACTTTAGGGCTAATATAATAATAATATATTGTCTTTGTTTTATTTGACGCAATTTTTTTCATACACGAAAATTGCAATTTTTTTTCAATCTTCCAAAAAAATCTTCAGTTTGCAAAACCGATTATCGGAACCCATATATTAGCTTCATGAATAAGGTTCCGTTTGTAAATGGCTTTTGTTTATCCATATACAAATTTGTTTGAAAAGTCCATTATGTAGTCAACGAGTCTGTAACCTGCAAAAGCTGACATACAAACACCAAGGCAATAAGTAAAATATCTTTTTACATTAAATTATCTGTTTTAAATACCATTTCTAGAACCCCCTTCATATTATGAAAGTAAAAAGATTTGTTTTGGTCCTCAGTTGTATTGATTTCTGTCTGTATGTAATACTTTATATAATTATATTTAAGTAAAGCCTTCTGATCAGAGCCAGTGTGTGTGTGTGTGTGTGTGTGTGTGTGTGTGTGTGTGCATGCGCATATGTGTGTGTGTGTGCGCACATGTTTGACTATGCGTTTGTCCATATGCGCGCGTATGTGTGTATGTCTGCATGTGTGTGTTTGTGTGTGAGTTTGTCCATGTGTGTGTGCACCCGCTCGTGTGTATACATGCGTGTGTGTGCATGTGTGTGTGTATGAGTGCCTGTATTCATGCACGTAGATGCGAACGGTCGTGCAGGGGAGCGTGTATTTTAAGTGAGCGTATCAGTCCCAGGCTATTCACATTTGAGGATTGGGCATGAAAAGAGATTTTAAGCGTTCTTGCACGCTTGAAGGGGGGATTGGGTGGAAAAGGTACATTCAGACTGTTTTCAGAACTGTCATTTATGTCGGCCTGTCTCTGACTTTCTGTCTGTTTATCTCTCCTCTCTCTCACTCTGTCTCTCTCTGGCAGAAAGCGAGTAATTCAGTTATTTGCTGACAAGGGTATTTCATTGATATATCAATTGTTTTTTTAATTTAAATTTATAGTTTGTTTCCTCTGGCTATTGAGCTGTTGTACGTTCATTCATTCGTTTTGCTTGTTTGATTCAATGATTGTTTGTCCGTTGACTTGATCTTTCTTCCGCTCATTCCTTTGTTCTCTTCCTGCTTGAAATGTCTCCATGTTCATCTGTTGCAGTTCTTCTCTGTCTGCCTGTCTGTCTCTAACTCTATCTGGTCAGTCTTGCTGTCTGTCTCATTCTTTGTCTTTCAGACGAAGGCACAGCACGTTTTACATTTTGAACATTCTAGTCTTTTTGGGGGGGTCTCGGTTGTTTCATTAATTCTGCCTCTCTGTCGGTCTATTTGTATTTGTCTTTCTTCTGTCAGTGTCTTTCTGACCACCCCCCCTCTCCCCCCTCTAATTTACCATTTGTTTTCTGGTTCACGCACAACCTATAACTATGAGATTTCACTATTGCTTATTTTGTTTTGAATTGATGTCATCAACTGATCAAGTTAAAATAGCAATGTTAGCTTCAAACCTTTCTGCAAGAAGAAAAAGTGATTCTGAAATACGTTTTTACACTCGGTTTTGTCCTGATTTCTTTCTGTCTGTCTTTTTGTTTGTTTGACAAATTGTGTTTCTTGCAAACAAGAAAAGGATAATCTTTTGAAAAAAAGAAAGATATTGCCTCCCTGCTTTTGTGAGTCTGCAGGCCTGTCTAAAGTCTTTAAGCCACTGAGTGTTGAAAGGTGCATGCGCATCAATCATGTGTCACGCCTGTTTGTGCTGTTGCTGTTTCTGTTGCTAAAGATGATGAAAAGAAATGAATCAATGTGTGAAGGCATGTTTCATCTTTGTCGGTTTAAAAAAAAAATTGAAGCAGGACGGTTCCAAATAGGCGTAATAGAATTAGTAATTGTTTATAAACGTTCTCTGGAATGTCTTGAAGAGCGATTAAGCAATTTGAGCGGTCAACATGTTTGTTTGAATGAATGAACATTCATTTAACGTCCTCCGGTATGGAACAGACACATATAATATGGGACATTTATAGAGATAAAGATGGTGGGAACGATTCTGGAGGCAATGCCCAAAGGCAGTGCAACACCAGAAAAGTCCCGATTTTTTTTTAAACAATATAGATGTATATCACATGTTTGTTTGAAATATTGTGAAATATTGTGAAAACGTACACAATGATTATTTAACGTTATACAGGAAGAGAAACATTATTCATTTATTGTTTAACATGTTATTCATGTTTGATCAAACAAGTTTGTATAAAAGTCACTACATTTAAAGATATCAACCATGTTAGATTAGATCAAGCAAGTTTGTATAAAAATCGCTGCGTTTTATCAATAGATAACTGAGTGTTGTAAAATCTGAAAATGAAAAGTAAAAGTAATTTTTGGAAGCCAAAATAGTTATTTCATATCTAAGATTGCTTTACCACTGTCCATCATTGGAAGGTAAAGTCTGTGTATCGATTATCTTAAAAACTACTGTTTGGACTTTGATTAAAATTGGCAGAGGGGTAGACAGCTTGAAAAGGAGGCTTCCTTTCGTTAATCAACACCGTCCTGACGTTGACCTTGAAGTTTGACCGTGAAAACCGAAATTTCCTTCTTTGGGCTATGTAATTTCCCCCCAGCTTTATTTCGTGAACTAGTGAACAGAATCGCTTCAAATTTTGTGTGGTGGTGTACCATGGTGCAAGGAAGTTTGTATAAAAGTTCAGCTGTATCTCGTGAACTACTGAACAGAATCGCTTCAAATGTTGGGCTATGTATTTTATGCGTTCTGTAAGGGTGGAAAGTGGTGTGTTTATTGGGGGGGGGGGGGGGGGGGGGGGGAGAGGACATATCTCTGGCCGGGTTTTCATTGTCACAATGTGTTGCTGCCGCTTGGCGATGCTCTTGTTATTTGTTTTGGCTGTGGACCTGATAACAACTGAGCGAAATGGGGGGGGGGGGGGGGGGAGGGGGGGGGGGGGGGGGGGGGAGGGGCGGGCGGGGGGTGATGAGAATGGACCATGGGGGGGGGGGGGTGGGGGGGGGTGTGTGTGCGGGGGGGGGGGTGGGGGTGTGGGGGAAGAAATGGAAGAAAGGAGAAGTATTATACCCGGTATGTCATTTTAGAAGGACTAAAGAGACTAAGCAAGAACTTTTGTGACGATTTGTCATTACGTTAATCCCGAAGAAACCAAAAATTCTTCCTCAGAATCCGCTTCATACCCCCACCCCACCCCACTTCCCATGCGGAGGTTAGCAAGCAGCGCATCACTGCTGTTTCATGAGTGTATCGCTGCGCTTCACGGCGTTATTTTCACAGTGTATCACTGGGTTACAACCGTGTTCCAGCGATTACAAAACCTCTAATAAGCTTCCCCAGGCTTATTATTGGTTTTTCGGCTCAACAACTTCCATGATTATATTATTCACAGTTGCATTCACTTTGAAAGGGTAATGACTCTCACCCTCCCACCCCTCACTAACACTAGGTGAACTCCAAACTGAGATGAATTGTTTTCATAGAAACGGTTGTGTGAAGATAAAGCCATTTGTTTTGGGGTGTTTAAAAACAGGCTATAAAGTGTAGGGAGGATATAGACTGAATGACTACAGCATTGATGAACTGAAATGGAACAATGCAAAATATTATGGGACTGGAAATATAGAGAGACAAAGAGAAAGGGGGTGGGGTGGTGGTGGTGCGGTTGAAATCCATTGTTTATGAACATTGCCTTTTTTGTTACCGTTTTTATGTGCATACTGATGTCTAGTTGCGCACTTACGCGTGTGTGTGTGCGCGCGCGCACGTGTGCTTGTGCATGTGTGTTCAATCAGATTGTCTCGTGGCTGTTTGGTTGCAACACACTGGCAGAACCTTTGTGGAATGTAGATGGTTTTCACCACCTGTGGTCTTTTTCTGTTTTTTTCTTTCTAATCTTCCTCCTCTGCTTGAGGGAAGGGGGGGGGGGGAAGGAGATAATAATATATGGTGGTAGTAAGATGGAGAAACGCTTGTCTTTCACCTCATGCCCTACTTTCAGAGATAATTGCAATCGACTATATAATACGCTCTCTTTATTATCTCTCCCTTCTGCTTTCTTATCTTTCCCTTCCCGACCTTCTCTCAGACTGTTTCTGTTTGTCCCCCTTTCTATCACTCTTATTATCTCTCTCCCTTCTGCTTTCTTATCTTTCCTTTCCTGACCTTCTCTCAGACTCTCTCTGTTTGTCCCCCTTTCTATCACTCTCTTATTATCTCTCTCCCTTCTGCTTCCTCATCCTTCCCTTCCCGACCTTCTCTCAGACTCTATTTCTGTTTGTCCCCCTTTCTATCACTCTCTTTAGTATCTCTCTCTCCCTTCTGCTTTCTCATCCTTCCCTTCCCGACCTTCTAGTCTCTCAGACTCTATTTCTGTTTGTCCCCCTTTCTATCACTCTCTTTAGTATCTCTCTCTCCCTTCTGCTTTCTTATCCTTCCCTTCCCGACCTTCTCTCAGACTCTTTCTGTTTGTCCCCCTTTCTATCACTCTCTTTAGTATCTCTCTCCCTTCTGCTTTCTTATCCTTCTCTTCCCGACCTTCTCTCAGACTCTATTTCTGTTTGTCCCCCTTTCTATCACTCTCTTTAGTATCTCTCTCTCCCTTCTGCTTTCTTATCCTTCTCTTCCCGACCTTCTCTCAGACTCTATTTCTGTTTGTCCCCCTTTCTATCACTCTCTTTAGTATCTCTCTCTCCCTTCTGCTTTCTCATCCTTCCCTTCCCGACCTTCTAGTCTCTCAGACTCTATTTCTGTTTGTCCCCCTTTCTATCACTCTCTTTAGTATCTCTCTCCCTTCTGCTTTCTTATCCTTCCCTTCCCGACCTTCTCTCAGACTCTTTCTGTTTGTCCCCCTTTCTATCACTCTCTTTAGTATCTCTCTCCCTTCTGCTTTCTTATCCTTCCCTTCCCGACCTTCTCTCAGACTCTATTTCTGTTTGTCCCCCTTTCTATCACTCTCTTTAGTATCTCTCTCCCTTCTGCTTTCTCATCCTTCTCTTCCCGACCTTCTCTCAGACTCTCTTTCTGTTTGTCCCCCTTTCTATCACTCTCTTTAGTATCTCTCTCCCTTCTGCTTTCTCATCCTTCCCTTCCCGACCTTCTCTCAGACTCTATTTCTGTTTGTCCCCCTTTCTATCACTCTCTTTAGTATCTCTCTCCCTTCTGCTTTCTCATCCTTCTCTTCCCGACCTTCTCTCAGACTCTATTTCTGTTTGTCCCCCTTTCTATCACTCTCTTTAGTATCTCTCTCTCCCTTCTGCTTTCTTATCCTTCCCTTCCCGACCTTCTCTCAGACTCTTTCTGTTTGTCCCCCTTTCTATCACTCTCTTTAGTATCTCTCTCTCCCTTCTGCTTTCTCATCCTTCTCTTCCCGACCTTCTCTCAGACTCTATTTCTGTTTGTCCCCCTTTCTATCACTCTCTTTAGTATCTCTCTCTCCCTTCTGCTTTCTCATCCTTCTCTTCCCGACCTTCTCTCAGACTCTATTTCTGTTTGTCCCCCTTTCTATCACTCTCTTTAGTATCTCTCTCCCTTCTGCTTTCTCATCCTTCTCTTCCCGACCTTCTAGTCTCTCAGACTCTAGTTCTGTTTGTCCCCCTTTCTATCACTCTCTTATTATCTCTCTCCCTTCTGCTTTCTTATCCTTCCCTTCCCGACCTTCTCTCAGACTCTCTTTCTGTTTGTCCCCCTTTCTATCACTCTCTTTAGTATCTCTCTCCCTTCTGCTTTCTCATCCTTCTCTTCCCGACCTTCTCTCAGACTCTCTTTCTGTTTGTCCCCCTTTCTATCACTCTCTTTAGTATCTCTCTCCCTTCTGCTTTCTCATCCTTCCCTTCCCGACCTTCTCTCAGACTCTCTTTCTGTTTGTCCCCCTTTCTATCACTCTCTTTAGTATCTCTCTCCCTTCTGCTTTCTCATCCTTCTCTTCCCGACCTTCTCTCAGACTCTAGTTCTGTTTGTCCCCCTTTCTATCACTCTCTTTAGTATCTCTCTCTCCCTTCTGCTTTCTCATCCTTCTCTTCCCGACCTTCTCTCAGACTCTCTTTCTGTTTGTCCCCCTTTCTATCACTCTCTTTAGTATCTCTCTCCCTTCTGCTTTCTTATCCTTCTCTTCCCGACCTTCTCTCAGACTCTATTTCTGTTTGTCCCCCTTTCTATCACTCTCTTTAGTATCTCTCTCCCTTCTGCTTTCTTATCCTTCTCTTCCCGACCTTCTCTCAGACTCTATTTCTGTTTGTCCCCCTTTCTATCACTCTCTTTATTATCTCTCTCCCTTCTGCTTTCTTATCCTTCCCTTCCCGACCTTCTCTCAGACTCTATTTCTGTTTGTCCCCCTTTCTATCACTCTCTTTAGTATCTCTCTCCCTTCTGCTTTCTCATCCTTCTCTTCCCGACCTTCTCTCAGACTCTATTTCTGTTTGTCCCCCTTTCTATCACTCTCTTTAGTATCTCTCTCCCTTCTGCTTTCTTATCCTTCCCTTCCCGACCTTCTCTCAGACTCTAGTTCTGTTTGTCCCCCTTTCTATCACTCTCTTTAGTATCTCTCTCCCTTCTGCTTTCTTATCCTTCCCTTCCCGACCTTCTCTCAGACTCTTTCTGTTTGTCCCCCTTTCTATCACTCTCTTTAGTATCTCTCTCTCCCTTCTGCTTTCTTATCCTTCCCTTCCCGACCTTCTCTCAGACTCTCTTTCTGTTTGTCCCCCTTTCTATCACTCTCTTTAGTATCTCTCTCTCCCTTCTGCTTTCTTATCCTTCCCTTCCCGACCTTCTCTCAGACTCTTTTCTGTTTGTCCCCCTTTCTATCACTCTCTTTAGTATCTCTCTCCCTTCTGCTTTCTTATCCTTCCCTTCCCGACCTTCTCTCAGACTCTTTCTGTTTGTCCCCCTTTCTATCACTCTCTTTAGTATCTCTCTCTCCCTTCTGCTTTCTCATCCTTCCCTTCCCGACCTTCTAGTCTCTCAGACTCTCTTTCTGTTTGTCCCCCTTTCTATCACTCTCTTTAGTATCTCTCTCTCCTTCTGCTTTCTTATCCTTCCCTTCCCGACCTTCTCTCAGACTCTATTTCTGTTTGTCCCCCTTTCTATCACTCTCTTTAGTATCTCTCTCCCTTCTGCTTTCTCATCCTTCCCTTCCCGACCTTCTCTCAGACTCTATTTCTGTTTGTCCCCCTTTCTATCACTCTCTTTAGTATCTCTCTCTCCCTTCTGCTTTCTCATCCTTCCCTTCCCGACCTTCTCTCAGACTCTAGTTCTGTTTGTCCCCCTTTCTATCGACAATCTTTACTCCATTCTTAGTATTGTCTTCCATGTGTCATCTGTCTACCATGTATGTGTTCCTCCCCTCCCCCCTCCCGCCCCTCTTTTTTCTGCTTCTTTACATCACTTTTCGTTCGTCAATTATTACGCTCTTTTTGTCCTTTTTCGCTGTTTCAACATGGGTCAGTTTGTGTCGTTTTGTCTTTCATTCCGAAATGATCGACTCCTGTTTGATTTCTAAATATTATAGTAACATTCATAAAGATGGTAAAGAAAAAAGTCTGAAGGAGAAGGAGGAGGAGGAGATGTCAGAGAAACATCCCCCCCCCTCTCTCTCTCTCTCTCTCTCTCTCCCCCCCCCCCTCTCTCTGTGTCTCTCTCACTCACTCTCTCTCTGTTTGTGTGTGTGCGTGCGCGTGCGCATGTGTCATTCTTTCACCCTGTGTTTCTCCCTTGTGTGCACGCCTATTCTCTCTCTCTCTCTCTCTCTCTCTCTCTCTCTCTCTCTCTCTCTCTCTCTCTCTCTCTCTCTCTCTCTCTCTCTCTCTCTCTCTCTCTCTCTCTCTCTCTCACTCTCTCTCTCTCTCTCTCGTCTTCTCTCTCTCTCTCTCTCTCTCTCTCTCTCTCTCTCAAAAGCTCTCTCTCTCTCTCTCTCTCTCTCGCGCACACACACACACGCACACGCACACGCACACCATACCTCACTCGCTTCAACCAAAGACAATTATGCTTCAACGTGATCTTTTTCAGTTTGTATCAATCTCTTGACTTTTATAAACGTGCATTAACCCTTTCACCGCCAATCATATTTCAACCAAAAATGTCCATTAAATTTACTTAGAGAAGAAAATCCATCTGCAGTATTGGGGATTCTTCTGTGACATATATAAAATATGATCTATCCTTACTTCCCAAAACTAAGACAATAGGGTCTTTGGATAATATACCCAAATTTGATGCCCTTTTAGTGACATAGGTGTTACATCACTGTGGTGCTAAAATGCGACTTTGGCTGTGAAAGGGTTAAAGCGTTCAAGTTGATGCTTAGCTGCTGGTGACAAAAAAGATGTGAAGGTTAAAAGAGTGGTTGGAAAACCGCATGTGCTGAAGGGAAAAAATAAACTAAATAAATAAGGCATAGTTATTTAATCCTTGATCTACCTCCGCTTTTTTTTCTTTAAAAAAAAAAGGCCCTTGTGCTATTTTCTACTGTTATTACTGCAATGCAGAAACAGATGTAGGTTTGTGGAAGACGAGTTAAAAAAAAAGTTGGTAGGCCTGAGTGGTCGGAAACGTGAGGTGCAGAGGAAGGGGGGCGGTGTGTGTGTGTGTGTGTGTGTGTGTGTGTGTGTGTGTGTGTAGTAAAGAGGGACGAGGCAGTGGAAGATGAAGTGATGCTTAGGGTGAGGGGTGGGGGGGGGGGGAGGGGGGGGGGTCAGCCAATTGAGTGTTTTGAGCACCCTCATCGTTACTACTTTGACTCTCACATGTGAACCTCTTTTGTGGGTAATTTGTGACCAATTAATCCGTTTTCCTAGTGACCTGTTTAATTAATGCGCCATTTGCCGGGTTTTTTTCCTGTCTGTTTGTCTGTCAAACTGGTTTTTTCTGTAAGCGTGTCTGCTAGTCAAACTCCGTCTCTGTAAACGCGTCTGTTGGTCTGCAGTTCTCTGACTCTTGTCAATAGTTCTTCTGCTTCTCGCCCCACCTCCCACGCACACACACGTACTTATGTGTGCATGCATGCACGCGCTAGCGTGATAACAACATTGAAAGTAAAGCAAACTGCCTGATCCTTTATTTTTGTGTTTTTCAATCATTTTTGATCGACCAGTTGTTTTTATTTGTAAACTCATTTCTGCATGTATTTTCAAACTTTGAAGAGAGTTGAGGAAAAAAAATTCAAGGTGAAAAACTCGGATTAAGTAGGTTTAAAGAAAAGCAAAACACGCATCAAAGGGTTTCCTTCTTTGATGCTTTTTCGTTCCTGCCAATCCCCATCTTCCCCCCTTCTCTCTCTCCCCCCCCCCCCCCCCCACCCCCCCCCCCCCCCCCCCCCCCCCCCCCCCCCCCCCCCCCCCCCCCCCCAACCCCCCCCCCCCCCCCCTCATCATAATGCTAAATGTTTTGTTTTGAAAGAGGAGCAGATGAGAAGCTAGAGGGAGAGGCTAGAATGTGGCAATTTGGGAAGAGAGGAGGGTGGGGTACAGACTTTTAATTCCTTAAATTAACCTTGCAGTCTATTTAAATCCTCCTCTTTTTGTGTGTGTGCTTTAATTAATCATTAATCTTGCACGCCTGTTGGCCTACTTAATTGATTGACACGCTACCGTGCCTGTTTGTGTGCGTGTTTGTCTGTCTGTGTGTCTGTCTGTCTGGCTCCTGCTCGATGTTGATGTCTGTATGATTGTCTTCTATGTCTTCTTCCACCCCTTCCACTGCATCTCTTTCCCTTTGCGTTAATATCTGTATGTTCATTTTGATCTCTTGGAAACTTGATCGAAAAGACGCGCGCGCGCGCACACGCACACGCACGCACGCACGCACGCACGCACGCACGCTCGCTCGCTCGCTCGCTCACTCACTCACTCACTCACTCACTTTTTCACTCTCTCTCTTTCTCTCTCTCTCTCTCTCTCTCTCTCTCTCTCTCTCTCTCTCTCTCTCTCTCTCTCTCTCTCTCTCTCTCTCTCTCTCTCTCTCTCTCTCTCTCTCTCTCTCTCTCTCTCTCTCTCACACACACGCGCGTGCGCGCACACGCACACACACACACGCACGCACACACGCATGCACACGTCTATTTTGCCCTTTTTGAGATATGGTTAGGCTGGAGATGAGGGGGGGGGGGGGGGGCACCTATTCTCTCTCACGTTTTAGCGTAGGTTGTTAACTCGTCTAGTACCATGGTCGAATACATTCGCCCCAAGACCTCACTCTACACTCCCACCAAATGCAAAGACATTCACTGCCAAGCACCCTGCTATACGTTTGTCTGTGTTTTTAATTTTATTTTTTAATTTTATTAGCGCCTTTGTCACTGTTTCTGCCGTTAAAGCAATGCGTGTGCGCTCGAAAATAAAATAGTTACTTTCCTCTTGTCGGTTGAGATGCAACGGACAACCAAGAACGTCAAACAAAATATACATGGTGCTGGAATAGTTAAGGGGTAGAGAGGGGAGGGGCGCGCGCGTGTGTGTGGAAACAAACAAAATGTGGGTGGTTTGTTGGTTTTTCTCTCTTTGTTCTCCCGTTTCACATCCGCTTCCCATGTATTGGTGTGCTATTCAAAAAACAAAAATCTTGTTTGAAAAAGCGAAGCAGAGGTGGATCCCAAGTAAAAGTATCTCGCTAATTATTGCCTAATAACAGCCCCTGTGTCTTTGTCTGTGTTGTGTTTTTTTCTCTCTTCCTTCTTTCTTCATAAAAACCTTGTGTTTATCTTCTTGTCCCTGTTTTGTTTCTTTAATGTATTTTCACAATTTTGTCCGCCGTTATCCTCTCTCTCTCTCTCTCTCTCTCTCTCTCTCTCTCTCTCTCTCTCTCTCTCTCTCTCTCTCTCTCTCTCTCTCTCTCTCTCTCTCTCTCTCTCTCTCTCTCTCTCTCTCTCTCTCTCTCTCTCTCTCTCTCTCTCTCTCTCTCTCTCTCTCTCTCTCTCTGTGTCTCTCTCTCTGTATGTCTCTCTCTCTCTCTCTCTCTCTCTCTCTCTCTCTCTCTCTCTCTCTCTCTCTCTGTCTCTCTCTCTCTCTCTCTCTACTCTCTCTTTCTCTCTCTCTCTCTCTCCCTATCTCTTTCTCTCTCTCCATCTTCTCTCTCTCTCTCCCTCTTGTCTCTCTCTCTCTCTCTCTCTGTGTCTCTATATCTCTCTCTCTCTCTCTCTCTCTCTCTCTCTCTCTCTCTCTCTCTCTCTCTCTCTCTCTCTCTCTCTCTCTCTCTCTCTCTCTCTCTCATTATGTGTCTTTCTCTTTCTGTTTTCCCCCCCCTCTTTTCACATTCTTTATGCTTTTCTCCCCGCTTACCTATACCATATTTTGCCCCCTCCCCCCTCTCCCTCTCCCTCTCTCACCCCCCCCTCTCTCTGTCTCTGCCCACCCCCTCTTCTCTCTCCTTTTATCCTTTTTTTCTTTGTTCTCGTTCAGCTAGTCTTACAGAAATCTATGTCTATGTCTCCCTGTCTCTGTCTTCCTGTCTCTGTCTCTCTGTCTGTCTGTCTCTCTCTCTCTGTCTCTCTCTCTCTCCCTCTCCCCCCCCTCTCTCTCTCTCTCTCTCTCTCTCTCTCTCTCTCCGTTGACGGCGAAATAATAAAAGCAATAAATCAGATAAAAGGAAAGTCGACGACGGAAGCTACAAGATAATATGCGTCTGAAAACATCTTTGGATTGTGATGTAGTGGAAAATGCTGATAACCCGTCTTACAGTCATTAGCCATATGAATAACTTCATACGGAAATGTGTAATCTTCCGTGGGTAATTCATGCGTTGGTGATGATCTTAAGGGGCATGGATGGATGGGGTGGGGGTTTGAAGGGGAAGGGGTAGGTTGGTCGAGAAAGGGTGGCTTGAAATTTATTTTGGTTTACAGGCATGGGAATAAGGCGGGAGCAAAGAAAGTGTATGTTTGTTTGTGTCACTGTGATTGAGAGAATGTATGGGATCGAGAAAGGGTGGCTTGAAATTTATTTTGGTTTATAGACATGGGAATAAGGCGGGAGCAAAGAAAGTGTGTATGTTTGTTTGTGTCACTGTGTGTGTGTGTGTCACTCTGTGTGTGTGTGTGTGTGTGTGTGTGTGTGTGTGTGTGTGTGTGTGTGTGTGTGTGTGTGTTTTGCGCTTGCGTGTGTATGCATATACACTAGCGTGCGTGTATGCGTGTGTGTAAATTATGAGTGCTTAGTGTTTTTGCTTGAGATTTCTTTTGTCCACAAAACCTTACGGAAGACAAATAGCCGTTGAAAAGTGTGTATGGCTATGCGTGTGCATAGGGCAAAATAGCCGTTGAAAACTACTAGTGCACCCATTGTTTTGGTGATGACAACAGGACCACTCTTCAGTCATAACTCATTGGTGCATGCAGACAGGTTACCTGATGATCATTGGCGATCACGTGCAGTTTGGATCATGTGGGAGGATTGGATATTGCCTACTACGGAGAAACGCGTGCGCGTGTGTATGCGTGCGCGTGCGTGCGTGTGTGTGTGAAGAGATGGAAAGAATGATAGGATCAGCTGTGGTTGCGACAGATTTTTCTTCTTGGTAGGACAACTTGGTCCTCTCAAGCCCCCTCCAGTAGTCACGAGGACGCTTCGCTAAAGTCAGTCAACCCTCGCTGTACGCTTGATCACTGAGATGAGAGGGTAAAGCGTTGCTTTTAAAATTCATACATTGGTTGCTCCTCGAAAAAAAGTTTTGACTACAAACACTTCGTGCTCTGCGGTTTTCTTTTTAGTTCCCGAATTATTTTTAGTTTCTGAGCGATGTTTCGGGAAATATTGTTTTTGTTTCATCCGTCCGTCCGTCTGTGCGTGCGTCCATGCGTGCGTGCGTCCGGTCGCGTTTTCTTGAAGTCGGTGATGAGATTAGCGTCCAATCGGTCAGAGGACATGAAAACCGTTCAGTCTATTTCAATCACTTTTAGTATACAAGTTCTATTGTTTTTGCATTTGTTTTGAAATCGAAATCGAAACTGGACGTGTAGGAGATTGATTGAACCAATTTCTCCTAATATTACTTCTATGACTCTTTAAAAAAAAAGTATAGTGAACATGAAACAGGAAAAGCCGAAACCGAGAATGATGCTGAATGTCTCGAGATGTTTCGCAAAGTTAACGTCTCTTGTCACCGTCAGGCTTCACAACAGCTTTGGGAGCAACCATTGTAGGAGGAATAAGATCGCGACACGGCTGACAATTAATGGGAAGTGTGCCGGTAGGGGGTATGTCTTCCCTTTTTACCCCTCTCTTATCAAAGGATAAGGTTACGTTCGCGTCGGTGACGAATGATGCTCTCAAGCGTTGGGCGTAAAACAAAGCATGAAAAAATGACACCGCCTCTCCTTATTTTTTTTTATTTTTTTTAACGTAGACAGTCACTGTTACACTGAAGGTACACGCGACCACGTATTCTCTGTCCCTCGCTCCCTCTGCTGGTTCAGTGGTCTCAGCTCACTCCGAATCCAGTGAAACTGGGGCCGTTTCACAAGGGCTAACGTTACGTAGCGTGAGCGCAAATCGGCAAAAACGGCACTGAGAAACACCTCTTTTACCGACGTTTGTCGAAAACGTTTTGTGTATGATCGAGGTAGCAAGCGACAAACTATTTGAAGGATCATGGGAAATATCAATGCTTCCGGGCTTTTTTGGTATATCTCGCGTGACGAGACTTGAACTTTAAAAAATGGAAGACCAAAACAACAAGCTTGCCACAGCAAGTATTCTCTAGTCTATCGTGAAAAAATACGGGATGATTTTAGCAAATTAAACAAACGCAAGTGTTTTGGAGTGCTCTTTCTTAATTTTCATCATGTTAGATGGCATAAGTGCAAATTTAATGTTCTGCACACAAATAGACGTGGGTGAAATCGAAAACTTTGTACAAACTGACAGAGAGGTATGATTTATCTCCCTTTCTCTCTCTCCAAAAAATGAAGAGTAAGCTTAAAGAGTTGTCTGCCTTAGCAAACGTTTAGGGTGTTTCTTAGGCCCCGTTTGCCGTAAGCGTTATTCGCGCGGCGACCGTTATCTAGAGAAACTCGACCCTGGACTTCAGTCCGAGGATGGTAGCCAGGGTATTGTGCAGTGAAATAGTAGTGCAAGCTCACAACCCACTGGGAGTACTTTTTGTGGTGTCATGGTGGAGTACTGTACAGGATGTTTGGAAATGTGGCAAGGTAAGTAGAACTTGGTGGTAAAATATCAACAAAATGACATCGTACTGTAAGTTTTTGCCTTCGAATATGATCCGTTTTCCCTCATCGTCTCTTGGACTTTGGTAACAAGAAGTGTTTGGATTGTGGAGTCCTATTATTTATAAAGGATTAATTCCTGAGGTTTGCAGTGATGCACATGTTCTGACTCAAGAACATCAATAGGACAATTGTCCTGAACATGCAATTTCAATCCTAATACTCATCCCAGCATCGTGAAGTGAATTTTTGTAATAAATTAACCCAAAAATATTTGTCATAAATCTTAGGCAGATGGGTGGGGTGGGGGGTGGGGGGTGGGGGGACTCTCCTAAGAATAGGAGAAGGGTATTTGATTCTCATGGGAATGACAATCCCCTTGATTGCAAAAAAACATTAGGACAAAAGTCCTTCATCTGTGACACAATAGGACAATTGTCCTGACAGAGGCCAAAACAATGGGACAATTGCAAATTGGATAGGTCAATGTCCTGAAAATCGTTAAAATGTGCAACACTGGGTTTGGTTTGTAAACGGCAGCGCTGTTACTACGCGACAGTTTTGGAAGTAGGTCCTAACTTACACAGATCGGTGGATTATGGTGATGATGGCTTTCCCTGCTTGATGGCACCCTAAAACAGCTGTAAATTGTCAAAGAGCGAAACGTCAAAATTCCAGAATGTTCAGTTTCTGGCAGCTTTCTCTGGGGTTGAATATTTAAATGCCACCCAAAAAATTGGCAACGAAGTTAAGCCCATGCAGTTAAGCAGAGGAACATTGTTTTCGTTTTTGTTGGGTGGGTGTATTCTTCGTTAGATTTGAGTGATGCTCTTGCAAGAAAGGTGTAAGAGTGTACAATGTAAAAAAAGAAGAAGCAATTTACCTTTCCGAGAGCGCGCGTCTGAAACATTACTGTATTCAACATTTTATTCTTGTTTTCTGTAACAGGGCCAATCCTTTAGAATCGAAACGTGAGGTGCATGCGTTTCAGACTTTCTGTATGTGATGTGCCTGTGTCTGTGAGCACCAAATATACATAGCAGCGTAAACAACTGAACTAATCGTAATTACAATTTATCTTCTTTTTTTATATACCCCCTCTGTAAATGTTTGCAAAAATATTGCAGTTTTGTAATCAGGTTCATGCAGGTCAGAACGGCCAAGGTCGTGTTTTACTTTAATTTGCATGTTAAAGCTGTCTACCTGCCAGTGCACCTTTCAGCGTTTATTACAATAGTTATACACTTGGTATTTCAATGATTTTATTATTTCAAGTGCACATAATTGGGGAATGTTTCGCAGTTGATTACCTGGTTATGCTTTCAACGATGCCTGTTAATTTAGGTTGCTAGGGTCTTGGATGTAACGGTAGTTTTTTTGTGATTTTGGTAAATTGGGGTGTATGCTTCAATCTTCTTGCTCTCTCAACAGATCTGACTCTTTGGGAGTTCGTTGGTATGGTTAGTTACGTGTAGAGGAGTTGATAATTGTGTTTTTGTGTGTGTGTGTGTGTGTGTGTGTGGTTTTGATCAAAGCTACTATCATTGTGTGTTTAAAGGTATTGAAAAATATCGTACAACGGTAAATTGTGTTAATAGGTCACTAGTGATGGCTTGAAATGGCTGTTTGCCAAACTAGGCCCCACTTTTATATTCCTATGGAGATAAATGGGTTTTGGTGCCAGGTGTATCATACTGTATGTGTCTGACTCGATGATCTGCTTTAGGAGTATTTTATTGCCTGAGTCATCTCCTTGGTAAAATTGATGCTGATCGGCGAAGAAAGATACCGAGATATATTCAGGATTCCTCTCTTCCAAGTAAACACGTGGTGGAAACAACACAACAACAACAACAAAAACAAAATGCCAAGCCATATAAATGACCTCCCAGTGGCGTAAAGATGAACGGGAGGGAGAGATGGGGGGATCATACAAAGAAAAGAAATCTACTTGGGTCTGCCACGCGATTCATCTGACCTTCGTGTCTCGTGACGCCCAAGTCACATTAATAGGGACCCCTGATTGACTAGACCTCCTCACAACGTCTTCAGACCTGTTTACTCTACTCTTTTCGAGTAGTATTCTACTCAATTTTGACCTCAACTACTCTTCAAAATGGAAAATAATGCTTGATTACTACCCATTTTCAGTGAACATTGTTTGATGGTTTAACCCTTTCACCGCCAAAGTCGCATTTTAGCACCACAGTGATTTAACACCTATGTTACTAAAAGGCATCAAATTGGGGTCTATTATCCAAAACCCCTATTGTCTAAGTTTGGGGAAGTAAGGATAGACCATATTTTATATATGTCACAGAAGAATCCACAATTCTGCAGATGGATTTTGTTCTCTACCCAGGTGAATTTAATGGAACTTTTTGGCTGAAATATGGCTGGCGGTGAAAGGGTTAATGAATGAAACTACACATTTTGCACCAAAACTACTCATTTCAGCCATCCAGACTACTCAAGACTCCTGTAGGGGGTACACAGGTCTGCGTCTTCAAGATTGTCCTTCCACTGAAGCACTTTTTAGCCGACGGGGTTTATACTTAACATTTGGATAATCTGGCATAATGGGCATCGGGTCATCAGGGACAATTCTGCCAATTTCCATGTTTATGCTACAGTCAAGCTTCTATTTTAAGACTGCCCAAAAGTCAGGAAAAAACGGTCTTAAATTGGAGGGGGTCTTTTTATTTTTTAAACGGAGGTCATTTTTATAGGAAGAGTTCAGTATCTGTTCCCAAGAAATCGGTCTTAAATGAGAGGAGGTCTTTTAACAGGAGGGTTTTATAATAGAGGTTTGACTACTAATTTTTGCTATGATCGGTTCAGTAAATGTTTAGGCCTTTGAGCGTGGAATATATTGTTTTTCTTCTCACACAGAGTGATGCACAGCAGAGAGAATGTACAGGCCCTCATTCGCATTGCAGTGTGCTTTCGATTTTGTTTGGAACTGGGAGTACCCCCCAAACAAATATCCTTAAAGACCCACCACGATTAAGTCCCATGTTTTTTTTCTGGGTAGCTGTGACCCACATACAAATGCCCCAACTTCAAATTGAGGCTGCTCTTTAAAATGATGTTTCGTTTTCAATTTGGGGGCATTTGTATGCACTATGGGAGTCAAACCGGGCCAAAACAAGATTTCTTGCCAGCTATTAGAGGGAAAACACGTGAAACCCGTGATTTTGACACGTGATCTGGTGGGTCTTTAAGATGATAAGAGGGTACAGCTGAAGGGGCTTTTTTGGAAATAAAAAACCTTGAAACCTTGAAACCTTGATTTTAAAGATGACGATATGCTTTTAAATTCATACGTCTAGTGCGCAACCACGCACGCCTTGCGCGTGCATGCACACGCATGCATGTACGTATGCAAGCGTGCGAGCGCACACTCACAGAGAGAGAGGGGGAGAGAGAGAGAGAGAGAGAGAGAGAGAGAGAGAGAGAGAGAGAGAGAGAGAGAGAGAGAGAGAGAGAGAGAGAGAGAGAGAGAGAGAGAGAGAGAGAGAGAGAGAGAGAGAGAGAGAGAGAGAGTGTGTGTGTGTGTGTGTGTGTGTGTGTGTGTGTGAGAGTGTGCGTGTGCGTGAGTGTGTGTGTGTGTATTATAATATGCTCATACTCTGCTCT
>CM065682.1:59808453-59810953 GCA_017654935.2 Phymorhynchus buccinoides
TTTCTCCGCCCCATCTTCTCCATGCTGAGACCCATGTCTTGAGATCTTTAAACCTGGATCAGTTCTGTATTCCATCGTAGCGTTTCACTAGCACTGCTCTGTGGGCTAGAATCATAACAATGCCCCAATGTGTCTGTGCTCCACAATGTCTAGGAGTAGAGTCGGAGAGACAGGTCGAAGTCAGGGACATGGTAGTGATGTCCCGAGGCCCAGGTCATATGACATAGTCCTATCAAAACTGAAAATGTTCAGGACTTCTTCTTCTTCTTCTTCGGCGTTAACTGGATACGCATCAAAACCTCAGACCGAGTGATGTCACAAACATGGACGTCCGGCGGAGGTCGTCCGCAGTCCCCCAGAGTTTGTTTCTGAGTGAGGTCCGTCCCTGATGTTCAGGACAAAATGCACTATCGAAACTTAACACGGGCGGAGGTTGTCGTATTGATTTCTGCAACAGCCAGGACATTTTGTCCTATGATTAATGTCTTATTGCAGGACAGTTTGTCCTTTCACTTTTCCATCCTCGGTGCATCGTTGCATGATCAGGGATACTTTTAGGGTTTGGAAGATGGTAATGGGAAACATGGAGATTCTTTTTATGGTGCGCAGGTAGAATTCAGAATGCTTTCCTAAATGTTTGAAGGTTAATGGCCACAGTTTCTGTGTAAGAGTTTGTCCCCGAGGACATTTATCCTGGACCGAGGTGCACAGATGAAATATTGTGCTCTTATTAAGAAAATTAATTTTATTAATAAAAATAAAATAAAAAAAGAAAGAAAAAGAAACGCCAGAGTAAAGAAGGGTATGGAAAATTATGATTTGGGGGGGGGGGGGGGGGGGAAACGATTTAAAGGGGTGGGTTTTTTTTTTAAAAGGGGTGGTTTTTTTTCAGAGAGGTGGAATTATCCAGGGTTTGTATTTGTACCAGGGGGTGAATCTCCCTTGAGGCTGCACCCCGCCTAGACGCCGACGCCTAGTTCCCCAAGTCAAGACAGAACTGTAGTGCACCTGGGTCTTGTTTTGAAACAGGAGGCGCCTGAACCGGAAGAGAGAATGCCGACATTGGCCGCTTGACACACAAACGGCGCTTTCAGGCTCAACTGTTGTTTTCTTTTTGCATCAGCGAGGCTTTCTTTCTTTTCACCGTCGTGTTTCTCTTGAGTCACACCCTCAGCTGTTCACCATTCTGGTCACACACCACAAGTGAAACACATAATCTACATTATAAGCGGTATTTTTGGAGTTCAATTGCGTATTCTTGGGTATCTATCAAAACTTGAATCAATTTCGTATAACAACAGCATACAGTATTTTTATGGCGCTGAATCTTGATAGAAATCAAATCGAACCGCACGCACACACGTTAGCCTCCATAACTCATTCAAACAAAAACGCAATATAAAGCGAACACACACGAATAACATAAATGGAATATAGGCCTACAACAAACACCACATAGAGTATTCCACGCAATTCCGCCTATGTCTCGTTGTTTTCTTTCTTTTTGTTGGACAGTTTTGCTTGTTGCGTCCATGCGGAAGAAAGAACAGTCGTTTTTTGATATGGCGGAAAACACACAATGAAGGAAAAGATGTTTCCCCTTGTTTCCGGTGTAGAGCCTTGGCTGTCATTCTCGTGAGTTCGAAAGTAACCAGTGAGATGAAAGTGCAGAAGCGTCTGTCTTAGTGTCTTATCTGTTGTTCATTTAACATTCATTCATGTCTTTGTCAAAGAACTAGGAAGTGTTAAAAATGGGGGCAGTGGGTGCCTCCATACGGGGAGCTGGACGACCCCGCCACCTCCACGAGTCTCTCACCGTGTGGATACCGGGGTGTGTGTGTGTGTGTGTGTCCTTTCGTACAAATAGTTTCCCGACCTTCTGGAAGTTCTGTGTTTGTAGCTTCCTCTAATATGTCACTCTCTTTGACTGTCTTTTCCCTTTACTTTCTGTCATTTACTATTTATATCTGACTTATTGGTCCTCCTTCTCCTGCCTTTGTTCCAAAAAAATCTTCCAAAATATTTTCTCCTTTGAGTTCCTCCCAAACCGGAATGTGTCGGCTGTACGCAGCGGGGAGACCAGTGAAAACTGAAGACCGGACACATACGTACCTTGCCCATTATGGGCTGATGGCCTGAGAACGCGGAAGAAAAAAAGAAGAAAATTTAAAAAAATGGCATACGTGCTGGTTTCCGGTGAAAAGAAAAGATATGTTGGTGAAGCGACGCAAAACCATATTACGCTCTTCACTCTTTATTTGAATGCAGACGGGCTTTTAAAAGACGGGCTGTTAGAAATGTTTGTACGAATGGTGAGTGAAAAGCGCATTGAGTTGCTTAGCAAGATTATGCGCTAGAAAAGCATTATTAATTATTATTATTAGTAGTAATATTATTATTAAAATAGTACGGGTAGCTTTTACCGATCGTTTGGTTCCAGAAGAAACGCATCACAGTCAAATTCAACCTCATTGTTAATTATCTGTCAAAGAACATTGTG
>CM065682.1:59813453-59815953 GCA_017654935.2 Phymorhynchus buccinoides
TGGACATTGAGGGACATGGTGCAAGGAAGTTTATATAAAAGTTCAAGCTGTATCTCGTGAACTACTGAACAGAATCGCTTCAAATTTTGGGCTATGTAATTTATGCGTTCTGTAAGGGTGGAAAGTGGTGTGTTTATTGGGGGGGGGGGGGGGGGGGGGGTACATAACTCTGGCCGGGTTTGCATTGTCACAATGCGTTGCTGCCGCTCGGCGATGCCCTTGTTTTCCTTTCTGTCTATCCCCAAACGCATCAAGCCCACGCGTCTTTTAGACAGGTGCCTCAGCTGACTGGCTATTCAAAACTTCTTGCAATGCTTTGTATCCTTTGTCTGTCAGATCATTTTTCTAGCCATAATAAAGGGAACATTTGAACTGTTTAATTTTTTAAAATAATAATTTGAACTGTTAAAAAACAACCAACAAACACAAGGATGGTTTTTTTTAGGACAGTTTTCATGAAAAAACCTGAAACAGACTGCAACGTCTACTGACCAAAGTACCACACAAACAAATGCGCAAGTGCAGAGTGACGTTATTTTATTGACCAGACAAAACAGAAGGTGTAATATTTCAACAGAAATGTATTTTTCAAACAACATAGACAACACAACAATATACTTCCCCTCTTCACAGTCGAGCAGTCTGAAGTTTTTGGGGGCTACTTGAGCCTCTTACAGTGCTCCATCTTTTGAAGGTATAATCTAGTACAGAGAGCAACACGAGCAGATAAACAATGGCGGCGTAAATAAAGACAGGGAAGAGTTCAGGCAGAAACAAAGGGAATAGAAATATCACCATCACTTATTATTAGCACTGTCTATCGGGGAAAACAAGCGTATCAAAGGAAACGTACAGATTACTATTATTCTTGTATAGTTTTATCAATCCTGTTGCTTACGATTTTGAACATAAACTGGAAGGATTCGCGAGGATGGGTTTTTCCCTTTTCTCTTTGTATTTGAGGTGCATGAGTAGAATCGGGTGCAGATGGAAAGAGTAGGAATGTTGGGTGCTGAGAGGGAGGTAAAAAAGAAAAACGAAAAGTGGGAGAAAAGCTTGGTGAAGGAAAGCATTTGTTCTAGTTGAATCGTTAGCCCCCTTGATGTAATTGGCTTTTTACTCTCTTCATTAGTGATGCCTTACCCCCCCCCCCTCTCTCTCTCTCTCTCTCTCTCTCTCTCTCTCTCTCTCTCTCTCTCTCTCTCTCTCTCTCTCTCTCTCTCTGACTCTCTCAGACTCTCTCTCTCTCTCTGACTCTCTCAGACTCTCTCTCTCTCTCTCCCTATCTCTCTCTGACTCTCTCTCTCTCTCTCTCTCTCTCTCTCTCTCTCTCTCTCTCTCTCTCTCTCTCTCTCTCTCTCCTCTCTCTCTCTCTCTCTCTCTCGAAAATCCATGTCCTCTTTCAGTGTCCTTTATATGATTAATTAGACTAGAGAACAGATTAGATGAATAGCAAATGATATTGAAAACTGAAGAGTCAAAATTGGTGACTATATTGTCAAGTACCTCAAGACATGAAACACACGAGAGAGAGTTGGTGGTGTGTGGAGGGAAGAAAAGATGGAATTTTTAAACACGCGACTCTTTTGTTGGAGATGAAGGGGGGTTGGGGTAGGTGGGAGGAGGGTGGTGTTGCACATTGAATACCGAGACAGGTCAGAAACGAAGAAACGATGCTTACACTCAAAACAGAGAAACGGTTCGCAGATGGTGAACTAGCCAATCCTTCGGGACTGAACCACAGAATCAGAGATTCTCCAAAACCTTCTGTTTTTATCCGCTTTGTAATGTGAACACAGGACCGAAATAGATGCTTTATTTTTGCCAGGAGGGACTGGGAGGGGGGAAAAACAGAAGCTTATATAGGGAGGGAGGTGGTCGTGGAGTTGAATTGGATGATTAGATAATATTGAAGCTCCAGGAATTGTAAAGAGGGAATCTGGTGTGGTTAGGAAAGTATTGGAGCTGACGAGCAATTTATGTAATTTTGTTTGATTTGATATATCACTATCGGTATATTCTCTCAAATTAATATCACCATCTCGCTGTTTTTTTCCTTCTTTTTCTGGAATCTTTTCCCCCCCTCCATTCCATCCTAGCATGCTTGTTATGAGAAAACTATTTTTGACACGAAAGGAGACAATAGACAAGTCGTTGAATATATTGATGTTTTGACTTGGGAGCACTCGAGTACTATTGGTTAAACCTTGAGTCATTGGTGAGGTTGAAAAGTCACCCTCCCCTCTAATAATCTAACCTTAGGTGTGGAGTGGCACAGAGTGGCAGCGCATTCGCTTCGTGTCAAGTAAACCCGAGTTCGAACCTGGGTACAGGGGATTTTTTCCTCTCATTCTGCACTAGGCCTTAAACGGTCTGAACGTGGAGTCTTTCGGATGAGACGATAAACCGAGGTCCCGTGTGCCCATGCACTTAGCACACGTTAAACCCAGTGGCAACGAAAAAGTTGTCATTTGGTCAAAATTTACCCCCGTCCCCCTTT
>CM065682.1:59820953-59828453 GCA_017654935.2 Phymorhynchus buccinoides
ACGCGCCATTTTGATACTTTTTTTAAACAAAGCATTTCATTGGTAGATAGGACTAGTATCTTTGACTGTGACCTACACCTAGCCTAATAGGTGGCATTCTAAAAATAATAAATGTTGATGTTTTTAATCATTGAAATATATTTTATTTACTTTTAAAAGGTGTACAAATTGAAAACTGAGACTTCAAATTCAGCTGCCATATTTGTTTGACTACATGTAGGGGCCTAGGCCTATCGTCTTATTCAAATTCACGGGTCACTGCCCTGCCAAGGCCACAAACTTGTCGCTGAAGCCATGTACCAATCAGAAATCGCGATAGAAAAACTATATCTCGATAGGGTTATTTTGTGGAAACCCTATCTAGCTGTTCGACAGAGTTTTAAAAATCGAACAGCTAGATAGGGTTTTCAAACTCTATCGAACTGATAGATACAGTTTCGAAACTCTATCGAACAGCTAGATAGAGTTTTGTATCTTTGGCGCGCCATATGATGAATAGAAGGAGAACGTGGAGGATCATGGAAGGATCAAAGAAAGTGATGCCCATGTTGTCTTTTTGTGGCAAGTGCCAACATTCTGGGTTAGACTAAGAATGGAGAGAAGTGGGTCAGAACCTCACGAGGGGGGATTCGTTTCAAGACTGGAAGGAAACTTGAAGAGGAGGAATCTCAAGATGGTGGACAGGTGGAAAAAAAAATGACGGGAGGCTAACCTTTAGATTGCCATAGCTTCTGAGGCTGTTTTGCATGTTTCGTGATTGAGGCTTTCAATGAATGTTGTATGAATATCGGTAATATACGCTTCTGCTGGTTTGCACCAATTCTAACGTTATAGACCCCAACTCTGTTTGCAATAATACGCAATTCGTTGTGCACTGTTACAAAACGGTTGTAATAGCACACAATTCGTTTAAAGCAAAACCAAACCAGCAAAGCTTTCTTCGCATTTTGCTTAATTCCCTTAGTATGACTTCAAAATGTACCTTTGTTCGCCCAAGAATTTTTGGAATTTTGGAAACTGAGTGTTGTCCGCCTTACCCCCGGCCCCTTATTATTAAGTGCAATACTCTTTCATCTGCATTAGGGTTCCCGAAATAAAACAAATTAAAAAGCTAAACGAAATTTCACTGTTATTATGTTATGTATTTTTAAGCTTTTAATGATTCACCACACTTTCATCAAGGCTCGTAAGGTATTCGTGGATCGTGTGCTGTCTCTGTTATCCTCTCACCCCTACACAAACATTTTTAATAATAATAATAATAATAATAATTAGCATTTATAGCGCCTTATCTTAAAAACGCCTTAAGCGCTTACGGATCATAAATGGATAAACCAGCAAGCAATATAAATAAATAAACGATAAAAAATATATTATACACACGGGCGCGCGCACGCGCTCGCGCTCTAAACACAGACACACGCATTTTCCGTACATTTAATTTTTATTTTATTTAAAGCTGGGAAGAATGGCAGATTAAAGTTTCTTTGCGACGATTGACCCAAAGGGAAACCTAGGGACATACAATCAGGAGGATGAAGAAAAACAACGTAGAAACGCATTGATGAAGGGCCTTAGCACCCACTCACCCTCCTCTCCTAATCACCCCCTTATTGCAAATCGTTCTACTTAGTCCCAATATAATTTATCAAGTCTTGAGTTTCTACTGTCGATGTTTTGTCTTTGAGAGAAAATAGCAGAGTGTCTCGGTTTGGGCTGCATTTTTATGACTGCACAAATTAAAATAATCTTGTAGGTGTTCTTTTAAGTATCTCAACAGTTTTTAAATCCTTTTTTTGGTATTAATTGTGAGCAGCAATGACCACAGAATAAACATTTACTTTATAATTACATTCATTTATTTAATGTTTAGTTTGATTTTGAAAGCAACCGTTAAATGTCTGCTAAAGTTCATTAAAAAATCATTCTTTTATGTTTGTCTTATCTTAGAATTTAAAGTATGTTCATCATCACCCTATTATGTATTTATTAGAATTGTGTGTGTTTTGTGCCTTTTTGATTTAATTATTTCGTGTATTTGGTCATGTTCTAGTAAATTTGAAAGTGGCCACACACACACACACACACACAAAGTCGTGAGTTTCAGTGCTCGTATTCCCTGCCGTTAGATCTTCAACTCTGTCATTGCAACTCTTCCTATCAATATCCTGTTATCATTTTTCAAAAAAGAAATAAGGTAAAGAAGCAAGTCTTTGCAATTCTTCCTCAATTCACGCACTGTCATTGCGCCGCTTCCTCCTCAGTACCTTATGTCTTAATATAATGCTCGGTGTCCATCTGTGTTCTACCGAGGACCCAGCCTGTTTGACAATCGTGTGGCAGGTAGCGCACGCCTGGTTGCTTTTGACTCGCTGACAGGCTATGCACACAAGCAGGTCTGCTTCTTTTGGTCTCACTTCCCCAAGACCCAAACATGTGTGACAGCAGACCAAATGCGTACACAACGCACGCCAGTCGGTGTGAATGACATGGCAGCAGGTGTGAGAAAAACACAGAATGAAGCAAAACAGATGCTTTGTATTAGCCAGGACACAAGATGTACACCGAGCCTAAGAAGACACGGCCAAGCAGCGTCTTTACAAACCCCATTCCACCCCCAACCCCCACTCCCCTGCCCCCAATTTCCTCCCCGCCCTCCTTTTCCAATATACATAGCGGAGCCGTTTGAACCTAATATATTGGTGTTCCATCTTGTTGTAACACCTTGTTTTCTCTTATCTCTTGCGGCAGACAGGTTGGCAGACTCGGTGCGGTACAGTACCGATCGTTGTACCGTTGTTGTGGGAATTCGAAACTCGGATTCTATGGTTTTCTGTCTTGTTTATATTTCACTAGCACCTTTCTTACCGTGTTTACTTCTGTCTATTACATCTATCAATCTGTCTGTCTAAATCTCTCTCTCTCTCTCTCTCTCTCTCTCTCTCTCTCTCTCTCTCTCTCTCTCTCTCTCTCTCTCTCTCTCTCTCTCTCTCTCTCGCGCGCGCGCGCGCGCGCGCACACACGCACACGCGCACACACGCGCACACACACACACAAGTGTGCGCACACGCACACTTACACACACATACACACACACACACACACACACACACACACACACACACACACACACACACACACACATTACGAACAAAAATGCCTGAGACTCTATTTTAAAAGTCTACAATCTAATCAGGCTATCCATCTGGCATGGAACTGGCAGCAGCCCAAAACCGGGAGTGAGGGTGAGGGTGAACGTAAGGGAATGGGTGAGATATAGGCTGTAGACTTGCGTCAGCACCTGGCAAAAACCAGAGAAACGCATACAAGTGTACAGCTTCTGGGCTAAAACCACGTTAATAAATAAAAGCGGCGCAACCTTCGGAGGCCCCTCGTCACCATCACCATCACCATCTTACTCATCATCACCGGAGGCCCCCACCCCCATCCTTACCCCACCCACACCCCAACTTCTCCTTTTTACTCCCGAGGGGCAGTTTTGACAAATATGTAGATTCATCACCCCCTCGTGTTTACGACCCTCAGTCTTGAAGTCTGCTTCTTTCGGTTTGATAGAAATAATCCTATGCTGATATTGACCCTATATATTTCCCCCAAAATGACATGTTATTGTCAGTGAAAGTTTTAAATGCGAACATTTTCGAAGGGGGGTGACCAATCTACATGTTTGCCGCAGTTTTTTCCCCCCGACAGTCTGGAAAAGTAACAAACTTTCGTGGTTGGTTCTCTGTGTGTTGTTACAATGGGGCAGACAGTCAGAAGTATAAGCAAAGAGAACATTATGTAACTTGAAAGCACTGACGCGGTGCAAAGTTCCCCCGAGAAACAATGACACTTTCACTAGCTACTGTGAAAAGCACTAAGAGTTTAATCTATTTTTCCCCTAGTCCCCCCCCCCCCCCCCCCTCATCCATAACTTTTCGACATCAAAAAAGAAAAAAAAAAAGTGCAACGCCGAGCGGCTGCAAAGTCCCCTCGCAGCATCGCCGAGGTACTCCGAAATCGGAATGTGTCGGCTGTACACATACATAAAAACACATCAAAAAGCAGCACGTAACTACATAAAAAGGCATCAAAACAGCACGTAACTGAATAGTTTTGTTATATATAGCCTTGGGGTTCGGACCCGTGATTTGAGCGCGCGCGATCATGCGCACACGCGCGCACAGAAAAATTCATGACAACTGTGTCATAGACCATTCATCAAGAAATGTTGTGAAAAAAACCTGCATTGAAATACATGCAAAACTTCGCGAGATATTATCGATTATGTGTTTCGGGGTTTGAACCCCGTAACTGGCGCGACCTTGACCTTAATGTAAAACTAAATACATCAGTGGATAGCTTGCATCTTGGCAAACTAGTATACCAAATTTGATGATGATAAACTGAATAGTTTGTGAGAAAAACGGACGAATAGCCGGACGGACGGACGGAGGCACGCCACCGCCGCCGGACGGACCAGACCAAAAACAATAGTTCCCCGGGGACTAAAAAAAACAGGCAAAAATCTCACCTCCTCGGCGAGACTAGTTCTGTTGGCAACACGTAACGGCTGTTTGGTGAAAGTAGAAGTAAAAGATGGTATTAGATAAAGCTTTTTGTCCGGACTAAAAGCAAGAGTAAGCAGCGTTTTGGCGAGTGTTTGTTAAATAGAGACTGGACCCCGCAAGCCAGCTAAGCAAGAGGGCAAGGAACGCGAGGTCACTGCCCTCCCTGGCGCTGAGCGGTGGGGTGCAGAGGAGAGGAGAGGAGGGGAGGTAAGGGGCCAGCCGAGAGCGACACAACGCACCTGTCTTTCCGCTTCGTCTTTTGGTCTGTCTGCCTGCCATTCATCTCCTCCCTCCTTCCCTCTGTCTCTGTCTCTCTCTCTCTCTCTCTCTCTCTCTCTGTCTCTCTCTCTCTCTCTCTCTCTCTCTCTCTCTCTCTCTCTCTCTCTCTCTCTCTCTCTCTCTCTCTCTCTCTCTCTCTCTCTCTCTCTCTCTCTTTCTCTGCGACGTATGTGTGTCCCTCAATAATGTACTTTTATGCAATAGTGCTGGACCCTCTCTCTCTCTCTCTCTCTCTCTCTCTCTCTCTCTCTCTCTCTCTCTCTCTCTCTCTCTCTCTCTCTCTCTCTCTCTCTCTCTCTCTCTCTCTCTCTCTCTCTCAAAATTCGAGGGGTGACTGCCAGAACGGTCTATCTCAAAAGGAATAAAGAGCACAGATGGGCAGTTCTGGCATTCACCTCGAAATGGTCAAAATACCTCCTTGACTGATTCTTCAGATTCTTTTGCTGACCAACATCTGCGCGCGTGTGTCACTCAAGTGTATGTTCAGAATTATCTTTCCGAAGAAAGCTAGCTGTCGATGACCCCCGGGACAGCTGTGTTGAAGAGGGAGGTAAAAGGTTCACAAGGACAAAAATAAATACAGTAGTACTTGTGAACTCGTCTGTTGAGAGCAACAACCATTTTAGCGAGAAGGGCATTCGTGTGGTCAAACTGTTCAGCAATCATCTCCTGTAATACTATGTTGTTACAAAGTTCCGGACTGTATTATTAATTTTGCAGGCTGGGGCTTTTTGCCCAATTAGTAGGCCAAGTACTTTGAAAGAAAGACTAATGTGTCAAAAGAATGAAATAGTGAGGCCAAGAGAGGAGATAACGAAATTGAACAAAGGGGGAATACTCTCTTTCTAATTAACTCCCCTCCACCAAAGTTTATTACGATGCCAATCACCTAGCAGTGCGTGGGTCAGAACCAAAGTGAGACAAACAAAGCATCATTCTCAAAAAAAGAATGTGCCAAGTTCGCCTTTATGACCCTTCACCCACACATGTGTCAAAACCTTGCAATAATTTGACATAATGATGCAAGTCAGATAATGTGTATTTTAGAAATGTAAAAAAAAAAAATACGAGGAGGCTGAACCAGGGATCTGAAAGAAGATGAAATAAAAAGGAAACGGACTGACCAGACTTTTTTTTAATTTTTAATATACATATTTTATTTTAAGCTGCCCATGAAAGCCTTAGAACCAAAAAGCTTACTGAGTGTCTTTGCTAGAACTCCGATGGTGAAACTCAAAAGCTCCAAATAAAACAGAAGAAACTCGTCAGCACTCCCCAGGTTTCTTTTGACTCTTTCTGCTCTTGACAGGCCGACCACACACTGCCAGTCATCTGCGGCAACAATAATACAACATGGCACCGTCTGTTGGTGGGAGAGCCCACTAAAACAAAACAGGAGGAGGAACCATCTAGTTTAGTTTATTCCGGTGTTCCTGTTTGTTCTCCCCTGCCCGCTATTTGAAATATCTCTAGGAGTTTCTGTCATTATGTGAGCTGAACACTGGAAGGAGATCATAATTATTAAGTTGGGAGAGCAAAAAGACAAACGAACGGGTCGGTTGTGTCACACAAACGCACACACACGCGCGCGCACACTCTTGCGAACACAGACACACACAGACACACGCGCGCGCGCGCGCACGCACACGCACACGCACACGCACACACATGCGCGCGCGCGGCGGAACCTATTTAAACACTCGCAAAATTCACTCTGAACACACCTGGCATTCCTTCTTCTCTAACTATTCACGCACACACGCACGTGTACACACCACACGCACGCACGCACGCACGCACGCACGCACGCGCGTTCAAATGTGTGCCAGAAGAACCCATTTCAGTCTGCCACTTCAAAAGCCACCGAAGCAGAAAATAACAGATAGCTAATACTTAACGAAGTCAATCAAGCGGTGTTTTACACCGCTTACTCTTCGAGCTGGCTTTGAGACCGACCGCAAAGTTCCTCTTTTCGTAGCTATTTTATGCTCGGTGTCCATCTGTGTTCTACCGAGGACCCAGCATGTTTGACAATCGTGTGACAGGTAGCACACGCCTGGTTGCTTTTGACTTGCTGACAGGTTATGCACACACAAGCGGGTCTGCTTCTTTTGGTCTCCCTGCCCCAAGACCCAAACATCATTGGCGGCATGGGACCAAATGTGTACAGAACGCACGCCAGTCGGTGTGAATGACATGGCAGCAGGTGTGAGAAAAACACAGACTGACACAAAACAGATGCATTGTATTAGCCAGCACACGAGATGTACACCGACCCTTAGAGAGCCGAGGGTTGGGTTCTTTTAGTAGGAAATAGAGAAAGTCTTTTTTTGTGTTTTTTGTTTAGTTAGCAATAAATTGAGTTGGAAGTGTTAGGAGGATATAAGTACTACTACTATAGTCTTGGCGTATATACCCTGATACGTGAGAAATGGACTAATTAGCGACTATGAACACTTTCTTGTTCTTTTTCTCTTTCTTTTTGCCTCTAGATTCCATGGCCACTGTCTGTGTGGTCTTGTGCGTTTTGAGATGTTTGAATGTGTTTGGATTTTTTTCACCGCTGGAAGCACTCGGGTTTTAAATTACGCGTACTTGAGAGAGAGGGAGATATGGGGAGAGAGAGGAAGACCAGAGAGACAGACAG
>CM065682.1:59833453-59835953 GCA_017654935.2 Phymorhynchus buccinoides
GTATATGTGTTTTATATCTGCATGTTCGTACATTTAATCAGTAGGTGTGGATCTTCTTACAGTTTTAGTGTTGTAGCCTTAGATTGGATTCTCTACTCCCTTTCCATTCTTTTGCAGAAATGACTATCTAGGAGCCCTGTCTATGGTCTTTGGTGGATATGGTCGTTCAGCCTGTTTACTAAACCATGCTAAAATTGTTGTATGTGATCCACAGCAACCAAGCATGGACATGATATTAGGTCCCCACTGTGTTAACGGAGTTGAACTTTCCAGGTGTGAACATTCCCGAAGCTGCTCATTAGTGTTCATTCATTTGTATACTATCCTAGACAGGACTTTTCATGAAGGCTGACTCAAGACACCCACTCAAAAAAGATACCAATAAACAGAGTGTTGCTTATTCTTTGTTCTTGCTTTCCTATTAGCAAAAGCTGTATCAAGCATGTTTTTGGATGTGGTAACGTTTTGGCAAAGGGAACAGGGTTTTGTTTATGCAGCTTTCGGTCTACTTTTAAAAAAATCCATAACATTTATGTTAATTATGAATGTTGTTAATCCAATACATTGTGTTGTGTAATCATTGGCAGTCGAGAGACAGCAGCTTGCTTCTCCTTTCCCCTTGTTTATTTTTCTCTTTTCAGTTTTGACAGGAGAGATTGGTTTTCTGTTTGTCTTGAAAAAATACGAGATCAAGTTGTCGGAATAAGATTTGCCACCGTAAACTGCATCACTTATGGGTTACCAATTAATGCCAGCTGCGCTGAAACATTAATCTGATAGGAATTCGGTCGCTGTTTGTTAGCGAAATTTTGGTGGGTTAGTGTGTTTATTTTATTGGAAACACTGGGCTCAAGAGTTTTGCCAACTAGACAGTTTGTTTCTGTGTTTTATCCACGCGTTTGTATTTAGGTAAGAACAGGACTTTCACCGTGAAAGTGTAGGGGTTAAGCATGCTTTGGTTCCGTCCAATGTTTGAATAGATCTCGAATACAAATCATCAGGATTGATGACAGATATTAGATGGTCTTTGGAAACAGCGTCAGGAAGTCCTATTGGAGCAACAGGTTGACATTTTGGTTTGTTTTTCAAAACAGGTTTGGAATCATAAAAGGAACTGAAAGAAAACTCCTCCCAAATCAGAATGTGTCGGCTGTGCGCAGCGGGGAGACCAGTGAAAACTGAAAACCGGACACATGTGTACCTTACTCATTATGGCCATATGGCCTGGGAACGCTGAAGAAGAAGAAAGGAAACATAATGTTAATCAAATATAAATTCTCTGTAGTTGAAAGTTTGCTGCCATTTTTATGGAAGTTGTATTACATCTGCAGAGCTTCAGATTGTTGGCGGGCCTAGGTCATTGACCCGTATTGATGATGATTTGACCCCTCATTTTGTGCAGCCATGGGTCATCTGACCCTTGAAGTCTGCAATAAATTTTAAGTACAATACTCCAGCGACACATTATTGGCCCATTATTTTGGAAATTGGCCTGTCATTTTCTGTAATCAGGGGTCATTTGACCCATGAAGTTTGAAAACAATCTGAAGCTCTGCATCTGTGTGACCCTGTTTTGGTCCCCTTTCTTGCATATCTTTCCACCATTGCCTTCTTCATTTTTCCAAGGTAAAGCTCTCGTGTTTTTTTTTAAGGGTAACCCACCCCTCCCTCACCTTTCCCACTTCAGAAACACATCCGAAAACTACTACGAGAGAGATGGTCTGTAAAGTGCAGATTACACCCACTCCAATTACCCCAGGAGTAAACAATAAACAATCCGGAGTTGCGCCCTTGTTCTTATCTTGCCACATAGAATAGGGCATAAGGTTGCTCTAATACTACTACTATGCCCCGCTTCTTGGAGGAATAAAGATAAAAAATATATATTAAAAAAATAAAAATAAACAAAGTACGGAAAGTCAGAAGAAAAAAAAGTAGTAATAGAATAGAAGTGAACAAAGTGATACGGAACTTATCTCGTTTTGGAACAGTGTTAAGGTTGCTGTTTCCTTGTGGTGGAAGGAAAACTGGGGAACAGAAAAGGAAACAAGTGCAACGCCGAGCGGCTGCAAAGTCCCCTCGCAGCATCGCCGAGCTACTCCGAAATCGGAATGTGTCGGCTGTACACACAGCGGGGAGACCATTGAGAACTGAAAACAGGACGCATGCACGGATGGATGGACGGCCGGAAAGAAGTGGGACATATCGGGCCTGTGACACAAAGGGCCTAGGGCACAGCGGGCTTATCCCATGAACAGGCGAAGCGGCAGATATCTAAAGAAAACGTACTTACATAAAAACGCATCAAAAGAGCACGTAACTGAATAGTTTTTTATATATAGCCTTGGGCTTCGGACCCGTGATTTGAGCGCGCGCGATCATGCGCACACGAGCGCACAGAAAAAGTCATGACAACTGTGTTATAGACCATTCATCAAGAAATGTGAAAAAAACTGCATTGAAATACATGCAAAACTTCGCCCGATATTAGCGATTATGT
>CM065682.1:59838453-59858453 GCA_017654935.2 Phymorhynchus buccinoides
TCTTCGATTGCTCAGACAGTTTCCTGTCTATTATGAGCGCAGATGCGTCATGCTGCTGTTATGCGCCTAACTAAGAAATAGTTAGGCCCAGGAAGTCCGACTTTGGCTGGAGGAAATGTTTTTGGGTTTTTTCGTTAAAAAAGGCAGGAGAGTGGACCGGTAAGGCAGAAAGATAGTAGATGACGGTAAGCAAAGGGAAAAGGCAGAGTCAAAGAGAGTGACAGATTAGAGGAAGCTACAAGCACAGAACTTCCAGAAGGTGGGGGGATTATTTATACAAAAGACTCCCCCCCCCCCGTATCCCCACGGGGGGATTTCAGTCGTTCAGGGATGAGTAAAAGTTGGTGGAGGATTGAGGAGGGGGTATGTAAGTGGGGAGGGGAGGTGGGGTGATGTTCGGAAGATGGGAGGAGGCGGTAGTCTGCTTGAAGAATATCTTCAGCACTACTCAGGGCTCCCAGGGACACCCATTTGGGGGTCTATGAAGCAATAAAATTCTCAACGACCCTCTAAAAGAATGTGCAGGGGGTCCCAGGGATGCACTTGAAAAATTCTTTTTGGCATTCACAATACCACTGCGACCCTCTATCCCACCTGTAGGACCCTCTATGCTATAAGTGAAGGAGTCCCTGGAACCCCTTGTTTTGCGGGACGATTGGGAGCCCTGACTACTTAACTTTTAAGGGGGGGGGGGGGGGGGGGGGGGGGGGGGGGGGGGGGGGGGGGGGGATCAATTCTGTTCAGTTTAGTCAATTGTTCCCCAGTCCTTTTTGCAGTCCTTGAACGGGACTACATTAGAATGGGAACGACCCGTGTCTGTTGATCTGTCCGCGCACGCGCTCGCGCGTGTGGTTGTGTGTGTGTGTGTCTGTGTGTGTGTGTGTGTGTGTCAAAGTCAAAGTTCTTAAGGGGCTCCGAAAATAAGTGCTCATAGTTTTTGACTTTCAAAACTATTGGTGTTATACCACTATATCCGCCTTGGCATGAGGCTGTGTCAGACCAATTGACATAAGCTAGAAAACCAAGGCTACATCAAAATGTTATGTTCTGCATGGTTGTGCGAGGATTGTCATAAGCTATGACAAGCTCCTAGCATAACATCATCAGTCTAAAATCCTCCGAAGTCGGAGTGTGGCTGCGCACGTGGCGGGGTAATCAAAAACGGTCACACACGTAATGTTCTCATCCCTAGCTGATGCATTTGTGCCATAGTGTTCAAGTGTTTCGGCTGTTGGGAATGATCCCTGGAGTCTTTAAGCCATGGTAAGACAGCAACAACTGCATACCACTATCATATTCGTGATCACCATCATTGGGGGAATGCAGTGGAAGACAATTTGAAAGGGGGCAAAAAGCACAGTGAGAGTGAGAGCCATCAGAGTCAAAACACATGTGCCCATACTTCGAACACCACTGGCATTAGATCATTAAAACTATATAAATTCATGACCAGCATTAATGCATGCACGCACGCACACATGCGCACACGCGCACATGCACGCACGCGCATGCGTTTAAATACTGTAAATACAGAAAACGAAGGAGGTTTATGTGCCTCATGGGGGGAGTATATCAGGTGTGTGGGGGGGTTGCTTGTACTGGGACTACGTTTACATAGCCTAGCCATTTTTTTTTTCTTTCTCCATCCTCCCATCACCTTTTTCTTGAAATTCGTATTGTCCGGATAACATTATTCCCTAGCTTTTAAAAAAAACCCACAGGCTCTCATTTGTTTTCAGTTACTATAATTTGGAAATCATAAACTATCTACTTTCTGTATACTTCGCTGGCCTTCGTTTCCCTCACCCTCTCTACTCATCTCTTCCTTCCTCATCCTATCTCCCCCCTCCCCCTTTTTTGTGTGTGCTGTCTGCTGAGTCTTGTACGTTCTTTGTGCATAGCTTGGCCACATGGCAGCGAGCTTTTTGTATTTTTTTATATTTTTTTTTAGCATACTGGCAGTAGATCAGCTGTCGACATGAAAGAGAGGAGGAAGCAGGGAAAGTTTGGAGGGGTGGGGGTGGTGGGAGGTGCTGGTTAAGAGGGAGATAGGTAGGAATAATGTCTGAATGATGACGATGATGGTGTGTGTGTGTGTGTGAGTGAGTGTGCGCTTCACATTCCTGCTTGTATTTTGTGTTTAAAAAAAAAAAGATTTACCTGTTCTAATCTTGGCTGTCGTTGTCTTTTAAGTTGTTTTTTTTATTTGTGGAGAAAATGTTTGCTGAGTAGCAAGCCAGAAAAGTGGTGAAGGAAAACGTTTGGTAGAAAATCAGGATTTCAAAAATAATGATAATGGAATAGACAAACACTGCTGTATACCTTCATGAGCATTGTTTAAAAATAATATTGATTTGCTCATCAGATATAATCATGCCATGAATTAAAATGCAGTTGGCCATAAAAATGGGTTGATATTAATTTTTATATGTGATATTTTATTTGTATTTGTGTGGCAAATAATATGCTTTCAGAACATCACAATAATTTTACTCTGCTTGTGAAGCCTCTATTATTCCCCCCCCCCCCCCCCCCCCCCCCCCCCCCCCCCCCCCCCCCCCCCCCCCCCCCCCCCCCCCATGGATTTTGCATAAGCTCAAGATGAAGGTACATTATGGAAACATTCAATAAGACTTTACCCTACGAAACATTATCACATGCAGACAAATGTACAAGAGACCAATGAAAGAAAGACATGCATTGAAATTGTGTGCCTGTCCGTGCACGCACGCACGCACTGTAAAGAACAAGAGCGAGATTGCTACAGACAAGAAAACAAATCGAGGTAAAGAAACTTCTGCTGCCACCCTCTAAACACGCACCCCCCATAAAAAAAGAAACGAGGAGATCTGGTAAAATGTTCAGTGCAACCTTTTGGTCACAGCAGCAGAAACTCGGGGATTGATGGTTAAAAAACACACACAAAAAAGAGAAGAATTCAGTAGCAAGCAACATTCAGGGGGTGTTAGCAGTGTGTCAGGTATGCCAGGCGGGCGGGCAGGTAGGAGGGCTAAAAGAATGGGGCCCAGAGACGGATGCCTGTGCCACTGACTCACCTGGCACCTACAACAGAACAGACGGAACAGGAAGGTCGGTGGCACAAGGATAACGGAGGAGGGAGGGACAGTGGTGGTGGATAGGGATATGGGGGGCTAGGGTGCTCATCAGAGCTAACTAATATAAGAAGCAGTCAGTGAAAAGGCAGCTGAACTCCCCCCCTTCCCCCCTCCCCCCCCTCTTTTTGTTGTTGTTGCTAACACCCACGTTGTTTCGGCCCACCTGACTTGTCTTTTTTTGTTTCGTTTTTTTCATATTTTTGTTCCGCTTCTGTTTACCCGGTATCAGTGGGGTGTTTGTTCCATCCACCCCCCTTTGGCTTTTGACTTTCGTTTGCCCTGGTGCCCTGTTAATCATCGTCCTCCCACACTCTCTCTCTCTCTCTCTCTCTCTCTCTCTCTCTCTCTCTCTCTCTCTCTCTCTCTCCCCCCTCTCTCTCTTTCCCCCCCCCCCCCCCCCCCCCTCTCCAGATCTGGCATAATCTTGTCTTAGCCTCTGAACCCTTACATTACATCTCTTAGTACACACCCCGCAACCCCCTCAAGGAAAAAACCCAGCCAAGTTGTTTTGTTTATCTGTGGTGCGGCCTTCCTTGGGATATTTGGGAGTCCCGGCTGTTTGTTTGTGGCCTGGGTAACCTTGTGCAATCCTGACACCTCACCAGAGCTCCTAATGCTCAGTGTCCATCTGTGTTCTACTGAGGACCCAGCATGTTTGACAATCGTGTGAAAGGTAGCACACACCTTGTTGCTTTTGACTTGCTGACAGGTTTATGCACACATGCAGGTCTGCTTCTTTTGGTCTCCCTTCCCCAAGACCCAAACAACATGGGCGACAGCAGACCAAATAGGTACACAGCGCACGCCAGTCAGTGTGAATGACATGGCAGCAGGTGTGAGAAAAACACAGAATGAAACAAAACAGATGCTTTGTATTAGCCAGGACACAAGATGTACAAGGACCCTAAGGTGGGTAGATAAAATGGGGAGCGAGGTGGGCACAGAGGGTGAAGATGCACATAATTTTGTTTGTATGCCCTTTAGAGAAAGAAAATTAGCAGGGAGTAAAAACAAAAAAACAACAACTAAAAAATAAAGGTGGTAGTTCTGGTTGGGATAAAGTAGGGAATGTTTAAAGTGAGAGTTCCAGAAATCAGATTCCAACTGCTTGCATAATCCACCGTGCTTACATTATGCAGAAGTGTTTTGGTTTCACTGAATGTAGGCCATGCCCCAGGGAAAGGGACTAAGGTAGAGATGCTGATGGTTAGCAGCCGTGAAGCGAGATGGTAATGTTTTCAGAGAATTCTGTTTGTTCCTGAATATCTATCTATCTATCTATCTATCTGACTGTCTGACTTTCTATCTGAACACGATAACTTTGAACGGAGGTACTTAGGAGGCACACATTTTGCATGCGGACAGGTGTTTCTAATATCTAGGCCAAGTTCAAAAATGAAGGTCATTGGTCACAGGTCAAGGTTACTGGAGCTGAAAATGTGCTGCACACTGCTTGTTATTATTGCTGCAAGACATGTTGCGGTGCAAGGGAAGCAAATCTTGCTTCTGAACCAACCACCAATTGTAACTTGTTGCTTCCCTTTGTTTCTGACTATGTCATATGTGTATGCCCGTCAGTTGTTTCCGACCATGACTGCCAGATAGCAGAGGGGGCAGATGCTCTTCCAGCAGGCTGGGCTAGTTGGTATTTTTTGTTGGTTTTGAAGGTGAGTGGGAGGGTGGGGGCAATGGTTTTCAGAAGTTTGAGAGGTGAAAAAGGAGAGTGAAAGGTACTAGGTATGCCAAGAAAACATTCAGTCTTTCTTCGAAAAGTAGAACTAAGCATGGCTGAACCCGAGCGGATGCAAAGTTCCCTCACATGCATGCACGGATGGATACCGTGCGGATCAATCAAAAAACAAAAGTTCCCGAAGTTTTGCTCGGGAACTTGGAATGACCGGCAAAAAGGACAATGTTATAAGGCAAAGATTTTGTTTACTTTGATGTTCTCGCCGCCATCAGACATCTACTTACCATCTTCTTCTTTTTCTACTCCTCCTTTTTTTTTTAAAGAAAAAAATTGGGTTAATTGGTGTCAGAAACAAAAAGCAAACTGAGTTTAAAAAAAAAAAAAAAAAAAGAACGAAAAGACATGGTTTTCATGTTGGTTGACTAACATTGTTGCCTTTTGTGTGTGTGTGTTTCAGTACTGAAGAGGAAGCTGATGCTGAGGAGGTCCGTCAATGAGCTGGTTGAGAGAGGCATCTACCCACGTAAGTATTGTCAGCTCATAGTGCAGTACAGTAGTATCTGGACATTTAATGGCACAGGTGCCGAGTCATGTCAGAGCTTCAGGTTGTTTTCAAACTTCATGGGTCATATGGCCCCTGATGAGGGGTCAATTTCTGATTATAAGTGGCAAATTATGTGTCAGAGCTTCAGGTTGTTTTCAAACTTCATGGGTCATATGGCCCCTGATGAGGGGTCAATTTCTAATTATAAGTGGCAAATTATGTGTCAGAGCTTCAGGTTGTTTTCAAACTTCATGGGTCATATGGCCCCTGATGAGGGGTCAATTTCTAATTATAAGTGGCAAATTATGTGTCAGAGCTTCAGGTTGTTTTCAAACTTCATGGGTCATATGGCCCCTGATGAGGGGTCAATTTCTAATTATAAGTGGCAAATTATGTGTCAGAGCTTCAGGTTGTCTTTTAAACTTCATGGGTCATATGGCCCCTGATGAGGGGTCAATTTCTAATTATAAGTGGCAAATTATGTGTCAGAGCTTCAGGTTGTTGTCAAACTTCATGGGTCATATGGCCCCTGATGAGGGGTCAATTTCTAATTATAAGTGGCAAATTATGTGTCAGAGCTTCAGGTTGTTGTCAAACTTCATGGGTCATATGGCCCCTGATGAGGGGTCAATTTCTAATTATAAGTGGCAAATTATGTGTCAGAGCTTCAGGTTGTTTTCAAACTTCATGGGTCATATGGCCCCTGATGAGGGGTCAATTTCTAATTATAAGTGGCAAATTATGTGTCAGAGCTTCAGGTTGTTGTCAAACTTCATGGGTCATATGACCCCTGGCTGCACAAAATGAGGGGTCAATTCATTGACCTGGACTCCCTGACCATCGGAAGCTGTGCATGTTCTGATCAACTTAAGCTCTAAGTTCTGGAAGCCACTTTCTATCTGTTCTCTGTGTTAGGGAATGCAGTGTATGTTTTAATAAAAAAGAAGAAGAAGAAAATAGACATGTTTGTGGAAGGCATTCCAGCCAATTGTGCAGTTGGAAACAACTTGCTAACTTGTGTTTAGATATTGCAGATACTGTACATAGAAAGGTACATTCTGTTTTCTTCTAGAGCCACTTCTCTGTGTGTGTGTGCGTGTGTGCGCGCGCCCCCACGTGTGTGTGTATGAGTGTGTGCGTGTGCGTGCGTGCGTGCGTGCGTGCGTGCGTGCGTGCGTGCGTGCGTGCGTGAGTGAGTGAGTGCGTGCGTGCGTGCGTGTGTGTGTTGTTTAGTTGATTTTATATCATCTATTTATCTCATTTGCTTAAAAAAAAGATAATGCAAACGAACAAAAGAAAACAAGTTCATAGATCCAAAGATAAAGTTAAGAACAGGTGGAAGAAATCGCAACAGACTTTGGCAGGGAATTGTTTTACTTTCCTTATTTCAAAGATCATTATTCTGTCTTACTTGTTCAGTACAAATAAATAAATACACAACTTCTTTAAGATAATATCCTGCTTGTTGCTTTATCATCAACCGCTTTGTTGTCTTTTGTAAAGCTTATCTGTTTTCAGAAAGGAAAAGGGAAGAAATGAACAGTAAAAAGTGCCGTATTTTACGGAGTACAAGGCGCACCTGATTATAAGGCGCGCCCCCCAAGTTTTACACAAAATTAGATGTTGTTATTATAGTTTCTTACTATATTATCAGTCACATTATAAGGCGCAGGGGTCTCAGTCTAGGACAAAAAAGTATCGCCTTATAGTCCGTAAAATACGGTAGAGAAATATGCTGACATGAAAGCAAAGAGGGTTAACCATTTCACAGCCAACGTCACATTTTTGCACCACAATGATTTAACACCCATGTCACTATTCTCTAAAAGGCATCAAATCAGGGTCTGTTATCCAAAGACCCTATTCTCTTAATTTTTAGAGGTAAGGATAGGCCTTACTTTAAATATGTTATAATAATAATAATGATTTTATTTGATATAGCGCTATCAATCCACACTATCAATATGCTCTGTGCGCTTTACAAATTGAAATATAAATAAAACATCAGACTAAAATAAGAAAATAACGAATAGTATACACTTGATAAGACAATACAAGATAACATGGTCCACATACTACAACCGACAACACATTCATACGATAACAACAGATTAAAACTTACTTACTAAAATATGATAGACATATGACATACACTCTGTAATAGCACACATGAAAATGTAAGATAATATGATTTACAAACTTACAATAGACTACACATTCGGAGATAGTTAAATATTGCGTGTTAAAACATAATAACTATATAAAGCATTTTTAATAGGATCATACATAAGCAATATACATGTAAAATGATGCACATACCCACAATAGACAAGACATTCCTAAGATAACAGCAGATTAAGACGATCCGACTAAAAACAACATAAGAACGCAAAATTACACTCCCACACCAACAGATGCGGGCATACACATATACATATATATGTTACAAAAGAATCCCCAATATTACAGACACATTTTTTTCTCTACCCAGGTAAGTTTAATGGAAATTTGTTGCTGAAAAATGGCTGGCGGCAAAAGGGTTAAAACTTGTTATACTATCTTTGATGAAAGTAAGCACTTAGCAGACACTCTTTCACATACACACATGTATTGAATGCAAATGCACACGCAAGCACGTCTGGTTCTTTTTCTTCTTTTTTAAAAATGCTGATGGGCTAATGTTTTAATATTTGTGTTGAACATTTTCAGCGTTGAAAACCCCACCGGCTTTTGCAGGACAACAGAGACAGTTGGAGAGAGCAAAGGTCAGTTGAAGGGATGGTGTGTGCTTGTGCGTGTACGTGTACGTGTGCGTGCGTGCATGCGTGCATGTGTGTGTGTGTGTGTTTGCCTCTGTGTGTGTGTTTGCCTCTGTGTGTGTGTTTGCCTCTGTGTGACTGTGTCTCTGTGTGCTTTTAAATATAAGCTGCATCAAGTAAGCACATACACACACACACAGAAAGGGATATATACAGTATTGGAAGAAAGAGACGGGCAGAAAAAAAGAGATGGTCAGACAGATCAAGGTCATGGTATAAAAAGGCAAAAGTAATTGCAATCTGTGTATGTTTATTATCAATTTCTGTGCATGGTCTCTGGTTTTCCCCTCAATTGCTGCTTAACAGCCTACAAAACAGCCCTGAACCCCTAATGAAGTTGACCATTACTGGGGTTTTATGAGGCGTGGGCTGCTGTTGCTAACAGGCTGGAACAAAGTCTATGCCTGCCTCCCCCCCCCCCCCCCCCCCCTCTTTCTCTGTCTCTGTCTCTCTCTCTCTCTCTCTCTCTCTCTCTCTGTGCCTGTGTGTGTACATGTCTGAGTCTGTGTGTGTGTGTGCGTGTGCGTGTGTGCGTGCATGTCTGAGCCTTTGTGTGTGTGTGTATGAATGTGTGTGTGACTGTGTGTGACTGAGTCTTTGTGTGTGTGTATGTGTCTGAGTGTGATGTGTGTGTATATGAATGTGTGTGTGTGTGTGTGTGTGTGTGTGTGTGTGTGTGTGTGTGTGACTGAGTGTGTGTGAGAGAGACAGATACAGAATCACTTAGAGTTCTAGCGAGAAAGTGCGCATACATACATGAGAGAGAGAGAGAGAGTGTTTGCCCTGCATGTCTTCTGAGAGGGGGGGGAGGGGGGGGGATTTTCATAGTTGTGTGAGGATGGAGATGGTATGGAAGGACAGACATTAAAAGAAGGAGAGAGGAACAAGCATTGGCATGGAGAGGAGAATTGATTTATATATATAAAAAACGATAACCACCACTAAGCAAAGTCTTCTTACAATCTTTGTGTCTGTGCAGTTAGTTATAAAATAAGCCTCTGTCTGTCTGTCCACCCACCCCACCCTTCTGTTATCCACCCCTACCCTTCTGATTTAATCCTCCTGCACCCCCCACCCAGCCTCTCTTTGTGGTGGTTAATTGCCTCTGGCACCTGTCCGCTATCAGTGGGCTGATGAGTGACCGACAGCTGACCCCTGCCTTTACATGCAGTTCTGTCGTTAATATCCTGGGATTCATTTTCAGCTTTAGTTAGGTGCAGTTTTTGTTTCAAGGACGTCTTTAGGGTGGGTTTTGGGTTTTTTTCGTTTTGAATTACAGTGGATTCCTGCTATCTCTTCTTATTCTTCTGCGTTCCCAGGCCTTATGGCCATAATGGGTAAGGTACGTATGTGTCCGGTTTTCAGTTTTCACTGGTCTCCCTGCTGCGTGCAGCCGACGCATTCCGATTTCTGAGGAGCTCAAAGGAGAAAAATTATTTGGAGGATTTTTTTGGGAAAAAAGACAGGAGAATGAGGCCAATAAGTCAGAAGATAGATGATAGAAAGCAAAGGGAAAAGGCAGAGTCAAAGAGAGTGGCAGATTAGGGGAAGTTTCAAGCACAGAACTTCCAGAAGGTGAGGGAACTAATTTTATTAAAGCCCCCCCCCCCCCCCCCCCCCCCCCCCCCCCCCCGTATCCCCACGGGGAGGCCTGCTAACTCAAAAATGGATGACTCAAAAACACTGGGTAACTCACAATAATTTTCTGGTCCCAGTTTAACCCAATGACTCCCAACCATTCGAACCGGGAATCGATCCCAGTTCCCGAGAGATGGGAATTAACTCAGAACGTCAAACAAAATCTTTTCATTAAAAAAATCACCCAGAATAAAGTCTAACTCACATTTCATTTCTGAAAGATGCATATTGAATAGCAATGATGACATTATTATTCCAAAGCTAACACACTGTCACACAACAAACCATGAATTGGAATAAAAAATCCGTAATGGCACTCCGAGCATCGCGCCGAGTCAATACTGCGTCACGTCACGTGGAAAGAAGAAAAAAATTTGGGGTCACTTCGAAAAATCCATTCAAAAAGACTAGTGGGTGCTTTCCCTTGCTGTAAGAACCAAAAACGGACCAGCGAGACTGAGGTAAAGGAAGAACTAACTTAGTATATTGCATTGTGGGTAGAGTGAAAGTGAACGTACTAGACCTGGCGTTCAGCGGGCGCAATCGGCGCATACGGGCTGCATGAGTTGACAAAATTCGGGCACATTTGGCGTCTGTGTCCTAGAGAGGGTTAATAATCTTCATGCTAATCTCAAAATATAAATTGGCTATCTCAAAATTAAATTTCAGTCTCTCCAAATTTGACTTAAGCGATTTTCACTGTATCTTTGTTGTGTAGCTGTAGGTAGATCGGGAACGAAATTGAACATTTTTTTATTTTATTACTTTGTCTTTATTGTCTTTGCTCTTCTTGTTCCCTCTCTAGTATTCTCTTTGTTTTGTTCGTGTTATTGTTTTGCACCTGAAAGGCATTTGATTACGAACAGGATTTAAAAATAAATTGAAGTCTCTTTGTTTGGGTTGATTTTTTCCTTGCTCATTATTTTGTTATGCTTCTGTTGGATTGGAGCATGGCGATGTGTGTGTGTGTGCATGAGAGAGAGAGAGAGAGAGAGAGAGAGAGAGAGAGAGAGAGAGAGAGAGAGAGAGAGAGAACTCAGAACTCAGAACTCAGAACATTTTTAATGATTAGGACATCTGCCCGTATCAAGAAGGGGAGGTGAGGGGAAGGGGTGTTGGTGTAGATACATTGATCATTCATAGATAAGGGAAAAGAAAAATAAACATAAAAAGTAAACAATAATGATCGAACCCAATCCAAAGTAAACCAACCAAGGGAACACATAGCAAGGCATAAGAAAGGGAAGTGGAAGGAACATACATAAATGGTATGAAGTATTACGAGCAGCGACATAAACTATTGTCAGCTGTTGTATCTTACATTAACAAAAATTACCACGTGCAATAATTAAGTGAGGAATGGGAGGAAATAATTTCATAATTATACACATTTCATTCCTCTATGTGTCTCGCACGCGCACACGCACACTTACACTTACATTTACACTTACATTTACACGCACACGCACACGCACACACGCACATGCGCGCGCGCGCGCGCGCGCACACACACACACACACGTTCGCACAAATCAACGCACGCACGCATGCACAATAATCCAACCTCAAAGCGGCGTACTTTACTTTTAAACACCGCATATCAATAGGTTCATATAAACAAAATATAATACAAACAATAATAAACGAAGCCTTTTTCAAAAAGCCACTCAAAACAAACAGCGAGCATAAAAATACAAAGAGCACGCGTCTTAACTGTTAACTTACTCTGAACTGCTTTAAACATTTTACATTATGACTTATATTCACTTATATTTATATTGAAGGCTTAAATGGGTGGAGGGGATGGGTAAAGCAAGACATACACACCACACAATATATGTTGCCCTTCATCTGACATATGGAATACTAGTATTTCTTACAGCAAATGCTTTAGACAAATATAGAGCAAGTTTGAAACAAATTCTTGTGTCAGAGAGTATCAAGGTAAGTTTGAAGGCATTTGGGTGGGCATAATATTTGTTGGGAATGTACATTTCTCTTAATTGCTTATATCGTGGACACACTAAAATAAAATGTAATTCTGATTCAGGGGTGTTTGGACAAAATGGGCAGTCAGTTTTTCTTTCTGTCTTGAAGTATATTGACCTGTGGGTTTTTAGTTGAGAAACTCCTAGTCTGACTCGTGTTAGGTGCTTTCTTAATATGGGATCTTTAATCACACATAAATAATGAGGAGGGCCCTGCAAGGTTCGGAATGTTGAATACAACTGAAATCGTTCTTTTGAAACAATACTGGAGTCAAGATCTTGGATATGGCAATCGATCAGTCTTTGTTTAAAGGTGGATACAAACATCCTAATGTTTTCTACACCTTGATTCTCCCACACAAATCCAAAACCATATTTATATAATGTATACATAATCTTAGTTACCCAATTCGTCTTACCATTACAATGAATTGTGTACAACATGTTACATGATTTCTATGGAATGCGGTTTTCGTCCATCTGAGTAAGTTTCAGCCAATATTTAATACATTTAGTGTAAGTTTGAACATAAAGAGGGTATCGATTAGATTCACAGCACTGGGTGTTTTGATGCTGATATTTAATAGACGTTTAATTGCAAGTAGGTGTATTCTTTCAATAGCTGTATGGTCTGCAGTTAGGCCCCACACTTCCGAGCCATATGACAAAATGGGCTGAATTTGAGTATCAAAAATTTTGAAAAACAATCTTGGGGAATTTTCTCCTAATGACCAAAGAAACCTAAGAATTCCAAACATACACTTCTTTGCTTTCATTGCCATCTCATCAAGTGAATATGAAAAGGTTAAACCAGATGAAAAAATTAGAGAGAGAGAGAGAGAGAGAGAGAGAGAGAGAGAGAGAGAGAGAGAGAGAGAGAGAGAGAGAGAGATCAAGAGAGAGAGAGAGAGGGAGAGAAGAGAGAGAACCTAGAAAGATAGAGAGAGGGAGAGAGAGAGAGAGACCAACCTAGCGAGAGAGAGAGAGAGAGAGAGAGAGAGAGAGACCGAGAGAGAGAGAGAGAGAGAAAGAGAGAGAGAGGCCAACCTAGAGAGACAGACAGAGAGAGAGAGAGAGAGAAAGAGAGAGAGAGCAACCTACAGACAGACAGATAATAGTGCACACGTTTGATCTGTTGTTAATGGAGATGGTTGTGTGTCCATTAGCTTCCTCTATCTTGTTGTAAAAGTCTGTGGTGTGTGTACATCTACATCCATACACAGAGGCCCTGGAAGGGTCTGAAGAGGCCATACTCTTTTATTTGGGGGTATATCATATTTTCAGGGAAAGTTTAGGAGTGGGAGCTGAAGGGGTTGTGGTGGAAAGGAAGAGCGGTCAGAATCAAACTAATATGGTCAGCGCATTGACCATGGGCCCTCAAAAGAATAATAATAGCGACGAGGCGAAAATGGTGTTTTACGTCCTCTTGGTCTGAATCAGACACATATGGGACATTTGTAAATACAAATATGGTGAGAACAATACTGGAGGCAATGCCCGGAGGCAGTACGAAACCAGTAAAGTACCGATTTTTTATATTAATACAGATAGGTGTAGCGGTAACCACGCCTCGGTTAAACCTCATCTGCTATGGCACCGCTACAAGTATTTATGTGTATAAGAATAATAATAATAATAGTGAATCATTTATATAGCGCACTCATCCACCAAATGTGGAGCTCTATGTGCTTAACAGCAAACATTAACACTTTCACTGCCAAAGTCACATTTTAGCACCACAGTGATTTAACACACCTATGCCACTAAAAGGCATCAAATTGGGGTCTATTATCCAAAGACCCTATTGTTTTAGTTTGGGGGAGTTAAGGATAGACCTTATTTTATGCATGTCACAGAAGAATCCCCAATACTGCAGATGGATTTTGTTCTCTCCACAGGTAAATTGAATGGGAAATTTTGGCTGAAATATGGCTGGAGTTGAAAGGGTTAAAAGCAAGAAATTCAACAAAAACAAATAATTGCTTACACACATGCAAATACGCATACACATACATGAAGGCACGCACATACACACACATACACACACACACACACACACACACACACACACACACACACACACACGTACGCGCACGCACACACACATGCACACACGCATGCATGCGCACACACACACCATTACCATCACCACCACTCACCCCACCCGAGGAGAAGCAGTGCTGTATCAGTTGGTGAAATTGCATTGAATTACCCTCCTATTATTGGTGTGTAAGGACCAGTCATCGGGGTTGGGGGGGGGGGGGGGGGGGGGGGGGGGGGGGGGTGTCTTTCATGCAAATAGATCTCCCACCTGCCAGAAGTTCTGCGCTTGTAACTTCCTCTATCTAACCTATCACTCTCTTTGACTCTGCCTTTTCCTTTTGCTTACTGTCATCTACAATCTTTCTGCCTGACTGGTCCATTCTCCTGCCTTTGTTCTAGAAATCCTAACTAAGATTCTCTCCAGCTTCTTCTCTTTTTTTCCCCTATAGCAACCGCAGTCACTGCTGACTGTTATGTCGCTGTATTTGGGAGGATCTACGGGAATGCGCAAGACAACAAACTATCAAGAAGAAGGAAGTGAATAGGAGAAAAAGAAGAAATATAGAAAGCTTGGCCCAGCCAGCCAGGTCCCGCTAATCGGTCCCTAACATGATGCCGCGCCAAGCGAGAGAATGACCCAGCCAGCCAGGTCCCGCTAATTGGTCCCTAACATGATGCCACGCCAAGCGAGAGAATGACCCAGCCAGCCAGGTCCCGCTAATCGGGCCCCAACGTGATGCCGCATCATTGGGAAAAATAAAATAAAGGAAAATGAACTAAAATAAATAAAAATGAACTAAACAAAATTTTAAAAAAGAGAGAAGGGAGTGTAGTTACTGTGTTTTGGAGACCCAGGACACAAAAGTGCCCAAGGTCCTCGCCTCAACAGCCTGTTCTAGGAGGTTGTTCCATGCCTTGATGGTGCATGGCAGGAAACTTGCTTGCCTGTATTGGGTGTGGCAGTAGGTCTGGGCCACTTGCTTGGGGTGTGCTCGGCGTTGGCGCTGTAGCTGAAGACGGACATGCTGGGTCTAACTATTTCTTAGTTAGGCGCATAACCTGAGCTTCAGATTGTTTTCAGACTTCATGGGTCATATGACCCCTGATTACAGAAAATGAAGGGTCAATTTTCAAAATAAAGGGCCAGTAATGTGTCACTGTAGTATTGCATTTGAATTTTGTTACAAACTTCATGGGTCAGATGACCCCTGGGTGCACGAAATGAGGGGTCAAATCACCGTCAGAACGGGTCAAAGGCCCGGGCCCGCCAACAATCTGAAGCTCTGCATAACGGCAGCATGACACATCTGCGCTCATATGACATGAGACTGAGTGATGAGGAAGAAGAACAAACCATTGCCCTCCCCGTAGGGATACTGGGGGGTGTTTCATAAAAAATAGTTCCCCCACCTTCTGGAAGTTCTGTGCTTATATCTTCCTCTAATCTGCCACTCTCTTTGACTCTGCCTTACTGTCATCTACTATCTTTCTGACTTCTTGGCCCATTCTCCTGCTTTAAAAAAAAAAATCTTCTAAATGTTCTCATTTTGAGCTCCTCCGAAATCGGAATGTGTCGGCTGTATGCAGCGGGGAGACCAGTCAAAACTGAAAAACGGACACATGTACCTTGACCATTATGGCCATAAGGCCTGGGAACGCAGAAGAAGAAGAAGAAGAAACCATTGCCCATTATTTTCAGCATTAAAATAAACAGAAATATGCATAAACATAAAAAAAAAGAGAAGAAAGTCTTCCTAAACAAGAGTTGTTACAATCACATCACAATACACTGCTGGTTCTACTTTACCCTCACCATTTTCAAATTGACCTTTTGTAGCAGACGAAGGGACAAGCACTGTTGCGAAATGAAAACGGAAGTAACAGACGAGTTCTGTGCCCGTTAGGACGCTTAGTTCCGGTTAGGCGAAAATGGTGTTTTACGTCCTCTTGGTCTGAATCAGACACATATGGGACATTTGTAAATACAAATATGGTGGGAACAATTCTGGAGGCAATGCCCGGAGGCAGTACAAAACCAGTAAAGTCCTGATTTTTTATTAATACAGATAGCTGTAGCGGTGACCACGCCTCGGTTAAACCTCATCGGCTATGGTACCGCCACAAGTAAAGTAGCTAGCTGTTTAGTCTTTAGTTCCGGTTAGAAAATGCTGTAAACACGGCATGGCTGCTCCGTAATTGTAATGGAGGGGTGTTTAATTGCTCAGTTATCAGTTTGGAGATTTAATAGTATTAAGTCCTCATTCATGTTTTTATTTATTTATTAAAGTGTTTACATTCGTTGACTATAAACAGTTATGTTCTTAGTTGATACGACCACATTAATACCCTAAGACTTGAAGACAAGAACAAAATATAGTTGTTGTTTAAGGTAGGTAACTTCCGTTTTTTAATTCTATTTTTGAACGGGAACTACCCCAAACCGACTTCAAAACGAGACAGCAGAGAAAGATAACCCCAAAAGACCGAATTATGAGACAGTGCTATAAACGAACGGTGCCCTTTTACTGTTCCAGTATAATAATGTAATCCAGGCTGCTTGCCCCGGTTTGTCAGTGTAAAAAGCCAGAGCATCTTGACATACATACATACATACATTCAAGTAGCTTATGTTATTATTATGATTATTATTATTCACTGCTCCAGTTCCTCCCTGCTAAAGGCCAGAGCACCATAGATTCTTGGATTCTTCATACTATAGGTCAAGCATGTAGAGAGGGAGGGGGGTTGGGAGGGCGGAAAAGTTATGTAAGCAGTCTTTTGTTGGTTATCTGTGTCCTGCTGTGCAAGCCAGTCACTGATATCAGGCCTGCAGTGGGCTGCTTGTTGGCAGCTGACCAAGAGGCTTTTGGGAGAGAAGGAACAAACTAGCAAGTTACTTTTTATTTTGGTTTTCATTTTTGTTTAATTGGAGGGAGCAAAACGAAAGAACTCCAAGTGTTCCATCTTGTCCCTAAAGAAATTGACAAGAGACGAATATTAAATGCAGTTGTTTTCTTTTTCTGCGTTCCCAGGCCATATGGCCGAATTGGTTAAGGTACGCGTACGCATGTGTCAGGTTTTCAGTTTTCACTGGTCTCCCCGCTGCGTACAGCCGACACATTCCGATTTCGAAGGAGCTCAAAGGAGAAAATTATTTGTAAGATTTTTTTTAAAAACTGAAGGCAGGAAAATGGGCCAGTAAGTCAGAAAGATAGTAAATGACAGAAAGCAAAGAGAAAAGTCAAAGTCAAAGAGAGTGACAGATTAGCACATGACTTCCAGAAGGTGGGGGAATTATTTGTACGAAAGACCCCCTTGTTTACCCATGGGGAGAGACTCTTAGTGGGCGGGGTCATCCAGCTCCCCATATGGAGGCACGAGGCATCCACCCACTGCCCCAGCAGTTGAATTAGAACACTAAAATAATAAGGAATGAGTCATTTGTGAAAAAACTGTTGCGTGGAATCCAGCAGATACTATCATGCTTCTTTATTCCATTTAAGATAGTACCTTCAGGATTTCGCCCGGCAAATTAGTATTCTTATTCCTATTGGGGACGTTTAGCCTGCCCCACGCCCAAGGTATTCGTTTAGACTGCAATTGGCGCTGACAGGATGCATGCTGTGTGAGTTTGTGTCATCCATACCACTGGCACAACATGGCCTACTCCTACCGAATAGTGGAATTGGCTTTAACGTGTGCGCAAGATCTTTGTGCATGCGTTCGCACACAGGACTTTTTCCCCAACTGATGTCAGGTACCCATTTACACCTGGGTGGAGTAAGGAAAATAGGAGTAAAGTGCCTTTCCCAAGGACACACCACTGCGACCCAAGCTGGAGTTGAACCTGCTCACTCGCAAACCTGACGGATTATGAGCCAGCGACTCAACCAACTGAGCTACCGCGGCTCCTTGAAAACAGTTGGCCAATAAAAATCACTTCATCGAGTAAGTTTTAAAACTGAACAGGTGGAGAAGAATCATTGATGGATTTAATGCAGAGAAATTATTAGAGGGTGTTTGTGGCTTAGGTGGTGGGTGTAGGAGAGAAGAAATAATGTGGGAGGGACTGAATAAGTGACGATGGAAGATAAATGAGGGGGTGGGTGGTGGTGGAGGCGATGAAAAGGGAAAGATAATGAGAAATCATTAAGCCAAATACATTAATGAAACCACACTGTTCCCTCATTTCAAAGAAGGAAGCTTATCTGTCAGGGTGAGGCTTGTTGTCAGGTCATGCGCACCCATCTCACCCTTTGCTGTATCCCCCCCCCCCCCCCCTCTCTTCCCAACTTCAAGGAAGTCTGGCCGGTGCCAGATGTATTTGGTATATTCTAGTCACAGAGACTTATCTCTGTGAAATTCGGGCCTCTCCCCCGGAGAGCGCGTCGCCGCAAGTTCAGCGCTTACCCCTTTTCTTTTTTTAAAAAAATTGGTGGGGGCGCACTTGGAAAACCTAGCTATCAATTTGGCCATACCAGGCAGCGGGATTTCTCCCTGCTCTTACCGACTTTCAACTGCCGTGGGATTTTTACGTGCGTAAAGCGCACAGGTCAGACTAGCTTTAAGTCCCCATCCGAAGGAATCGACGTTCAGTTCTCGACGTTCAGTTCGATTTTCCTGTCAAAGTAGAAAGAAAGTGTTGAGGCCGGGATTGGAACCCGGGTCACTCACGCTGCAGTCACGCATTACATTTGGCAGGTGAACAACGTCTTAACCACTCTGCCAGCTTTCTCCAATGTCATCACCATTGGTATGGGCCAGGTGGTCCCCGGGGTGCATGCATGCATAGGAACCAGTGACTCAGAGTGAGTGAGTGTCCTGTCAGCGAGACCCGCATTCCTGTTCAGAGATACCAGCAGCCAGGGAGTCTGGTAATCCAGACTGACCGGTGACTAGGGGTTCATTACTGGTGTCCGAGCCAATACATAGCTTGGCCTGTCCACTCCACCTGACTGCCATATGTCTGGTAAAAGCCAGAAGGTCCCATATCAAAAGGAATAAAGTAGGCTGATATAGTACCTTCTGGCTTTCAGTGGACCTCGCTCAAAGCACCCATGCAATGTTGGGAGAACTTACATGTGCACAGTGGGATTATAAGGTACAGTGGAACCTTCCTGTTAAGACCTTGAAAAAACATCCAAAAATGAGGGAGGGAGTTAAGTTGTAATAGGGGGTTAATTTTAATACTTAACATGAGATTTTTCAGGAAATTAAATTCTGAAGCCAGCAGGGCTGTTCTTGAAATATGTGTAAATCCATTGAGAAATTGGGGGTGGGGGAGGTTGTAGACTGGGAGTGGCTGCTGGAAGCACGAATGGAGCAATCATGCCCCTGTTGCTTCTCAAATCCACAATGCAATCCATCAAATGAAATATTTTATTTTTAGGACATAGCTATACTCCTTTTAGTGGGATTTTTTCTTTTTTAGTTAGCTGCAATTTTGCTTAAAAACTTCAGCACCTCCACCAGGGCGTTGCCCCTGGACCCCACCGGGGGTCTGCCCCAGTTGTTTTTCAGGAAATTTCACTTTCCTCTGATCTCATGTCTGAATACTTACAAAGAAGGGCAGTGTCTCAGAGAACAGAGAAGTAGGTCTTAAAGGCATAGCCGGGGTGTAAAAGGACCGAGTCGAGCCGTGTGGCTACATTCTGCCTCCCTCCTCGCGTGCCACAACTCTCTATCCCTACCCTGTTTCTCTGTAGCGCCAGACAGCAAGTGTCGGAATATCGCTACCCGATTCTATGGATCGGGTGTTTTGGCTTTAACCCATTAATAGCCAAGAATTTTTGTGTGTTAAATCCTACAAACATTTTGTGAATTTCTGTTGCAAAAGCAACCCAACAAACTAATATTCTAGAGAAATAGAAAAAAATCAAATTTGTTTCTGTGTTTTTTTCATGCGCTCTTGAAGCGTGCATGGCTACGAGAGGGGACGGGTTTTTCTCATAGTGATGCAATAAAATCACAGAGAGAGAGAGAGAGAGAGATGGGGTCGCTAAATGATGAAGTAAAACATGTTGTGAATTGCTGGTGACACATGATCGTTTGAGTTAACAGGTAACCCAAACCAGCCAGTATGTGTATAACCCAGAGCAGGTGGTATTTTTTTTGACTTCTCGCATGTTTTCCTTCCCCACCGCAACAGTCATACAGTAAAAT
>CM065682.1:59865953-59908453 GCA_017654935.2 Phymorhynchus buccinoides
CCTTTCCTGTGTTCACAGACACGGGCACCACCGACCTCTACTAACAACTGATGATTAGCTATCATGCATACAGAGTTAATCGAAGGCCTTTCCTGTGTTCGCAGACACGGGCACCATCGACCCCTACTAACAACTGATGATTAGCTATCATGCATACAGAGTTTAATCGAAGGCCTTTCCTGTGTTCGCAGACACGGGCACCATCGACCCCTACTAACAACTGATGATTAGCTATCATGCATACAGAGTTAATCGAAGGCCTTTCCTGTGTTCGCAGACACGGGCACCATCGACCCCTACTAACAACTGATGATTAGCTGCCATGCATACAGAGTTTAATCCAAGGTCCTTCCTGTGTGGGCACCACCGACCCCTACTAACAACTGATGATTAGCTATCATGCATACAGAGTTTAACTCATTCAAGTAATTCCGGTCATATATGTCCGGAATTGATAGATAGCTGTCAGTTTGATGCATTCGCTTCAAGGGAAGTAAATATGTGCACACCATACCTTGGTCACTTCTAAACTTGCTTCGCTCCCTTAGATCACAATTTTGCGTCTAACTCTGCTTTTGTAGTGGTTTGTTGTGGGGAAACCAATCGGTGTAGATTTTTTTTATATAAAGTCTATATATATAAAAAAAAGTCTGATCTACCACTTCCCTATGTCTAAACCTGAAGTAAAAACACGTAATCTTCCTTCATTTCTCCTTTTGTTTATGCATGTTTTGTTTGTGTGCATGGCTGGAGTGATTTGTGAGGTTTTTTTTAATAATCCAAATTCGTTGCGATGCGAATGAGTTAATCGAAGGCCTTTCCTGTGTTTGCAGACACGGGCACCATCGACCCTTCCCTGGTTGGTCGGCAGCGGGAGCTGAAGCGGGCTCGCCTGTTGGACGGGTTGAGCCATAAGCTGATCAACCGGCCCGGGCCCCTGGAACTGGTGCAGGGCAACATACTGGTGTCATCCGACGAACTCACTGACGCTATTAAAGGTGGGGAGGTTTTTTGGGGGAATGCCAGGCTGACCCACTGAGGTGTGTGTGTCTGTGTGTGTAATACCGATGTGAACATGTTGTTGTCCTGAATAACTCACTGATGCTATTAAAGGTGGAGAAAGTTTTTAGGGGAATGCTAGGCTGACCCTCTGAGGTGTGTGTCTGTGTGTGTAATACTGATGTCAACGTGTTGTTGTCCTGGGACGGTATTCACGTTGAGATAGCATGAGACTTAGCATGATGCTAACTTAGAAGCTCTTCCAAAAGTCCTATTAAATCCTATAGGACATTGGAAGAGCTTCTAAGTTAGCATCATGCTAAGTCTCATGCTATCTCGACATGAATACCGTCCCTGAATAACTCATAGCAGGGCTGCCTACCGCTCCCCCCTAAGGGGTATTTGTCCAATGGCACCCTGTCCCTGGAATCCACTTTTCTGACTGGTGTCCCTGGAAACTGAATAAAATCAAAGGTTTGTCAAGCAGTCACTTGTTAGTTGACCTTACACTTAGGTTACTGGATGCCAAAGAATCTTGAATATTGAAGCACATTGGCTCTAAAAATTATGATCAAGAAGACTGCAAAATAATCAAGTTGCAGACATTTTGCTACGTTCATCAGGAAATTAATAATCAAAAGGTGTTCATTTTGACCCTGATAGGTGACATTGTGATGTTTGTCCCTGGAAATAAGTCTTGGTCCCTGGCTTTTAAGCAGTTTGTCCCTGGAAACTGCAACAGAGGGTAGACAGCCCTGTCATAGACGCTATTAAAGGTGAGAATGTTTTTTAGATTGTGTGACTGACCCACTGAGGCTAGACTTGTGTAGTGTGTCTGTGTGTGTAATACCGATGTCAACATGTTGTTGTTCTGAATAACTCATAGACGCTATTAAAGGTGAGAAGGGTTTTTAGATTGTATATGTGACTGACCCACTGAGGCCAGACTTGTGTTGCGTGTCTGTGTGTGTAATACTGATGTCAACATGTTGTCTTGAATAACTCCCTGAAGCCATTAAAGGTGAGGATGGTTTTGGAATTGTGTGACGAAACCACTGAGGCCAGACTTTGTAGTGTGTGGGACTATGTGTTTCAGCTAGGCTTCACAGTGTGTGTGACTGTGGAACGGCATTGTCATAATACTGGTGTCATCCGAACTTACCAATGTTATTGAAGGCAAGGAAGGTTTTTAGTTTTTTCTCGATGCACTGAGGCTGGGTCCTTGAGATGCATATTGTATTGGTATCAGGGCAGGGGTAAAGCAAATCACTGTGTCACTTAACAGCCTAAAGGTCTGTACACACGTTAACAATATTAACAAACTATCACTATTTCCCCATGGCAACACAGTGAGCTGTAATTCATCTTATGAGTGGCCTAACACTGTTGCCATGGGGAAATAGATATATTTTGCGAATAATGTTGACGTGTACAGAGATTTTATGGAATACAATAAAGGTATGACAATAGAGAGCAGAAAGTAGGGAAAATACTGTATTTTACGGACTATAAAGCACACCTGATTATAAGGCGAACCCCCCAATTTTGACTCACAATTCAGATTTTGTTAGTCTATTTTCTTACTATATTATCAGTCACATTATAAGTCGCAGGGATCTCAGTCTATGAAAAAAAGTATCGCTTTATAGTCTGTAAAATACAATATCTAAAATATGGTGGGTTGTTTTTTTCAAAACCGTAATAAAAACATTTTCCTTGTTGCAGATGGAAAGGTTCAGTTCAGCAAGACGTGCGAAGGGGAGGACCCGAACGAATGCGTGCGTCACTTCACTTTCGACGAGGAGAGCATCAGCAGCGACGACATCCCGTCGCCCCAGGTGGACGACTCGAGCCAGTCGGACATCAGCAGCCCCAACTCGCTGCCCTCAGCCTCTGAGTTGTCCTCCTCCCTGCAGCGCACCACCGCGGGCCTGGGGTCCACCTTCAGCAACAAGGGGGTCCAGCACGTGGCCCTGTCCCCAAACTTCGTCACCAGCCCCTCCTCCGGGGGGTTGTCTTCGCCTGAAATCCCCGGGCCCTCGTCATTCTCGGGATTCGGCACCACCAGCTTCACGTCCATGCCCGGCTCTTCTTCCTTCTCCTCCTCCTCCTCTTCCTCCTCAGCCTACACCAGCACCACCAGCTCCAGCGGGGGCGTGGGCAAGGTCAGGCCCAAGAAGAACAAGCAGAAGCCAACGTCCAAGGCCAAGGTGATCAAGTTCCACGAGTACAAGGGTCCGCCCAACGTGGTGAAGAACCAGGCGCAGAACGGCAAGGACTCGGAGACACCCTACCACATCATGCTGCAGCAGCAGCAGCTGTTCCTGCAGTGGCAGCTGGAGTTCAAGCAGAAGAACATGCCCCAGGGGCTGGCGACGTCGCTGGCAGCCCAGAAGCTGGCCCTGGAAACTGTTGGTGGGGGCCTGCTGATGGGGGCGGCGGCGGGGGGGCTGCAGGGGGCGGCCTCCCCTCCCTCTGCCACGGCCACCACCATGATGATGACCACCCCCGTCATGTCCACCGCGCAGCCCTTCACACACACCCTGCTGAGCAACGCTGCCCCCGGCAAGGCCTCCCCGCCCGCCGCCTCCACCACCACCTCATCCACCGCCAACCTGCCGCCTCCCCCTCCCCCCCCGCCACCACCGCCCCTCCCCTCTCAGACCCCTCCAGGGGTGGTCTCTTCCACGACCGGCAGGCAGATCCCCAGCCAGGGCACCAAGGCCAACCCCGTGTCCATAGCGGCGCTGACCATGCCCAAGATCACGGTCAACCTGGAGGACCTCAAGGTGGCCGACCTGAAGGCGGAGCTGAAGAAGAGGAACCTGCCAGTGTCCGGGTCCAAGCCTCAGCTGATTGAAAGACTGAAGCCGTACACGGAGGTGTCGGTCGGGGGCATCCCCAACGACATGATGACCAGGTCTCCTCTGGGCTCCAAGAACCCTTCTCCCAGCCCCCCTCAGCATGCCCCCACCACACCCACCCCTCCCGGTTCGCTGCAGATCAAGAGGGAGCCCAACTCGGACTCCTTACTGCAGCAGCAGGCCTGCGTCGTGTCCTCTCCCTCCTCAAACCCTTCTCTGGCCTCCGTCATGAAGCTGAAGAAGGAGGAGCCGATGATGACTGCCGGGACCAACATTTCCTCCCCCCCTCCCCCCTCCCCAGCCACCATGGAGGGCGAGGCGGGGGCTCTGCGGTCCCCGGACATGTTCAGCATGACGTCGCCCCCTCCCCCGGTGAACCTGTCCTTCGGCAGCTCCGTGCTGAGCAGCCCCCACTCCTCTTCCTCCCCAAACCCCGTGATGGGGGGCTTCTTCGGCGGCCCCCAGCCCATGGACCAGTCCCGGCCCACGTCGGCCATCGACCAGGAGGGTGGGGGTGGTGTGGTGTCCATGGACGTGGAGGTGGAGCCCATGGAGGTGGGGACCAATCTGTCGGACTTCAAGGCCATCGCCCTGCCCATCTCCCAGCTGCCGCCCAACATCGCCAAGCCTGCTCTCACCCCGGCTCAGCAGCAGCAGGTCAGTTTGGCCGGGGTTCCGTGTGAACTTGGAAGTTTGTTTGTGTGGACGCTGGATTTGGTGATGTTTTGGTTACTTTGTGATTCGTTTTTTATGGGAATATGTTGGGGAGGACTAAGTGGTGGATGTGTGCTTTATGTGGATGCCGGATAGTTTATATGTGTGTGTGTGTGATTGTGCGTGCGCGCGTATGTGCGTTGTGTGTGTGTGTATGCTTTGAAAATTTCTCTTTTTGTTCTGGTAACAAACATTTTATGCCTTGTTTACTCCTGTTTTGTGAAACTTTTGCTTGTATGTTTTATTTATATTTCAATTTCATGGTTAGAAATTTTCTATTTTTGTGGGTGTGTATTTTGTTTATGTTTTGAAATTGAATTCAAATATTTTGATAATTATTAGTAAAAAGACTGGATTTCTTTTTCATAATATAAACAAAATTGGAAGACATCTGTTTTCACATCATTAACAAGATGGAAAACCTGCGTGGAAGCACTTTAATTGGTCTATAATACGGATCATAGACAAACACCTTACAACAGCTCCCATGTTCCAAACAGATCAATGCACAGACAGCCTTACTGCAGCAGGCGCAGCTGCAGCAGCTGCAGTCCCAGGTGAACAGCCAGGCGCTGCAGCTGCAGCAGGCTCAGAAGGAGGCCCAGGTGCAGCAGGCAGCAGCAGCAGCAGGGGCAGGGGCGGTGCAGGTGTCCCTGCCCCAGCTGACAGGGCAGCCCCAGGTTCTGCACATCCAGCCCCAGTCCGCCACGCCCCTGCTGTCCCAGGCCACGGCCCTGCCCCTCACCAACACCCCCAGCACCCTGCTGCCCCTGGCGCCCACCACCGCCCCCCTCACCGCCGCCACCTTGCGCAGCCTGGGCCTTAACCTCCCCTCCGTCGCCGCCAACCTCCCCACCAACCTGAACGGGACCATCAGCCTGTCCGCCCCCGCCGCTCCTCCAGAAGGAGACGAGGTGGTCAAGGCGCAGGCTAAGAAGATCGAGGAGCTGCAGAGGCAGCTGCAGGAGTCCCAGCTGCAGCTGCAGTTGACCATGCTTCAGCAGCAGCTGCAGCAGCAGCAGCAGCAGGTGCGGCAGGGTCAGCCCGTGCTGCAGGTTCAGCTGCCTCAGGCTGCTGCTGCAGCTGCCACCACCGCGGCCCAGAACTCTGTGCGGGCGCATCTGGCTCAGGTATGGATTGTTTCGCTGCTCCTTGTCCCTCTCTCAGACCTGTTTACTCTACTCTTTTTTGAGTAGTATTCTGCTCAATTTGGACCTCTACAGTGGAACCTCTCTTATAAGACCTCCCATTATAAGACTCCCTCCCACATAAAACCTACTTCTCTGAGACATTGCCCTTCTTTGTAAGTATTAAAACTACCTCCCTTATAAGAACCCTCCCTCTTAAGACCTCATTTTGGATGATTTTTGAAGGTCTTATAAGGGAGGTTCTGCTGTACTACTCTTGAAAATTGAAAATAATGCTCTAATTACTCATTTTCAGTGAACATTGATGGTTTAATGAATAAAACTACACATTTTGAGCCCAAACTACTCATTTCAACTATCCAGACTACTCGAGACTTTGTGTAGGGGGTAAACAGGTCTGCTCTCTTGTCTCTCTCTGGTGCTTTCTCTGTCTGTGTATGTGTCTGCTGCCGGTCCGTGTGTCGGCCTGTCCGTCTGTATGTGAGCACAGCGTGACATCATACATCTCCATGTAAATATGCATATTTGTAGAACAGCATGTTTGCGTGATAAATTTTCAATGTTTTGTTCATTGTCTTGTTGTTCGTACAATTGACTCTTCTAGCGCCGTGTATAATTTGACATTCTTGGTTGTCCTTTGCATCTCAATTTGTTTTTCGAGTATGCATGCATTGCTTTAATGGAAGCTTAAATATAGACAAGCACATGGCAGGGTACTTGGCAGTGAATGTTTTTGTTGTATTTGGTGGGAGTGTAGAAGAGTTAAGATGCTTGTTTTTACAGATGATGTTTCAAATTCCTTTTTTGCAGCAACAGCTTGTGTCCACAACTGGACAACCAGTCATAGCACAGCCTGACCTGCCGGCTCAGCGCACCTTCAATTTGGCTGCTGCCCTGCAACAACAACAACAACAGCAGCAACAACAACAACAACAGCAGCAGCGACAACAACAACAGCAGCAGCAACAACAACAACAGCAACAGCAGCAGCAACAACAACAACAGCAGCAACAACAACAGCAACAACAACAGCAGCAGCAGCAACAACATCAGCAGAGTCAGCATCAGCATGCTCAGGCGTCGGTGAGCTCTCAGCCCCTGCAGGTGAACACGCTGACGTCCATGCAGCCCTCGGCTAGCCTGATGAACACGCTGACGTCCATGCAGCCCTCGGCTAGCCTGGTGAACACGGTGCACTTCATGACCAAGCTGTGCACCACCTCTGTGGGCAACCCCATCCTCCTCCCGTCCTCGTCTTCCAACCTCCCCGTGCCCGCCTCCTCCTCCTCCACCACCCCCACCCCTACCCCTACCCCTACCCTCCAGTCCCTCATCCACCCCGCCGTCGCTCAGGCCCTCCCGTCATCCCACGATGGGAGCAAGCAGATGGGCGTGCCCAGTGTGCCTGCCAACCTGCTCCTCCAGGCTCAGCAGCAGCAGCAGCAGCAGCAGCAGCATCTCCTGCAGCAGAGCCTGTTGAACAGCAGGCCTGTGGTCACCGCTTCACCGCTGGGAGGGAGCCTGGACGGCGGCGCTAGCTCCAGCTTGAGTGACTTTCTGAAGAAGCATGCCATGAACCAGGGCCTCCCCTCCAAGACGTTCCAGAGTAGCCCCTTTTCTTCGGCAGCAACGACCACCAGCACCAGTATTCCCTTTGTGTTTTCTGCCCCCGCCCTGCCAAAGATGACCATGGCTTCTATTAACGGCCTCAACACAGTCAGGTAAGCGTTTGCTGTGAGTCTATGTTACCATCAGTGTTCGGTTGTGTGTCCATGTATGTATGTGTGTGTGTTGCGTCTGTGCACAAGCTTTAACGTTGGCTTTTTCTTATGAACTAGAAGGCGTACATTGTTCAAACTTTGCATACACATAGATGTTTATGTAAGCTTTCAAGAAAGACGAATTGCATAGTAACATTAACCAATGACCTTGAACATGCAATTTTTGTCTCTGCCGTATCTTTTACAGTTACGGTCCCCAAATTTGATATATTGGTGTATTAGCTTAAGGTGATTAGGTATACAAGACCACTTTTACCCTATTAATTTTGACTTTGACCTTGAGCATCGTCAATTATTTGTTTGGGCCATATCTTTTATATTATGGCAGATACAGTTTCCAAATTTGACAAGTAGGTAGACTAGCTTAAGATCGTATGGAATGCTAAGTATTGTTGACTTTGTTGACTTCTGTGACCTCAATGACCTTGACCTTTGACCTTAGATTTTTGTCTGTCACAATATCACATGAAGTGCTGCGCAGAAATGGTTAAACTTTTGTATGGTGGTATACCACATCAAGCTGGTGTGTCCAGTGTGTGCAGGGTCACTTTTACCCTATTAATTTTGACCTTGAGCATCGTCAGTTATTTATTGGGGCTCTATCTTTTATATTATGGCAGATACAGTTTTCAAATTTGACTAGTAGGGTTAAGACCATATGCAATGCTAAGTATTGTTACCCTCGGTGACTTTGACCTTGGATTTTTGTCTGTTGCTGGGCAATGCCGCTTATGGTGGTATTTCACATCAAGCTGATGTGTCCAGTATAGAAAGTGTACCCTTTCTGACCTTGACCTTTAACCTTGACCTTTGGAGTATTTGAAATGAACAATCTGGCATTTAGATCTATCTCTGAAAACATAATACTGTTATTAATTCAGGCAATGCTAACCACATTGTACTAACCACAGTGTCCTTTTTTATATATGTTTTACAGAATATGCAAATCAAAGGTTTTTTTCGCTGTTGTGACTGTTAATTTGTATAACTTAAAAATTGCCATTTTATTGGGATCTACTCTTATTTTCAATAATAAAACTTTGGTAGTACATATGAGTCTTTATGCAATGTTTCAGACAGGAACAGTTTGCATGATTAAGTAAATGGACAAAGGATGAAACAAGAAAAGATTATTTGAAAGTAAGCAATCTGGTATTTAGATCTATCTCCGAAACACAAAGCGAGTGAGCCTTGAAGGCTTTGCCTCTTGTTTTATTTATATTTTTTTCACTGTGAAAAATAGAGAAGAGTGCTATTTTACATCAGTGATCATTCATATTTGTGCATCGAAATCTCCAAGGAGCTTAGTAAAGAAACAAGGTCATAGTTTAAGAAAGGTCACAATATGGCTAAAACCCCAGAATAATAATATGGTTAAGAACAAATGAAATTAGAGCATGAGTATGGACAGTAACAGTATAAGAAATGTTTCTGCAAGCACAAAATTGTGGCTGGTTTTGCTTCTAGTACCCACTAGAAGTAAAGTCACAAGACTCTCACCTGTTTCAAATATTATAGATGAGATATGCCTGTTTTAGCGTTCATTTTCGCAGCCCGAAGTGTTTTAGAGCTTGAATTATGCCTAGTTATGGCGAACATTTATCCTATTAAGAAATTGTATAGCATTGTTATTTCTTATAAGAAAAAAAACTAAATACATTTTTTTTAAAACAACACTTGCCAGCTGACTGACAAACTTTGGAAACAAACTGCCGTAGGTGACTTGTTTCTCGTATATTTTTGTGCTGAGGTAATGTCATTTTCGTTAATTTCAAGATTTTAAAAAGATTCTATGGTACAGTGGAACCTCCCTTATAAGACCTCCCATTATAAGACTCCCTCCTATATAAAACCTACTTCTCTGAGACATTGCCCATCTTTGTAAGTATTAAAACTACCTCCCTTATAAGACCCCTCCATTGTAGACCTTCCAAAATAATCCAAAATGAGGTCTTATAAGGGAGGGGTCTTATAAGGGAGGGGTCTTATAAGGGAGGGGTCTTATAAGGGAAGGGTCTTATAAGGGAGGGGTCTTATAAGGGAGGGGTCTTATAAGGGAGGGGTCTTATAAGGGAGGTAGTTTTAATACTTACAAAGGTGGGCAATGTCTCAGAGAAGTAGGCCTTATAATGGAAGGTCTTATAAGGGAGGTTCCACTAATGTCATTTTTGTTCATTTCAAGATTTACAAAAGATTCCATGGTATTGAAAATGAAATCTGTGAACGTGACATGACTGTGTGGTGTGTGCAGTCGGACAGTGTCGTTACCCGGCACGTCGGCTGACCTGCAGAAGCAGCAGGCGTCGCACGGTACCTCCCCCAACCCTTTCTTCTCCATTCACATGAAGGCGCCCCCCAAATACGACGAGGCTGTCCGCAGCAAGCAGCACCAAACTGTGAGTCGTCGTCATCATCGTCGTAGTCAGCTTTACCGACAAAACGTTATCATCTCTTTCGGTTGTCAATAGGAATTGTTCGGAAATAATGAGAGACTTAGTGCGATTTTTTTCACGCCAGAGGGCATCCTCTCTATATTGTTAGTTGGGGATAAAGAAAATGAGAGAGAGAGTGAGTAGTCCTACCATCTCTCTCTCTCTCACTACGCCCAACTAAGAAAATTGCGTGATAAGCCCCTAGTGGATTGACTGCCCTCTGGCGTGACAAATATCGCCATAGGTCGACCATTAAGGGGAGTAATTTAATGGTGTGGGAGTGATCTCGCCTAATTCAATCGGTCAAACAGGGGAAGTTACTCTACCTTCTGGTAGATCCCCAGCCCTCGCTTCGTGTGTTTGAGGAGACACACAGCATGTAGAGCGGCAGTGCGTCATTCTAAATTTGATGTCATTTATATTTTTACGTCACAGTTTACAATTCTATCACTTTGTAGCAACTCGCCACCCCTTGTTTTTTCTAAAAAACCTTTTTGCAAGTCACTGACTGGCATCCTGCGGTTTCAAGCTTCGACGCCACTGTTGCTATGGTATTTGACCGAGTAATGGAGGCAAACAACTCTAATTTTCACGAAGTGCTCTCCCCTATTTTTTCCAAAAAATCATCTATTGGTTGTTAACTCTCCTAGCACCATGGGCAAATACAATCGCCCAAGACATCACTCTACACTCCCACCAAATGCAAAGACATTCACTGCCAAGCACCCTGCCATGTGTGTATTTTTAAAGCTTATGTCATTGTTTTTTTCCGTTAACTCATTCAATATGTCCGGAATTAATAGATAGTTGTCAATTTGATGCATTTGCTTCAAGGGAAGTAAGTCTGTGCATCGTCATCATCATCGTAGTCAGCAGTCTGATCTTCTTTCATTTCTCCATTTGTTTATGTATGTTTTGTTTGTGTGTATGGCTGGAGTGATTTGTGACTTTTTTTAATAATTCCAAAAAAAAGTTTACACAAAATTCAGATTTTGTTATTACGCTTTCTTACTATTTTGTTCATCAAATCAATCTGGGAAAAGTCTAGCATACGGTAGGTACACTCAATAAATAACGTACAGCATAATAGAAAGATGAATGAAAAATATGGTCAAATAGTGTATTTTAAGATGGGTTTTAAACTGTTAACCCTTTCAACGCCAGCCATTTTTCAGCCACAATTATCCATGAAGCTTACCTGGGTACAGAATGGATTTTGTCTGCAATATTGGGGATTCCTCTGTAACATGCATAAAACAGGGCCTATCCTTCCCTGCCAAAATTACGAATGTAAGATAATTGGGTAACAGACCCTCATTTGATGCCTTTTAGTAACATGAGTATTACTATCAAATCATTGTGGTGCTAAGAGCCGACAGTGGCGATGAAAGGGTTAAAGAGGGTCCGTTTCCGAAGTCAAGTGGCAGGGTGAGTCCTGGATAGAAAGCTAAAAGAAGAACATCCACCCCTGTATTTCAGAGCCCCCTGGTGATGACGGAGGGTGGGGCAGGGGCCCAGGGAAGCCCCGGGGTGGGCAGCCCTTCCTCAGGAGGCAGCCAGCAGCAGGAACAGACCAAGTGTCAGGCCATGGACGATGTGCTGGAAATCCTCATCAGGCACGGAGGTGGGTGGGCTCGCCATGCTGTTATGCAGTAGGCCAACCGTGTGTTTTTGTCTTAGCTCAGTAACTATCTAAACTGTTTCTCCACATCATCATAATTTGGTGTCTTTCTCTATGTTTCTGTGATGTTCTCGGACAATGTCTTAAAAGAATGGATATTGTTGGTATTCTAAAACAGAGAAAAGAAAATCAAGGAAATAGCGTGTATCTTTTTATGTAAGTAGCTCTGTGGCTTGCAGCCTTGCAACATTTTGTGTATTATTTTTAAAAAAAATCAAATTTTTGTCTAGGTTGATTGCTGTGAATAATTTGTATTGTAATTTTTACAGATTAACTGAAGAGGCATTCTGATTTGTGTGTAGAATGTTATAGCATGGGTACTTATGGTCGTTTGGACCTACATGTAGTCCTGTTGGGTGTGTGTGTCCCCAGACCTGCCGCCAAGTGCAGCAGAGGAAGCTCTGCCCACGCCCAAAGTGACGGAGGCGGGCCTCTTACCTGGCGGGATCTCTACCGGCACCATCACCTCCATCAGCCAGCCTGCCGGCCTAGCCCCCAACCCCCTCACCTCCAGCCCTTCCCTCTTCCCCTTCCCCCTCACCCCCCTGCCCTCCCAGGTGAAGTACGAGTCCATCTCCCCCCTGCCCTCCATGACCATGCCGCAGTCCCCGGCCGACATGTTCGAGGGAGACGCCATGCTGACGGGAGGGGGCTCTGGAGACTCCAGGACCGCCGACTCCTCCGCCCCCATGGCTGCTGCTGCCGCCTCCCCGGGAGTTCCTGTCCTGAAGGAGCCGCAGTCGGACCCCCGCGGCCTGGTCCTGAACAGCGAGCTGCTGGACCTGCAGGAGATGCTGTCCGGGGACATGGACTGGAGCTCCGACGCCGGCTTCGTGGGGCTGGACGTTGGGGAGGCCAGCAAGCACATCGGGGCCGGCGGCGGGGGAGACAGCGGCATGGGCTCTTCGCTGGAGAACACCCTCAGCGTCCCCTCCGCCTCCTCTGCGGACAGGAATTTGCGAAGCAGCGTGAACGGGTCTGAGCCGGACCTGGCCTCGCTGGGCCTTCAGGACGGGGATCGCGGGGACGTGGCGGACATGGCGGGGGTCATGGGCATGCAGATGGACATCTCGGACTGGCTGGACGTCATCATGCCCAGCTCCGGCAATACCCCTCTCAGCTCCAACGCCCCCGTGTCCTTCTCGGCGGACCCCGTGCTGACGCCCAAGACCCAGCAGGAGGTGCTGGACCTGTTCAACTTTGAGGACGGTGACAGTGTGTTTGCCCCCATGGCCTCGGACCACCTCCCTGGCGGGCTGTCTCTGGACAGGTTGTCGGACGCTGGCTCGGGGCACAGGTAGTGGTGGTTGTGCGCTGCCACTGACTGCTGTTCTCTACTGAGGGGGGTGTTACTGTTATCCCCAGTCTGTGTATCGGCAACGGGTGCTGGCTGCTCTTGTTCTGCACACATATCCCATTACAGAGCCATGTTCTGCACGACATATACAGTTCTATTTCTTATCTTAGACCCGTTGTGAAAACATGACACATTGAAACTTTGGAGACCAATGGACATTAAGTAATTAATGCAGCTGAAAGAGAGCGTATGGAATTTAGATGTGGAGCAGTACTTAAAAAAAGGAGATTGGTTAAGAACGTTTTTTGTGATATAAAGAGGTTTCCAAACCAGGACCACTGACAGTTTAGGTAATGGTTGGCGTTAGATGTTTGGGATATTTCATGAGTTTTGTATGAGCTGTTGGAAATCATCACAGCTGGATTCTGTTTATCATTGTTCTAAGGAAAAAACTGATATAGATGGTGATACTCTCTCACTCAAAGCAGTATTTGCTCTAGTGTAATGACAAACCTGCCTTTTACTATTTCTTATGCAAACTTTGCTTCTACCACAAACACACACCTAACTTATCTACCAGTGTTCGCATGAAAAAATAAAAATAGAACCTGCCATTACTAAAATGTTGCAGGCATGAATCTGGCTATTTCAAAATTTTGGTTGATGTGAAGATATATATAATATTATATATAAACTGAAAAAGGCCTAAATAAATATCAAGATTGATAAGACAAGTCACAAGATGTGCTGTTATTCATGAAGAGTTTCACAAGATAGATTATAAAGGCCTTTCTTTTAAACTGATTTTTAAAGTCAATTTTAAAGCCGAGAAGTATCCAGTCTGTAATGTACTCATGCATGCATGTACAAGTTATACCCACACATAAAGGTTGCAGACAATTGGTTAAAAAATGAGACAAATGATCCCAGTGAAATTGTGTCGATGACTGCAAGACTCAAAGCAGGAGCATGCTGATCTGACCACGTGGAACTAATATTGATTGGTGAAAAGACTAAAAGAGGAATATTCCTTAAAAACCTTTGACAACTCTCGTCATGATTGACTGTCAATCCAAGCATAGGAATTGGATTGAAATAAAACCAAGCAGAAACGTTCACTGTTCACAATCACAAGTTTTGCACTGAACATAAGAAAAGTTAAAAGGATGGGTTTTTTGTTTTTATAATCACACTGAAAGTTGAGCAGCAAACAATTTGATTTGTATGGCGATTTTCCCTGCTCTTTATTTTCTTGTTTTACTTTTAAGCGATGCCTTTATTACGAATGTGAGTATGTGCATCGCATGTGTGTCTGCATGTGTGTATACGCATGGAGTAGATATCTTTATGTATATAGACTGTACATGTGTGTGTGTGAGTGTGTGTGTGTGTGCGATCTCCTTAGTGTGGCTGGTTTCCATGGCTGGAGATGTTGATGTGTTGGGTGAAAAGGGAGTGGAGTCTACAGCGTTGACGATTTGTGATGCTAACCTACGGACCAAGTGCCTCTTCTCCTGCCTCGCGTTGTTTCTATTACCTACTAACAGAGAGGAAAGGATCAATTTGATGGATGCTTTATTACGGTTTGGTTGTTTACATGCATGTGTGTGTCTGTGTGTGTGTGCGCATGTGTGTAACTGTGTGTGTATGTGCTTGCGTCAGCACACACTAATTGAATGTTTTGTGGAAGATTGATAGAGTGCCAAATTCATTTGGTGGGTGTATGTCTCAATAAGTGTTCCATAATACTAATAGTATTGCAACCTCTTTTTTTCTTTTTTTCTTTTTTCGCTTCGTTTTATTTCCCCCGTTTATTGTAGTCTGCAGTTTCAGGTGGTATATTGTTGTGTGGTTACCGTGTCGTGTATTACACATGTTTGCACAGGTCTGACATTCAGTTTGTGTCGCTTGTTTAATATTGTGGTATTGCAAGTCTGTACGCACTTCACCCTCTTGCAATGGTTGGTTACACCTAGGACTGTACACATTTTCTGTTGCGGATAATTTATATTTGGTATCGTGGTCGCCTGTGTGATGATGCACCATCCAGTTCACGCTTAAAATAACAATACGTTAATATAGTATGTGTGTTTTTTTGTTTTTGTTTTGCTTACTGGTGTCCTGTTGTTTTGGATGTGATGCATAAGACTTTTTAGAAAAAGGATTTATGTTTAGTAATCTTGTGCTGTTTGCTTGATGTGTCCCTTAGTTTCTGTTTATTAAAGCAAGGGGTTGAAAAGGGGTGAAGAGCAATTACAAAGTTTTATAAGTTTAAAAAGAAGTGTATCTGTCAACATATTGGCTATTTGTCCCTCCACACAACAGTCGACTTATGGCGATTATTTGACCGCCAGGGGGCAGTCAAACCACTAGGGGCTTATCACGCTATATTCTTAGTTTGGCGTAGTGAGAGAGAGAGAGAGGGCTCTCCCTATCTCTCTTTCTCTCTTTATCCCCAACTAAGAATATAGAGAGGATTAGTCCCACTCGAGCGTTATGCCACCTGGCGGGCAAAAGAGCCAGCTAAGTAGCTCATTGGAATGCCAAAACGAGATCATTTGGAAATTACAGAATGAGATGATTTCCAAATAAAAAATTCACTGCTTTCCTTATATGATATAATTCCAGTGGAGGATGTTTCCTTTTATTTACCCATTTTAATGATTTCATGATTGATTAGGGAAAACAAAAGACATGAGAATTCTCAAAGAGGGGGAGGGGGGTGGGGTGGGGGTGGAAAATTGGTGTTTTTGTGGCAGTCCCAGTCACTGTGTTAAGACTCCTCAAGTTTTCAACCAGGCACACAGCACTGATTGAAGTTTGAAAATGCAGCTGAAAATTGTTGAGGGTGGTTTTCATGTCTTTTTGCTTGTATCCACTGGACCCCAGTAACCCATGTAAAGCATTCCAATTCTTCTCTGTAGTGACATTTTCTTAAGGGCTGTTCTTTTGTGTGTGTGTGAAAAATTTGACTAACAACTATTTTCCCTTGACATATTTCCCCAGCCCCTTCCACCCAACATCCCCCCTCTATTCATGTCCTTTGCCCCAATCTCTTTTGACTTGTAAGATAGTCAACTTATTATTTATCACAAATTTAATATAGACGCATTATTTGTTTGCAGTTGATATTTATTCATTTGGGATATTCTCTATATATTTTGATCAATTACAACAGTTTTGTTGTTTTTCTTTCCTTTTTTTGTGCGCTGGAAAACTTCTAATAACAGCCATGATTATTTTGGGACCATTCTATATTTCTATCCAGAGAGATCAGCTTGAAACTGTATCATAGAAACAACATGCTCAAATGCGTGTACACACACACATATTTACTCATCCTCTTCCTTTACTGTCACTTTACACACACATGCATGTGCACACACGCTTAAATGCATACGTGCACACATGCACACACACATTCGCACACACACACTCTCTCTGTCTCTGTCTTTCTCTCTCTCTCTCTCTCTCTCTCTCTCTCTCTCTCTCTCTCTCTCTCTCTCTCTCTCTCTCTCTCTCTCTCTCTCTCTCTCTCCACACTATTGTGGCAAAGCATTTCCCCTTCAAGAATCTATTGAAATGTATCTTTATTTTGGGTCTCCTTGCAAAATATATTTGCTTAATTCCTTGTGCCATGTGAGGTATGCATCCATGTGCCCCAGTGTCTGTATTTTACTATCAGTTAATACCGCAATGTGCGATTTACCTGTTATCGACTTGGTCATCATTTGTACGTCCCTCAGGCTGTCATAGCAAATGTACCGGTAAAGACCAGCACTGGTATTTATCCCCGCATCGTGCAAAACTCATTGGTAACCAAGAAGGGCGATCGTAGCTGCAGAGATTTTGACGTCTAGTATGTAGGTACCTAATCTGCATCATCATCATGTCATGTCATGATAGTGTGTCATGGGGAGGCTCTGTGTATTTGAATCATAGGGCATGATGCGTTTTGATATCCAGCGTCTCTGTACTCTTCAGATTCCAATGCAGGGCGTAATGGAGCTTCCACCGATAAGAGAGAAACCGCGCTGTATCCAATTCACAGTTCTTTTTTTGTGTGTGTTAAAAAAAAGCAAGCTTTTGAGGACCAAAGATCAAATACCAGCACCAATTGGAAAGTATGCAGCACTTTCATAATAATGCCAATCATGTAGATAGATAATAGATATCGAGATCATAAGATGGAGCTTTCATTGAAAGTGACCTTCATCTGTTGCATGCTTGCCTGTTTCCTGCCATTTATTAGGGAGAGGTCTGACCGTCTTGTGTAATATCCGCGGTAAGATGATACAGGAAAACACCTTTTTTGTGCTTTTTTTAAAATTGTAGAAACGTAATAACTTTCTCATTGATGTGAAAAGCACGACTGACTGTTCAGAGTGATTTGATTTACCCAGCCACGTTGTATGTAACCGTAACCCCCCCACCATCAGAATTGTTTTTGATGGAGTTGTGGGCAGGCATTTCGTTTGGGACCATAGGGGTTGGTATGTGGGCGGTGGCGCCTGGCATTCCCTCACCTCCCCTGCTCCTTGCCCCCCTTCTTTCCCTCATTCTCCACAGGGCAAAGGTCATATACAGCAGGGGGGTATATTTCCACCCTCCTGTCTGGTCTCTTGGAGTGACCTACTTTTAGGGGTGGGTACCATAAGTCTGAATCCAAAGTATAGTGTGGCAGAATTGTGCAGTCTTTTGCATTCAATTCATGAAGCTGATTTTCTGCAGTATCAAGTCACGCTTTTCAAATGCACGCTACATTATGGGATAGATAGAATATACAATTTCAGACAACAAAAGAATGGATTGCTGCAGTCATGTTTGGCTTGAAGTTTGAAAAAAGATAACAGTTTCATATAATTATATAACTGTTTGGGATGAAAAGTAACACGTTACAGCAACCTAAAAATGCTTAATATATTTAATTATGTTTTAGTATTTATAATGTCTAGCTAGATTTAATCTGTTTTGCTGCTTTTGAAGCTTCTTTTTTTTTTATCAAGCCCTTTCTCCCACCCTTTAAAAAAAAAAATCATAATTGTTATGGGAGCTAAAAGCAAAATAATAAGAAATTTTTAAAAATGTCAAACTAGTACCGGTATGTATATCTCCTCAATATGAACATCACATCTGACTGCACGTTATTGTGCAAATCACATTTGCAATGTTGAAAAGATAAGAGAGGAGGAGGGAAAGTAAGCTGTAAGGGAAAGAAGGGTATCCTTTATGATAGGCAGATGGTGAAAAATTCTGCATTGCAGGCATAGGATTTTTCTTTACATATATATATGTAAATACAAATTTTAAAAAATTAAAAATTGGTGTATGAAAGTCACATTTAAAATAATAAGAGAGGAGGAGGGAAAGTAAGCTGTAAGGGAAAGAAGGGTATCCTTTATGATAGGCAGATGGTGAAAAATTCTGCATTGCACTTTGCAGGCATAGGATTTTTCTTTACATATATATATATGTAAATACAAATTTTAAAAAATTAAAAATTGGTGTATGAAAGTCACATTTAAAATAATAAAGGTGGTAATACAATTCTTTCTATGAATTGGTTGTTTGCTCATTTAGAGTTCAAAGCTATCACAGATTTGCCCGAGGTTCTGAAAATGATGAATCACCCTAAAGTGAAAAACCTTCTCATGACATTTGATACATCAAAAAGCAATTGCAGCAAACGAGGCTCGCAGCTAACGCTACATTCCGGACGTATCACGCTTGTCATTTGAGGAGGATTACAACATCAGCATTACGAGTTCTGTCTCAACGGAAAAAAACCGAATTTCGTATCCACACACGGATACAGAGCTGTATAACCGGAGCCAACACATTGTGGAACAACATTTTATGCGTATCGTTTTGTAGCTGTATATATTGTGTGTGTATGTCAGGTGGATTTGTTGTTGTTGTTGTTGTTGTGTGCATTCCGCTTGGTATAAATTATGATTATCCTGTGGCTGGGTTTTTGTGACCATTCCTTTATTTATTGATTTGGTGGTATTTGTTACCAACCTGCTTAGATCTTTGTGTGGTGTCCCCCCCTCTCTCCATCTCCCCTTTTAATGCCCCCCCCCCCCCTTCCCTCCACCATACCCTATTTTGTAGCTTTTAGTCGTTTGTGGGATCTAGCCCTGTTGAACAACATTGCATTGAATAATTTCAATAGAAAACCATTCATAAGAGAGGGTATTGACAGAGCTAGAGTTTCAATATTGAAAAATCGAAATGTTTCCGTCGTGAAATGTGATGCAAGAATTAGTTTCCGTTTTATTGCTGGCGTTTTACTTTTGTTTGCCGCTTTGTTGTTTGTTAGTTGTTTTCTTTGTGTGTGTGTGTGTGTATATGTGTGTGTGTGTGTGTGTGTGTATGTGATGATGATTTGCAGAAAACTATAGACAAGCCAAGAGGAACCAATGAAGACATTAGTAATGGAGATTGTTGCTTTACTAACTCCGTGCTTGCTGTTTTATCAGCTGGGCGTGATATATATATATATTATTATTAGTTGTGTTAGCGAACAAATTGATCAGCAATTAATTGGAGATGAAATGTGTGTGTGTAGCGTTTTTGTCAGAGTTGCTGTTGTTTGAAAATATGCAGTGCGCCAACAGATGTAATGAATTGTTATTGATTGATTAATCTTATTTATTATTATCTATTTTTGTGCGTGCCGTGTATTGGGAGAAAATTTCAATTGACCTTGGACCATTTAATTGTTGTATTACTCCCATCATCAATCCCCACCCCACCCCACCCCACCCCTTCACTCCTCACACAAGTTCTTTGTTTTCCCTCACATCTCTTGTTTCTTTGTTAAAAACAAGCTGAAACTTTCATCTGCGTTTAGTTTTCTGAAATGCTAAAGGTATTCAAATCCTCACTTTCTATGATGGTGTTTTAAATCATGTTCATAATTTTTGTTTTGTAGCTGCTTTTTGTGTGTGATGTCCCCTTCCTAGGCCTTTAAAAAAAAATTGTATTAACCCCTTGACTGCCTGAGAAAATCAAAGAAAGAATCATTGGGCAAATCATGCCATGAAAAAGACAACTGATAGAGACAATCTGGAAAAATGGTCTGGGGATATAACTCTCTTGACTGTGCAAGAGCAAAAGCCAGCATATCAGGTTTATTCCTCTTCATTTGATGACATCATCAGTGATGTCATAGGTCAGTGCGTAATACGTTGGTGACAGTCAAGGGGTTAAATAACTATGATGCTAAGAACCTATAATGAAACTCGTATGATTTATTTCAGGCGTTTCCTTCATTTTCATTCATCTGTGTCGCATGAATCGGCACAGTTTTTACCATCCCATTCAAGAGCGAACGATCAGTAGGTTTGGAGGGTTACATCTGTGTCGCATGAATCGGCACCATTTTTACCATCCCATTCAAGAGCGAATGATCAGTAGGTTTGGAGGGTTACATTTGTGTCGCATGAATCGGCACAGTTTTTACCATCCCATTCAAGAGCGAACCATCAGTAGGTTTGGAGGGTTACATCTGTGTCGCATGAATCGGCACCATTTTTACCATCCCATTCAAGAGCGAATGATCAGTAGGTTTGGAGGGTTACATTTGTGTCGCATGAATCGGCACCATTTTTACCATCCCATTCAAGAGCGAACGATCAGTAGGTTTGGAGGGTTACATGTGTGTCGCATGAATCAGCACCATTTTTACCATCCCATTCAAGAGCGAACCATCAGTAGGTTTGGAGGGTTACATTTGTGTCGCATGAATCGGCACAGTTTTTACCATCCCATTCAAGAGCGAACCATCAGTAGGTTTGGAGGGTTACATTTGTGTCGCATGAATCGGCACCATTTTTACCATCCCATTCAAGAGCGAATGATCAGTAGGTTTGGAGGGTTACATTTTATTAGTTTTACTAGGTTGTGTGTCTTGTCATCATTTCGTGAAGGAAGGTTAAATGGCATTTTTTATTCATTTTGTGAAAATTCCTTGTGTATATGAACACTCAGCTGCTGAAGATTGATTTGTGTGCGTAGAGGCATCAAGTCAACTGTATGTGTTTAATATATCTCAACTGTACCTATCATTCCTTAACACTATGGTTTTTGACATTCTAATATCCGTTGCACACACATAAATCTTCTGTTAGACTAAAGGGGATGACTCGCACATGCAATTATAGTCTTACAACTATCCAACTGTGATAACATCTGTGAGACATGATTCTCGTGAAATTCTACTGTCTGAACTAATTGAAATCCTACTGTTTTCATTCACTATATTCATATACTCAAATATAGTGAATGAAAGTAATATGATTTCATCACATTCATGTAGACAGTAATATTCATGAGAATCATGCCTCACAAATGTCACAGTTTGATAGTCATACGACTGTGGTTGGACATGTGGGTCGGCCCCTAAGGTATGAGATCCCAATAATTCACACATGTCATGGTTCTTCACACAGTGCTCAGAACTCTGTTGTCAACTCGTCTTCACACAGTGTACACAACAGTGAGAACTCTGATATTAACTCGCAGCATATAACAGGTCTTGACTGCTTCATTATTGAGTACGATGAAGCGGTCAGTTTGCTAAAGAATGATCTGACGTGCAAAACGTCATAGCCATTATAAGTCTGTATTTTTTGTTTTGGTGCGGGTCTGAAAGGCGTAAAGGTCATGTTCTTGGGGTGCTTGTGGAACTGAAAAGTGTGAACGTTTATGAAATCAGGTTTGATATGAATGATGTTGAAAGACTTTTCGTTCAGACCAAAGATTCTCTGCTCATAGACTATGTACACAAACCCTGGGAGCATTTGTCAGCAAAGACCGCGGAATAGGTGCCATGAATATGAACGAGAAAAAATTATCAGTATTTGTGGCTGGTCTCAGGAATTAATTCTCTTCCAGGTCGAATGTTCCTTGTCTTGTCAGCAGAATTCACCTGGGAACTCGGTTAATCATGTAAAAAAGTTTCTTGTTCGGTAATGTAGAGTAGTACCTTCTTTTTTTTTACCTCCATGACAAAGACAGGAAAAGTCTCTTTTGGAATCTTTTGTTGCACTTTCCTTCCTCAGTGGTTTTGGTAAAAAGTAACCCCCTTTTCTTTTCTTTTTCTTTTTTAATTCGTCTGACACAGGTTTTTCTTCATTGTGAGCAGACAAAATAAAGAATGTGTTGCGTTCGTAGGATACTTCCCCCCTCTCTCCCCCCCCCCCCCCCCTTCAGCCAAGAGAAACAATCTGTTTTTTGAGCCTGTTGCAGCTAGTCTTCACACCACCAACGAAGAAAACAATTATATGCATTTTCGCTCCTTTGTTTTTGCCCAACAAAGAAAGGAAAAAACAACAACATAAGCATACTTTTACTGTCTGATGCACTTTTTTGATATTGTGTGTCACTCAACTTCTTTTCCTTTTTTTCAATCCCTGAATCCGTTTGAATGCTGTTTTTCTGTCCATGGTTTTAAGGAATGGAAGTAAAGATCATGGGTAAGGAAAGTGCAATAAGTACAAAGGAGTGCTCTTAAAATAAGTTCTGATCTTTTTTTTTTAATCGGTTAAATGCTAGGCCTTTTCAATTAAAATACATCATACAGTGGGGAGCTGATAACTCAAAAATGGGTAACTCAAAAACACGGTATAACTAATTTTGGGGTCCGAAATTTAATGTTTAACGTCCTGATGGGTACATATGCGACATTGTTAACTATGGATATGAGGAACAGCATTGAATGATGTTTTTTGGGTCCCAATATAATAATCTCTATGTTGAAGAAAAGTCTTTTTAACTCAAAATATTGGCTGTCTCAAAATAAAATTTCAGTCCCTTCAATTTTGACTTAAGATCGATTTTTTCTGTAATTTTCTTTTGAACAGTTTTTATTGGCTCTCGTATTCTTCAGAGTTGTCTTAAATGTTCATATTCAAACGTCTGCTCCGGTCTTTTTCTTCTTCTTCTTTTTTAAAATAAAAATAAAATAAAATAATGAGTATGGGTGCAACTTTTCCTGGTATACAAGGATTTCCTGTTTTTGAATTTTACTAGAAAAGGAAATTCCTTTTTTTTTTTAATGTGTCAAACAAGATCTTTGTATGTCTACTGTATTTTTCAAACACTTAAAAATCAGCATTTGTATAAATTGTGGAAAAAGCAAACTAAAATACCTTCATAAATCAATTTTTGCTTCAGCTGCAGGGGGACACTACCCCTGGACCCCGGCCTTTCAGGGTTTTTTCATTTTGTGTAGTTGCACCCATATGTATGTGTTCTGTGCCCTGTGTATGGCAGTGTCGTCTCTGCAGCATATGCTTATGATGCAAGCAGAAGAGCTTGTTTTTCTCCCTGAGTTACATGGTTTTAACTTTCTTTCACCATCTCCCCCCCCCCCCCCCCCCCCCCCTTATCAGCCCAGCTCTTTTCATCTCGCTCTTGTTATGTGTTAATGTTTGTACAAGTGTTGTATCGGTGTTTTCAGCTCTGTGAATGTTTTGTCAGTGTGTGGTGTGTGTGTTCATTTGTGCGCACATGTGTGTGTGTTCATTTGTGCGCACATGTGTGTGTGTGTGTGTGTGTTCATTTGTGCATGTGTGTGTGTGTTTTCATTTCTGCGCACATGTGTGTGTGTGTGTGTTCATTTGTGCGCACATGTGTGTGTGTTCATTTGTGCACATATGTGTGTGTTGTGCGCACATGTATGTGTGTGTGTGTGTTCATTTGTGCACACATGTGTGTGTGTGCATGGTCATGCATGTTTTGCTCTTCTACAGGACTGGGAAAAGTTTGCAAAGAGAAAGAAACGCACTGACAAAATAGCACCATCCCCACTCCTTCTCCCCACCTCTCACTCATATTTTCTGCTGTCAACCTTCCCAACTCTCCCGTTAGTTTACAAGCCTCATTGCGTAACGTGTGCGGATTGAGGATAGAAGAGTTTTTCTGAGTTGCACGGAATGCATTCTTGTTATTTATGTATTTTATGATGAGACTGTGTGGACCATTGCCGGCGCTGAAGGGGCAAGCACATGATGTGATTTGTTAGTCCGAAGGTTGTTCGTTGTTGGGCTGAGCTGTTTAAAAAACAAACGGGTCCTTCTTCAACTGAGTTCTTCCCAGTTTGTCTATGTCCTTAAATCTCTATACCTGTTCATATTTTTAAAAAAACACTTGAGGAATAGAGAGCGTGTGTTAGCAGCATTTCCATATGGTAAGAGTAAGATTGTTATCAGTGGGGGTGGCTTCTTCTCTGAAGAACCCCCGTTGTCCAGGTAACCCTCGAGTTTCTCTGCTCTAACGATCCTTCATGTATGTTTGTTTTTCATTGTTTGTGAGAAGAGGAGGTATGCTATGTCAGTTTATGCAAAATTATTTGATACAATAGGTTTGTTGGGTCACCATAATTATTCGCTTTGAGCTCTTTTGATTTGTTTTAGAGCAGGATGTTTTCTGTCGTTGTTGAGGTGGGGTGGGTTTTTTTAAGAGCAATAACTTTTAGGATTTGTTGTTGTTGTATTTGTGGGGTTTTGTTTTTTTGGATTAGTAGGTTATGTTTTGTTGAATTGATTCCCGGAGTTTATTTCCACAGCTGATGTTGCTTCTGTAGTTTTCAGTTTTGAACGCATTCTAGTTTTATCAAAATATTATGTTCCGGCTTTACTCATCTCTGTTCTGTTGTTATCCAAAGAGATTCATACGAATGTAATTCCTGCTTTGCTTTGCGTTTGTGTTAACATCAAATTGATGTTGACTTTCTGTACCTGAGTTGGTATCTTATGGAAAACATGTGGTCAGGAACACACAGTCCTTGCATTGCGCTCTTTGTTATGCAGTTTATTTGGCTTTTCTTTAGTATTTTATTATTTTTAAATTATTATTAAGTTTTGTTGATCTTTTGAAAAGTTATGCGTAGACAGAAAAGTTTAAAAGTTTTCATGTGCAGTCTGCTTGTACTGCACTTTTATTTGTTTGTATGTTTTTGTGATGTGTTACCAGGAATTAATACACAAAACAACTTATCACGACCCATCCATGTTACAGGCCCCTGCATTGATTATTGAAAGCTAGTAGAGATATTCAGTGACACAACAAATAAATGTGAACAATTCATAATTCCACCCAGACTTAAAACCGACTAGGAAAGAAGTTTCCATCACACGCAATAATTGCATTGATGTTGGGCAATTAATGAGAGATTTGCAACATAAATTTTATATACCAGGGCTCCCAGGGACCCCCATTTGGGGGTCGATGAAGTACTAAAATTCTAAAGGACCCTCTAAAAGAATGTGCAGGGGGTTCCAGAGATGCACTAAAAAAAATTCTTTTTAGCATTCGCAATGCCACTGGGACCCTCTATCCCACCTCTTGGACCCTCTATGCTGTAAGTGAAGGAGTCCCTGGGACCCCTTGTTTTGCGGGACGATTGGGAACCCTGTATACAGATCAAAGGTCAAAGAGTTGATTGAGTACATCATTTTGCTTGTTTGTATGCAAGTTTTTTGTTTGTTTGATCACTTGTGTGTGTTACTGATATTGTTTAACCAACTGCCTGTCTTCATTTCTGAAAGAGCATCCTATCTCCTGCTGCAGGTCTAGGTGAATTTCCTTTAAATTTTGCGTCCACACTGCTATTTACTGATTTGGTTACCACTATCCATGTAGGGATACCGGGGGTGGTGTGTCTTTCGTACAAATAGTTCCCACTAATCTTTCACTCTCTTTGACTGCCTTTTCCCTTTGCTTTCTGTCATCTACTATCTTTCTGTCTTAGTGGCCCATTCTCCTGCCTTTTCCCTTTGCTTTCTGTCATCTACTATCTTTCTGTCTTAGTGGCCCATTCTCCTGCCTTTTCCCTTTGCTTTCTGTCATCTACTATCTTTCTGTCTTATTGACCCATTCTCCTGCCTTTTCCCTTTGCTTTCTGTCATCTACTATCTTTCTGTCTTAGTGGCCCATTCTCCTGCCTTTTCCCTTTGCTTTCTGTCATCTACTATCTTTCTGTCTTATTGGCCCATTCTCCTGCCTTTTCCCTTTGCTTTCTGTCATCTACTATCTTTCTGTCTTATTGGCCCATTCTCCTGCCTTTTCCCTTTGCTTTCTGTCATCTACTATCTTTCTGTCTTATTGGCCCATTCTCCTGCCTTTTCCCTTTGCTTTCTGTCATCTACTATCTTTCTGTCTTAGTGGCCCATTCTCCTGCCTTTTCCCTTTGCTTTCTGTCATCTACTATCTTTCTGTCTTATTGACCCATTCTCCTGCCTTTTCCCTTTGCTTTCTGTCATCTACTATCTTTCTGTCTTAGTGGCCCATTCTCCTGCCTTTTCCCTTTGCTTTCTGTCATCTACTATCTTTCTGTCTTATTGGCCCATTCTCCTGCCTTTTCCCTTTGCTTTCTGTCATCTACTATCTTTCTGTCTTATTGGCCCATTCTCCTGCCTTTTCCCTTTGCTTTCTGTCATCTACTATCTTTCTGTCTTATTGGCCCATTCTCCTGCCTTTAAAAAAAAAAAATCGCCCCTCCGAAATCGGAATGTGTTGGCTGCATGCAGCGGGGAGACCAGTGAAAACTGAAAACCGGACACATACATACCTTACCCATTATGGCCATATGGCCTGGGAGAACTCAGAAGAAGAAGAAGAAGGTTACCACTGAAGAAGGATCAATTAAATCCTTTTTTTTATAGTTATACAAAACTGTATGCAACAACTGTTCATTCATTTAAGTTTTTCTTCTTCAATGCTTTTAGCTATCACGAACCTTGGTCTGAAGTTGAGAGAAAAAGCAACAACTGTTCATTCATTTAAGTTTTTTTCCTTCAATGCTTTTAGCTATCACGAACCTTGGTCTGAAGTTGAGAGAAAAAGCAACAACTGTTCATTCATTTAAGTTTTTTTCCTTCAATGCTTTTAGCTATCACGAACCTTGGTCTGAAGTTGAGAGAAAAAGCAACAACTGTTCATTCATTGATTTTTTTCTTCTTCAATGCTTTTAGCTATCACGAACCTTGGTCTGAAGTTGAGAGAAAAAGCAACAATTGTTCATTCATTGATTTTTTTCCTTCAATGCTTTTAGCTATCACGAACCTTGGTCTGAAGTTGAGAGAAAAAGCAACAATTGTTCATTCATTGATTTTTTTCCTTCAATGCTTTTAGCTATCACGAACCTTGGTCTGAAGTTGAGAGAAAAAGCAACAATTGTTCATTCATTGATTTTTTTCCTTCAATGCTTTTAGCTATCACGAACCTTGGTCTGAAGTTGAGAGAAAAAGCAACAATTGTTCATTCATTGATTTTTTTCCTTCAATGCTTTTAGCTATCACGAACCTTGGTCTGAAGTTGAGAGAAAAAGCAACAATTGTTCATTCATTGATTTTTTTCCTTCAATGCTTTTAGCTATCACGAACCTTGGTCTGAAGTTGAGAGAAAAAGCAACAATTGTTCATTCATTGATTTTTTTCCTTCAATGCTTTTAGCTATCACGAACCTTGGTCTGAAGTTGAGAGAAAAAGCAACAACTGTTCATTCATTGATTTTTTTCCTTCAATGCTTTTAGCTATCACGAACCTTGGTCTGAAGTTGAGAGAAAAAGCAACAACTGTTCATTCATTGATTTTTTTCCTTCAATGCTTTTAGCTATCACGAACCTTGGTCTGAAGTTGAGAGAAAAAGCAACAACTGTTCATTCATTGATTTTTTTCCTTCAATGCTTTTAGCTATCACGAACCTTGGTCTGAAGTTGAGAGAAAAAGCAACAATTGTTCATTCATTGATTTTTTTCTTCTTCAATGCTTTTAGCTATCACGAACCTTGGTCTGAAGTTGAGAGAAAAAGCAACAATTGTTCATTCATTGATTTTTTTCTTCTTCAATGCTTTTAGCTATCACGAACCTTGGTCTGAAGTTGAGAGAAAAAGCAACAACTGTTCATTCATTGATTTTTTTCTTCTTCAATGCTTTTAGCTATCACGAACCTTGGTCTGAAGTTGAGAGAAAAAGCAACAACTGTTCATTCATTGATTTTTTTCTTCTTCAATGCTTTTAGCTATCACGAACCTTGGACTGAAGTTGAGAGAAAAAGCAACAAGATTCTCAAGACTGAAAGCTACGGAGATTTATCCTTGCCTTGGTAAATACCGATTCCCTGATCAAGTAAACAAACAGTCTTAGCTTTTTTCCTCGTGTTAGATTTTTGCTCCATTTTGTACATGTGGCAGATGTTCATTTTATTATGATTAGTTAATTAGTTGCTTTTTGACCTTCAGTTTGTACATTCCATTCCTAATGCTCATTAAGAAAGGCTTGTAAAAACAATATCCCATTTTGTACGGTAATGTAGAAATGTGTGTACACTAGCCTGCGTATAACTTCATGGTAAACCTTTGAATATACTTGTAACAACTATTATTATTGATAAACATGTAAGAAGATTGTAATCGATTAACTATATAAGTAGATATTCATCCAGATTACTTTTTAAAAAAAAGGTAAAACATATGTCAGTTTTGTTGTTGTTGTCGTTCCTTGGCTTAAAGACTCCAGGGATCATCCCAGCAGCCGAAGCAATTGAACACTATGGTACAAATGCACCAACTAGGGATGAGAACATTACGTGTGTGACCGTTTTTTTTTTATTACCTCACCACGTGGGCAGCCACACTCCGACTTCGGAGAAATATATGTCAGTCTAATAGTGTATGTCATTTCAATGGCTTTACTTAGATTATTATTGGTTTTTTTTTTTCTTCTTTAGCATTTTGCTTTTGTTTTAATTTTGATTTGTGTTTATATCTCATTTTTGGCATCTTTGATAAACAAAATACCATTGTTATCTGAAAATGGTAATTGGTACATTTAATGATATACAAAAGAAGTAAAAAAATATATACGTTTGTATTGCAATTCTTAATTGTAGAGCAATAAATAAATATATAATAATTATGCAGACTTTAAAAAAACAACTTTAGGGCAAAAGATAATAATAGATTTTTAAATCAAAGCAAATTTTCAGGTGTGTTTTAGAGGGAAAGTAAAAGTGTGAATATGTTTTTTATGATATGCAAATTTATGAATAGTTATAGCTTTTTTTTTACTGTTGACTTTTTGTATGCTTGTATCTTCAACAACTCTGTCAGATAAGAAGCACAGCAGATCATTAAATTGTTTTTCATTGCGAGGATTGTTATTTGGCACCAGTGAATAATATATTATGGATCATTTGTTCAGTTTTGATTTATCAGAAGGGATGCAATGAATGAATTGTTCGTCATGATGGTGTGAGTGTGTGTGTGTGTGTGCGTGCGTGTATGCGTGCGTGTATGGGAATTAACTAAAACAACATGAGAAAGTAGATCCTAGTTTTTCCAGAACACAATGAGAGCTCTGTGTGTGTGTGTGTGTGTGTGTGTGTACGTGTGTGTGCGTGTACGTGTACGTGTGTGTGTGTGTGATATTTTATGCTTGTGTGCATGTGTGTACGTACATTTGTCAGTGTGCCTGTGTGATTGTACATGATTACTGATCTACACAGAACTACAGGTCTTCCCGCATAGTCTCAGCCTAGGCAGGTTGGTCTATACTGTAAACTGACCTCACTAAAAAAAACATTTCTTCCCTGAGGCTTGGGCCTTGAAATTTTTATTAAAATGACATATGTATTATAGAATGTGTATGATAAAATGATCCCTGGCTTTGCCTGCCAGAACCTAGAAGGACTATGAGGACTTGAGTTGATTAGTCTTTCATTGTGATATCTCAGTTTTGGTGTGTTGGTGCTACTCTTTACGATTGCTGGGGGAAAAAAAGATAAGTAGCAAAACTGAAAGCGAGAAAGGAACTGTGGTGGTTTTTGTATACAATTGTAAAGGAGAAAAAAAAGTAGAGAAAAACAAGAGGAAGGGCTGTTTTTTTCTGCAGTATTTAAAAAAAATCTCCCGAGTGTCAAATCCTGTCAGAGAAAAAGAGTTATAAGTAGGTTAAATACTGAGAAATTAAAAAACAAAAATGATTTGCAAAAAATATGATTGTGTGTATTGTAAACCGGATGATCTCAGTGTGTGTCTGGTATGCAGGGGTTGAGGGATTTAAGTGTATTATGTATGTGCGTGCGTTAGTGTCATACGTGTGCGTGCATGTGTGATTTTTGAAGGGTGATTTTGTACACAATTTGTAAAGGGTAATATTTGTACGTGATTTGAAAACAAAAATACATTGCGAATACTTTTTCAATTTCTAGGAGAACGAATATGTACTTGATAGTGCTCCTGCATTGAATTTTTGTTCTTTCTAAAATTCCCTAAAGGTCTCAATACATATGAACATTTTTTACTCTCATTCCCCATGGCAACACAGTGATAGCCACTGGTCAGATTACTTGCATACCACTGCATTGCCATGGAAAAAGAGTGAAAAATGTTGACATGTACAGAGACCTTTAAAGTATTGGACTCATTTACGGCTGGCCAACTCACATAATATCCTCCCATTGCATAAGTCATAAGTTTCTTCATAAGTTGCATTGGTGGCAACGGTTAGCATATAATAATGTACTTATGATTTATAACATTCTGTACATCCTACACCTTCACGACAACTTTTTCTTGTACTCTTTTTTTAATTTATTATGTTTGTAATTTCTGAGAGGTGTAGCAGATATTATTAGATCCACCTTGCTGAGAGAGAATATCTGAATAATATGCACACACTTAACAGTGTGTGTTCACTGTGTGGCACTTTGTATTATAATGGGAGTTCTTTTAAAAATTTATTATTGTTTTGTTTAAAGAGAACCGTTGGATTTTCTTGTCTTGGTCTTCAATACAGACCAGAACATTATTGTGTATTGTCACACATTTCATTCATTCATTCATTCGTTCATTCATTCATTCATTCGTCAAATCCTTCCTTCTTTCATTCATTTGTTCGTTCATTCGTTCGTTCCTCTCTTCATTCGTTTCATCGTCATTTCCTCACAGCGAGTATTTTATCGTCGATTGTGGTTCAGAGTCTCACCATTTTCACGAGTCTTTCTCGTCTCTACGCGATTCACTTTTCTCCCTCCTCCCCTTCCCTCCCCCCTATCTCCCAGCCCCTCAGCCCCTCCCCCCATTCCCCCTCTTACCCCTATCTTTCTCTAACCACCTCCCCATTCCCCCACCATTTTCCGGCCTGTCTTTGTACCTATCATGTGAGTGTAAATAATGTTTCTCAGTGCAAATGCCCTTTTGTGGCTTGTCTTTGAGTTTGTTTTTATTTTGATGTTATGGATTTCTTGTCCTTCTGCTTGTGAGGTCTTGATGTAGCCCTTTTTTATGAAATAAAAATGCTTCGCTGCGATAACTTTCTGGTGCTGTTTTAAAAAGACAACAACATAGTTTTGGGAATGCATGTTTCTGTATGTCTGTCTTCCTACCGTCTTTGTCTGTCATCTTTTCTCTCTTCCCCCCCATCCTCTTCCTTTTCGCTGTATCCCCATCCTCTCTTTATCTGTCTCTTCCTTTTCGCTGTATCCCCATCCTCTCTTTATCTGTCTCTTCCTTTTCGCTGTATCCCCATCCTCTCTTTATCTGTCTCTTCCTTTTCGCTGTATCCCCATCCTTTCTTTCTCTGTCTCTTCCTTTTCGCTGTATCCCCATCCTCTCTTTATCTGCCTCTTCCTTTTCGCTGTATCCCCATCCTCTCTTTCTCTGTCTTTCTTCCTTTTCTTTGTATCCCCATCCTCTCTTTCTCTGTCTCTTCTTCCTTTTCTCTTTATCCTCATCCTCTCTTTGTTTGTCTTCCTTTACCATCCTCTCTTTGTCTTTCTTCTTTTTCTCTCTGTATCCCCATCCTCTCTTTCTCTGTCTTTCTTCCTTTTCTCTTTATCCTCATCCTCTCTTTGTCTTTCTTCTTTTTCTCTCTGTATCCCCATCCTCTCTTTCTCTGTCTTTTCTTCCTTTTCTCTTTATCCTCATCCTCTCTTTGTTTGTCTTCCTTTACCATCCTCTCTTTGTCTTTCTTCTTTTTCTCTCTGTATCCCCATCCTCTCTTTCTCTGTCTTTCTTCCTTTTCTCTTTATCCTCATCCTCTCTTTGTCTTTCTTCTTTTTCTCTCTGTATCCCCATCCTCTCTTTCTCTGTCTTTCTTCCTTTTCTCTTTATCCTCATCCTCTCTTTGTCTTTCTTCTTGTTCTCCGTTCTCCCCATCCCCTCTTTCCCCGTCTTTCTTCCTTTACCATCCTCTCTTTTGTCTTTCTTCTTTTTCTTTCTGTATCCCCATCCTCTCTTTCTCTGTCTTCTTCCTTTTCTCTTTATCCTCATCCTCTCTTTGTCTTTCTTCCTTTTCTCCCTTCTCCCCATCCTCTCTTTCTCTGTCTTTCTTCCTTTTCTCTTTATCCTCATCCTCTCTTTGTCTTTCTTCCTTTTCTCCCTTCTCCCCATCCTCTCTTTCTCTGTCTTTCTTCCTTTTCTCTTTATCCTCATCCTCTCTTTGTCTTTCTTCTTTTTCTCTCTGTATCCCCATCCTCTCTTTCTCTGTCTTTCTTCCTTTTCTCTGTATCCCCATCCTCTCTTTCTCTGTCTCTCTTCCTTTTCTCTGTATAACAATCCCCTCTTTCTCTGTCCGGTGTGTGTGTGTGTGTGTGTGTGCGTGCGTGTGCGTGCGTGCGTGTGTGTGTGTGTTTGTTTGTGTGGGAGTATAGGCATAAACGAGGATTAAGCCTAATCCAGCTCCTCTGTCACCCCCTTCTTTCTACCCCCATCCCCACCCCCGCAACCTCCCAACAAAATAGGACGGCGAAGATGAAGCACTAATGGTCGTACATTCACGGAAGCAACATTACAAAGACAGTCTGGAATGTCCCCCCTGCCTCTCTTATGCTCCACTAATGGAACTAACTAACTAGAGAAGAGAAGGGGAGATGAACTGCGGAATTTATTTGGGTTGTCGTAACTAGGGCTCTAATAAACGGCTTCGGGGAATTGGGTAAAGAGGGTAAGTTGATCAAAGCAAAGAGCTTAGGTCAAAGTGAATCCAGAGTGCATTTGGTGAGTCTTCAACGATGCTGGATCGAAAAAGCTACAGGGCGGGATCTACTGTTCCGAACCCAGGAACCCTCTCTCCCCTCCCTGCCCCAAGCGTGTGCCTTATACAAGGGTGAAAAATAAGAAATTGACTCGATATTTGCTTTAATAATCACTAATTTGTAAAACAAAAAATCTGGGGGCTTTGCCCCCCCCCCCCCCCCCCCCCTCCTAAACGCCAACAAGAACAATACCCCTTAACCCTTTCACCGCCAAAGTCGCATTTTAGCACCACAGTGATTTAACACCTATGTCACTAAAAGGCATCAAATTGGGGTCTATTATCCAAAGACCCTATTGTCTTAGTTTTGGGAAGTAAGGGTAGACCTTATTTTATATACGTCACAGAAGAATCCCCGATACTGCAGATGGATTTTGTTCTCTACCCAGGTAATTTCAATAGACACTCTTGGCTGAAATGTGGCTGGCGGTGAAAGGGTTAATCCTGGATCTATGCTGCTCCCTGGACACCCCCCCCCCCCTCCCCTCCAGCGGAAACCCCCCTTTACGAATCACTTGGTGCGGCCCTACGCTACTTGGTGCCACAGAAAGATCCGGGATCTATACTGCTCCCTGGACACCCCCCCCCCCCCTCCCCTCCAGCGGAAACCCCCCTTTACGAATCACTTGGTGCGGCCCTACGCTACTTGGTGCCACAGAAAGATCCGGGATCTATTCTGCTCCCTGGACCCCCCCCCCCTCCCCTCCAGCGGAAACCCCCCTTTACGAATCACTTGGTGCGGCCCTACGCTACTTGGTGCCACAGAAAGATTGAATGAATGAAATTCTGCTTAACGTCCTCCGGTCTGGAACAGACAATATATGGGACATTAGTAGATATAAAGATGGTGGGAACGATCCTGGAGGCAATGCGCGGAGGCAGTGCCACACCAGGAAAGTCCCGAACTTTTAACAATACAGATGTGTAATTGCGGTGACACAGAAAGATTGCTAAACAAACCCACCGTATGTAGTGTCAACGGACCAGGCCAAAAAAGGGCGAACGTAAAAATTAGGCCCCACATCTTATCTACGCATTTCTGCGCAGGTCCGCTGTTCTAAATAATTATGCTGCACACAAAAAATGTGCAGACCCAAAGCGTATCCACCACGCAAACACATTACAGACCACACCACCACAAACTCGAACCGTATTTACAGACGGACAAAATCACGCGCGCATACATACACTTCCACACACAGTAACTAACAGTCCGAAAGACACGCATCCACAAACTTCTGAACAAGCGGCGTAGCGAAAGCTGGTTAATGTGTTCAGTGCTGTTTTTTGATTTGTTGCTGGCTGACCAGGTGGGTCTGTATGTTTCCACGATAACGCTTGAACAGAGGGACCTATATAGGACCCTCAAATTGTACGTGCGGATATTTCCAAGACAAGTTCGAAAAATAATGAAAGTCATTTGCCAAAGGTCAAGATCACTGGAGTCGAACATTCTGCCGCGCGGTTGGTGAGCTAGCGTTTTCACGCTCTAGTTGGTACCGCAGCGAATTCCGGTGCGTGCATGCGCACAGAGAGAGAGAGAGAGAGAGAGAGAGAGAGAGAGAGAGAGAGAGAGAGAGAGAGAGAGAGAGAGAGAGAGAGAGAGAGAGAGAGAGAGAGAGAGAGAGAGAGAGAGAGAGAGAGAGAGAGAGAGAGAGAGAGAGAGAGAGAGAGAGAGAGAGAGAGAGAGAGCGAGAGAGAGAGAGAGAGAGTTCAGTTAACAGAAAGGTAAGGTGACTGACCTCAACCTACTTACCCCCAATTCTCCTCTTGACACAGTCTGTTGTACCTGCCTTCTTCGTGTTGCCTGGTCTGATGATCATGGTGGTGGAGATAACAGCTAACTCGCTGTTGTTCTCTGTCAGTATTATATTAGGCTCATTCGTTACTTGAAAAAAAAAAAAAGATGAAGAAAAAAATGGACGGCGCTGCATAGGCGGCTATGCGCTCTCCATGTTGTGGGGGTAGTCCGAATTTCCTCTGTGATTGGAAAATAATACCAGAACACTTTTGTTAGTTTCACCTCTCTCTCTCTCTCTCTCTCTCTCTCTCTCTCTCTCTCTCTCTCTCTCTCTCTCTCTCTCTCTCTCTCTCTCTCTCTCTCTCTCTCTCTCTCTCTCTCTCTCTGTGTGTGTGTGTGTATGGCATAGCTTCTTCTTCTTCTTCTTCTTAATAATAATAATAATAGTGGGGATTTATATAGCGCTCTTTCTCACATGAGCTCAGTGTGCTTTACATTGATAACAAGAACATTAAAGGCAAAGAAATAATTAATCATTAGAAAGTAAAATAAGCACGATGCGTGCACGCAACGTTCTCTTACTTCCTTACACACACACACACACACACACACACACACACACACACACACACAGAGACACACACACACACACACACACACACACACACACACACACACACACACACACACACACACACACACACACACACACACACACACACACACACACATATATATATATATACACACACACACACACACACACACACACACACACACACACACACACACACACATACATACACACACACATGCATGCGCACACACACACACACACTCACACACAATTAATGATACAAGAGTAAAATAGTTACAATATGAACATTCTAAGAAGAAACACATTCACATTCTCAATCAAGTTCCTCATCGGTCACTAGATGGTGACACCTTTGGCCCCGCCACGAAGTGAAAACAGTGGACCAAAGGTCCGCCCAGCTGCCGTAGAGTTTGTCCCTCAGTGATGCTGGGTGTGGCCAGGCTGCTTGTCTGGGGGCTTCGTGGAGCTGGCATAGCTGATTAAGCTTGCATCAGACAAAATAAAACAATAAGCTGATGTCTATTTATTTATTAGAGTCAGAGACACCAAATATCCTAGTGGTTTTTCTTAATGTCCATGCAGTTGAGTTGTGAAACAACAACAAAATGAAAGCTGTCATCCGTGTCACTTTCGCTTCCTTCGCTTTCTTCCTTCCACCAAAGAGGGTTATAAATCTTTGCTTCCATCAGAGAGTATTCCACCCCCTCGTGTACCCTTCACCCCCCCCCCCTTCCCCACTCAGCAGCACCCCCACCCCCGCTCTTCCTTTTCTGCATATCCACATTCCGTTTCTCCCAGCTGACCTGTTTTTGTTTTTCTTCTGTAGTGTTTTAGCACTATTAGGTGGTAGGGAGAATGTGTTAGGACAACCCCCACCATAAAATATCTATGTTAGTACTTTGGGGAGCCCCAGGGGATATAGAAATCCGTACTGGAAAGAAGGCCTGGCTAGGATCAGGAGGGAGGTGGAGAAGGGGGGTGCGGGTGCGGGAAGGGGAATAATTAGGATATAGGCCTACAGGTAAAAGGAAGATGGTTTCTTGCGTTGATGTGATATCTTCTTCTTCGATCTGCTGTTATGCGTCTAAGTAAGAAATAGTTAGGCCCAGCATGTCCGACCTCGGCTGGAGGAAATCGTTTTGAAAGTTTCTTGAAAGAAAAAAAAAGGCAGGAGAATGGACCGGGTAAGGCAGAAAAATAGTAGATGACAGTAAGCAAGGGAAGAGTCAAAGAGAGTGACAGATTAGAGGAAGTTACAAGCACACCACTCCCCCCCCCCCCCCCCCCCACCCGGTATCCCGACCTTCGGCCTGGCCAGCTGGGGCCCATCACGACGACAACCAGAGGAACCTCCATCCAACGACAACACCAGATGTCTGCACGAACCTTTGTCTGCACGAACCCTACAACAGAGCAGACATCTGCCACGATCCGCCTTCCTCCACGACCTTCCCTCATCGCCATTGTATCGTCTCCATCCCCGGGAAGACCTCACCGTCTTCAGGAACACCGTCCATAAGGGTATCTGACCGATTGGACGTTAATCTCACCCTCTCTAGCGCGCGCCACATTTGAATCACAGCTGGCGACAGAGACGGTTCGCCCTGTTGTGCGAGCTACCGCGAGGCAGAGCTTTTCTGACGAGCAAGACCTCGGGATCACTGGGATCGGTTGTTTTCCCTTTAACCCTTTCACCGCCAGCCATTTTTCAGCACACAAAAACCATAGTTAACTGGGTGGAGAAAAACATTTATCTGCAATATTGAGAATTCCTCTGAGAAATGTATAACATTAGGCCTATCCTTACCTCCCAAAATGTTGAAAATGGGGTCTTCAGATAACAGGCCCTGATTTGATGCCTTTCAGTGACATGGGTGTTAAACCATTGTGGTGCATAAATGCGACATTGGCGGTGAAAGGGTTAAAGAGTAAGTTCAGCAGAGACTAGGAACTGCCACATAGCCTTTTGTGTGACTAAGATGTCAGAATTATTGTCTTTGGCAATGTAACTGATTCTTTTGATGCTCTTGCTTCTTCTTTTTGTAATACTCGGGGCTTCTTTTTAAAAACATTTTTTAAATATAAATTTCTATTTAAGACCCTGGGCTTTATTAATAATTTTATTCATTTACCATTGATTTTCATTTCTCTGTCTCACTCTATGCACCTTTACTACCTCCACCCCCACCACCACCCCTCCTCGATCTGACTACCCACACATTCTCTGCAGATTAAACTAAAAAAAGAGAGAGAAAAACTCGGTCAGACTGGAAAGGTCACTTACCTCAGCACCATCTCTCTCTCTCTCTCTCTCTCTCTCTCTCTCTCTCCCTCTCTCTCTCTCTCTCTCTCTCTCTCTCTCTCTCTCTCTCTCTCTCTCTCTCTCTCTCTCTCTCTCTCTCTCTCTCTCTCTCTCTCTCTCTCTCTCTCTCTCTCTCTCTCTCTCTCTCTCTCCCTCTCTCTCCCCCCCCTCTCTCCCTCAACATTTTCACTTTTTACATGATATTCATGGTTGTCGTTTATTATATTCTTTCATTGGATGTTGTTGTTTTTAATTATTGTTTATTTCGATATTTTCGTTTACCACAGGGCTGGGTGTAAAAAAGTATGTATACTTATCTCATTACCCTGTATAAATAAAATTTCGTTCGTTCTCTCTCTCTCTCTCTCTCTCTCTCTCTCTCTCTCTCTCTCTCTCTCTCTCTCTCTCTCTCTCTCTCTCTCTCTCTCTCTCTCTCTGTGTTCCGATTTCGACATTTCACAAGTTTTTATGCAGTTTTGTAGGATAACATGTATGTGAACTCCATCAGTATATGGGGCCTGGTCCTTGATCTGATCAAACTTTTGTTTTCGTTTTCGTGTTTGTACTCTCTCTCTCTCTCTCTCTCTCTCTCTCTCTCTCTCTCTCTCTCTCTCTCTCTCTCTCTCTCTCTCTCTCTCTCTCTCTCTTCTCTCTCTCTCTCTCTCTCTCTCTCTCTATCTCCTTCTCTCTCTCTCTCTCTCTCTCTCTCTCTCTCTCTCTCTCTCTCTCTCTCTCTCTCTCTCTCTCTCTCTCTTCCCACCCCCCTCTCTCTCTCCCCCCTCCCCTGCAGTCTCTCACCTGCGTTGCTCATTTTACTACCAGGTCTAGTGAGGTGGGTGATGGAGAAGGCAGGTAACTGGGTGTTGTTCTCTCTCTAATGACTTCGCCCATTTATCACCCGTTGTAGGTAGTTGCTTTGAATACTAACTGCACAGTCTCTTCACTGTGCGTCGGTCTCTATAACCACGTTTCCACCATCTTTGCTGAAAAAAAGCTCTGTCTGTCTGTTTGTCTCTGAGAGAGAGAATACGAGAGACAACTTGTGTCCAGGGACGGTATTCATGTTGAGATAGCATGAGACTTAGCATGATGCTAACTTAGAAGCTCTTCCAATGTCCTATAGGATTTAATAGGACTTTTGGAAGAGCTTCTAAGTTAGCATCATGCTAAGTCTCATGCTATCTCGACATGAATACCGTCCCTGGCTAATACAAAGCATCTGATTTGTTTCAGTCTGTGCTTTTCTCACACCTGCTGCCATGTCATTCACACCGATTGGCGTGCTTTGTGTACGCATTTGGTCCGCTGTCGTCCATGTTGTTTGGGTCTTAGGGGTAGGGAGACCCAAAGAAGCCGACCTGCTTTGGTGTGCATAGCCTGTCAGCGAGTCAAAAGCAACAAGGCGTGTGCTACCTGTCACACGATTGTCAAACATGCTGGGTCCTCTGTAGAACACAGATGGACACCGAGCATAACAAGGGGAGAATCAGTAAGTGAGGGGGTCCGCTACACTGCACACGATTCTATCCCAATGCGATCCGATTGTGACTGTGTATGTCTGTGAGTCATGATTCACGTGAAATACTTGCCCATCGTTTGTCTGCGTGTGATTGATGATACAGTGAACGAAACGAAAAATGGTGTTTTACGTCCTCTCGGTCTGGAACTGACATATATGGGACATTTGTAGATACAAAGATGGTGGGAACGATACTGGAGGCAATGCCCGGAGGCAGTGCAACACCAGTAAAGTCCCGATTTTTTTGGAACAATACATATAAGTGTAGCAGTAACCACGCCTCGGTTAAACCTCATCGGCTATGGTACCGCCACGTTCAATTGATGATACAGTGCCTATGTTTATATCATCTGTGTTATGCCTACTGATCATACCCTGCTGTATTAATGCTTGTATTTCCTGTAGCTTTTATGTGTTATTTAATGTGGTGTTTTAATCATGCAAAGCGCAAAGATCTCCAGATTAATCGAGAGGCGTTGCGCTATATAAGAAATCATATTATTATTACTTCTGTCTAAAACCAATTCTGCTTTTTGTTTTCCATTGACATATATATATATATATATATATATATATATGCAGATATATATATATAGCATGAAAGAAAAATCTCAGTGAATAGCCAGCTCCTACCCCTACTCTGAAGGACTGAAAAGTTAGTGCATTTGAAATGCAGAATGGTTTGCTTTGATAAAGCTTTCACAAATAAAGACATTGGACACAGAAAAGCTTTATGAAAGCAAACTATATATATTTTTTTTTGGGGGGGGAACACGGAACATTACTCAAAGTTAACGTTAACTGGTTTTGTTTCTGAGGTTCACAAATAAGACATTGGACACAGAAAAGTTTTATCAAAGCAAACTATATATATATATATATTTTTTTATTATTTTTTTTTTCATTTTACAGAATTCAACAAAAGCACAGAACATTAAATATACAAAAGCATTAGAACTAATATAAGCAATTCTACTATTTTTGTTCACTGTACTCGTACGTAGACCCAAAAACACGAATCAAATAATATGTCAGATACAAACCATACAGATGTTTCATCAGATTCGTGTACAGGGGACTACAATTAAATATAGTGAACAAAACTAGTAGGATTTCATCGGATTCATGTAGACAGTATAATTTCACGAGAATCATGCCTCACACATGTCACAATCGGATCGCATAGGGATCGAATCGTATGCAGTGTAGCGGCCCCTTCAGTCTCCAGGGGTGGGTGGGGGTGGGGGGGACACCCAACGGCTGACGGTAATTTGAATGTAAAAGATGCAACGAAGACCTCTCCCACGAGAATAAGATCAAACTATATCATTATATAATGGCATGGAATTACACGAGATACGTTCAGATTAAAATTATAGCCCCGTCGACAACTAAGGCCATGTCAGGGCTGTCACCACGACGAGATACTTGAAATCAAATGCGTTGGCATGGTACAGGTAGTGATGGACTCCCCCCTCTATTTCTGTCTTTTTTCTGTTCCCTTTTTTAAGGAGGGGTGAGGGTGGGGTGGGGGCCGGAACTCCTGTAACCCCTCCCACATCCGCCTCTGTCTAATCACTCATTGTTTACCCAAGATACTTTGTACATCCATCCTTCTTCTTCTGTCTTTCAAGATTAGGCCTAAACAAGTTTCTTTGGCAAAACTGCAAGACCAGCGATTCTGTTGAGGGCCAGGATGTAACACTGATTCGAGACACTGAACTGGGAACAAGGGCTAGCCGCCCTGTTTATTTATGTCATGGAGACAACACGCTTTTGGAAATAACAGGGGATGAACAGAGAGAGAGAGAGGGGGGGGGGGGAGGGCGAGCGAGAGAGAGAGAGAGAGAGAGAGAGAGAGAGAGAGAGAGAGAGAGAGAGAGGGGGGAGGAGGTTATTGGTGACTAAATATCGGAGAAAGTTCTTCTTCTGTGTTCCCAGGCCATATGGCCACAATGGGCGAGGTACGTGTGTGTTCGGTTTTCAGTTTTCACTGGTCTCCCGGCTGTGTTCAGCCAACGCAGTCCGATTTCGGAGGAGCTAAAAAAGAGAAAGTTCAAAATGAAGGCTCGTACCTAACCTTGAATTGTTTGCTGCTATAGGCCTAAGGCTAAACATTCGGAGAAATATGGGAAATCCAAGAAATCTTGGAGTGTACCGTTTAATAAGACGTATAAATAAAATGTATGATGTATCTGTTTGGCAATCTTGATGTATCACAAGATTCAAGTTTTGCGTCAGTTTTGACTAGTTGCTGTTTGTTCATTTGATTTAGTAAACGGCAAATTGAAACCGAATTATCTCTCTTAGCAGAGGTTTGGATCTTGTCAGAGCTTTCTATTTTTCCGTTTTCTTTCCAATCACTTTCTTGCCTTTATTCCTGTACATCTGTTCATTCGTTCATTCTTTTGGTTTTTTTTTTTCAAGCAAAGATGTGTCTTCACTTCTGCTGACTAAAACTGAAACAGAACAAAACAACAGCAAAAACTACCTTCGCGGGTTGAAGAGCGGCACCAGGGGAGGTAATTTCTCCGACTGACAACCAGCGATGCGCAATGAGCGAATAGAATGGAAGGAAGTGGGCCAGTTGGGAAGGAACGAACAGTGGTTGTGGAAGAACAGAATGGAGGAGGGGGAGTTAGCCAACTCGCTAACTAACTAACTGGCTGTCTCTGGCACCCTGACAGCCCACACTTCAAAGACACCGAGCCCCGCTAACAAAAGAATACCTGACTGCTGATTTACACTGGTGACAACTGACAGACGCTTAATAGCTTGGCACCATAGTCGGATTGTTTTGATTTTTTTGGAGGGGGACGAAATTTCGCTGACTTCGATCCCTACTCCCCCCTCCCTCTTTCTCAGACTTCCACATGAAATCTCTCTCTCTCTCTCTCTCTCTCTCTCTCTCTCTCTCTCTCTCTCTCTCTCTCTCTCTCTCTCTCTCTCTCTCTCTCTCTCTCTCTCTCTCTCTCTCTCTCTCTCTCTCTCTCTCTCTCTCTCTCTCTCTCTCTCTCTCTCTCTCTCTCTCTCTCTCTCTCTCTCTCTCTCTCTGTAACCACACATTCAAATAAAGCGTGAACACGCTAGATCAACCATGCAGTCGTGCGGCAGAATTGTCGGCTCCAGTGACCTTGACCATTGACCAATGACCTTCGTTTTCGAACTTGGCCTGGACATCCTAACTACCTATCCGCAGGCAAACACATTAGCCTCCTTTGGTCTGGCTCAGTTTGTTAAATAGTGGTGTTTTGTTACGGTATTGCATCTGTGTTGTGCGGTTCATGACGGGATCCGCCATGTCTACTATTCTGTACTAACACGGGTCACTTGGCTGGTTTGAGATGAAGACATATGGTAATGCTTTCTTATTAGAAGT
>CM065682.1:59913453-59918453 GCA_017654935.2 Phymorhynchus buccinoides
GGCCTACATAGATTCGCTTTTTAAAAAAAAGACTAGGGGAGAGCACTTCGTGAAAATGAGAGTTGATTACCTCCACTTAATCGGTCAAAACCACGGCAACCATGGCGGCATGGTGTCGAAGCTTGAAACTGCAGGATGCCAGTCAGCGACTTGCAAACATTTTTTTAATAGAAAAAATAAGGGGTGGCCAGATGTTACAAAGTGATAAAACTTGCAAACTGTCACGTAAAAATAGAAATTACATCAAATTTAGAATGACGCACTGCGTTCTACATGTTGTGTGCTTCCTCAAACACACGAGGTGACGGCTTGGGATCTACCTGAAGGTAGAGTAACTTCCCCTGTTTGAGCGATTGAATTAGGCGAGATCACTCCCACACACCATGGAATTACTCCCCTTAATTCAGTATTTCTGAACAATTCCTATTATGAGAGGACAATATCAAAGGAAAGGGCGAAAAGAATGAACAAGAAAAATGCGAAAGGAGAAAGGGGAAAAACAACAACAATGGGTAAAGGAAGACCCAGTGATTGTTTTGGTTTTTCCTTCCCCCTTTCAGTCCATGAAGCATGAAGGTGGTTGGCACATGAAGGTGGTTGGCACATGAAGGTGGTTGGCACATGAAGGTGGTTGGCACATGAAGGTGGTTGGCACATGAAGGTGGTTGGCACATGAAGGTGGTTGGCACATGAAGGTGGTTGGCACATGAAGGTGGTTGGCACATGAAGGTGGTTGGCACATGAAGGTGGTTGGCACATGAAGGTGGTTGGCACATGAAGGTGGTTGGCACATGAAGGTGGTTGGCACATGAAGGTGGTTGGCACATGAAGGTGGTTGGCTTTACTGCACCAACACTGATACGCTGGCACTGTGACATATGGACGGACAGAGAGGAGGAGGAGGAGCCTCGGTTTACATAACGTAATCTATTAGCACTCTGTGTGCGTAAACGCAATTGGCAATGTGAAGACTGATCGCTTGAAAGGTTTCCTATTCCAAATTTAAAACCCTTTCAACGCCAGCCATTGTTCACCCAAAACTTTCGGTAAAGGTCAAGATGTGCCACCCCCCCTACCTATCTCGGTTAATTCTATTTTTCCGTTATTGCCTTTCTTACCATACATAAAGCTGCATTTTAGGAACATTTTTAGATAATAACCTTTTTGGAATACTAACCCTATCCCTAACCCTAGCCCTAAACCTAACCCTACCCACAACCCTATAAGACGGAAAAACGCAACGAACCACAACTGTGACAAATCGCGGTGTACTGCAGTACATAGTGGGGGGTAGGGTTAGGTTTAGGGCTAGGGTTAGGGATAGGGTTAGTATTCCAAAAAGGTTATTAGCTGAAAATGTTCCTAAAATACAGCTTTATGTATGGTAAGAAAGGCAAAAACGGAAAAATAGAATTAACCGAGAAATGCAGGGGGGGGTGGGGGGGTGGCACATCTTTACCTTTTAAACTTACCTGGGTAGAGAAAAGATACGGGAATCCTCTGTGACGTGCATAAATATGGCCTGTCCTTTGCTCCCAATTTTTTTGAACATAAGGTCATTGGATACCAGACCCTCATTTGATGCAGTTCAGTGACACAGGTGTTAAATCATTGTGGTGCTAAGAGGCGACAGTGGCAATGAAAGGGATAAGCCGCCCATTGTCCAAGTTCTTGCTAGGATTTATTAATTAAAAGACAGGCAACGTGGGAGCCATCTGTCTGCCTCATGCATCTCTAGACGAGGGAGAAAAATCCGTTTAACGTCCTCCGACCTGGAACAGGCACACGTGGGACATTTCTAAAATGTAAAGATTATAGTGGGACGATCCTGGAGGTACTGCAATACCAGGAAAGTCCCTATTAAAAAGAATCTAGACGAGGGAGCCACAAAGTCATACCTTGACAGGGAGATTCTTGCTGTCCCTAACAACCACTGATGAAACTCAAATAAGCCTTTGAAAGTAACCCACTTTATGAATGCTATTTTGTGTCTTTTATTTTGTCAGTGTTTACTGATGATGTATGGATCTGAACGCATTGTTTTTCTGCAACCCTTCAACATCATCCACGACAATCGGAAAAACATCGAGCTAACAACCAGTGGGCCTGTATTCACATTGAGATAGTATGAGGCTTATTATTGTGATATGACGACAGGATGAAAAAAAAAGCTTTGTTTAGCTTATTCCTTTATCGTCAATAAAGATCATTTTGACTTGACTTGACTTGATGTATGTTACAAGTCCTTCTAAAGTCCTACTACATTAGAAAACAACAACTTTAAGACATAATGATGATAAGTCTCATACCATCTCAATGTGAATACAGGCCCAGATAACTCTAACAAGTAAGTAATAATTATGTGTGGTCCTAGATACCCCAGCGCAAAGGGAAAATGAGCTGCCAGCTTGTGTCTACATGTTGCAACTTGCTGGGTCTACATGTTGCAACATGTTGTGTCTATATGTTGCAACATGTTGTGTCTACATGTTGCAACATGTTGTGTCTATATGTTGCAACATGTTGTGTCTACATGTTGCAACATGTTGTGTCTACATGTTGCATCACGTGAGGGCTCATCCGAAAGCTTTTATTTGGCCAATGACAGGAATCAGCCTCCCGAAATACCTGTCGTCGGAGCCACACGGGGTTCTGTATAATGGTAATCTCATCACTTGCGTGGGATACCTGTAACTAGTGTAAGAAAAGAACCCACGTGTGTGTGTGTGTGTGTGTGTGTGTGTGTGTGTGTGTGTGTGTGTGTGTGTGTGTGTGTGTGTGTGTGTGTGTGTGTGTGTGTGTGTGTGTGTGTATGTGTGTGTGTGTGTGTGTGTGTGTGTGTGTGTGTGTGTGTGTGTGTGTGTGTGTGTGTGTGTGCTGCTTGTGCATGCACGTGTTTGCGCACACGTGTGTGTAAAGGAAGATTGGAGGGGGGGGGGGGGGGGGCGAAACACTTTGGTAGCTTTCCCGTAGTGTAACATCACTGAAAACAGAAACACAACAATATACATGTTCCTACTTTATGAAAAGGTAACATTTAAGGGAAAGCGGGTAAAACTGAAAGCAGTTTATTAATGGCAAAAAGGTGGAGTGGTGTGTGCGTGTGTGTGTGTGTGTGTGTGTGTGTGTGTGTGTGTGTGTGTGTGTGTGTGTGTGTGTGTGTGTGTGTGTGTGTGTGTGTGTGTGTGTATGTATGTGTGTGTGTGTGTGTGTGTGTGTGTGTGTGTGTGTGTGTGTGTGTGTGTGTGTGCTTGTGCATGCACGTGTTTGCGCACACGTGTGTGTAAAGGAAGATTGGAGGGGGGGGGGGGGGGGAGCGAAACACTTTGGTAGCTTTCCCGTAGTATAACATCACTGATGATTCAAGTCACCAGAAAACAGAAACACAACAATATACATGTTCCTACTTTATGAAAAGGTAACATTTAAGGGAAAGCGGGTAAAACTGAAAGCAGTTTATTAATGGCAAAAAGGTGGAGTGGTGTGTGCGTGTGTGTGTGCGTGCGTGTGTGTGTGTGTGTGTGTGTGTGTGTGTGTGTGTGTGTGTGTGTGCGTGTGCGTGCGCCTGCGCGTGTGCGTGCGTGTGTGTGCGTGTGCGTGCGTGCGTGCGTGCGTGCGTGCGTGCGTGCGTGTGTGTGCGTGCGTGCGTGTGCGCGTGCGTGCGTGTGCGTATGTGTGTGTGTGTGTGTGCGTGTGCGTGCGCGTGCGCGTGCGTGTGTGTGTGCGTGTGCGTGCGTGTGCGTGCGCGCGCGCTAAGTATGCCAAGCAAAACAAGAGGGCAACGCCCTATAAACGTAGTCCCAGTTACCAGCAACACCCACCCACATTATACTCTCTCACACACAGACACCCAAAATAGAAAAAAATAGGAACATAAATTGTATGCCACTTGTTGTAAATTTAGAATGATCTCCCCTGAATTTCATTAAATAAGACCAAACTGATGAAATTCAGGCGAGTTAATTTTGGACTCTATGGTCATTGTGTATCTTTGTGTTTAATAATTTCCTGTATTGGTATAGCATTGCTTAGAAATAAGATATTTTGCAACAAAATAGTATTAAGTAACCCCTTTTGTGTATACATCTTTTGGTTTAAATCCACTCACTGTATTTTAAATAATCAGTGGGGTTTTTAATATTCAAATATTTCTCATTGGGATTACGTTGATATGGCTTGTCGTTCTGTTAATCTGACATGGTGGGCAGCATCTGCAAACTCTAAGGAATCATTGCACCAAGTGTTATTACGATCGGTGTAGTGGTTTAGGTTATATGGACTGAAACACATTTTGGTTACACACAGACACACACACACACACATAATGTACATACAGACAGCAGAGAAACGCACAGCTCTCGTCCCCATCGTAATGTAGTCCCGTTCTTATAGAACTGGGACCAGGGACACCCTAGTATTCTAGTCTCCTTGCTGGGACTACACAAAAAGGGGAGAATTAAGAGAGAGAGAGAGAGAGAGAGAGAGAGAGAACCCCGAGAGAAATAATTTCCAAACAAAAAATTAAAATATTGAAAAACAAACAAACATACAAATAAACATTGAAAGGAAGTTAGTTGACACCTGGCAAACATTTTCTTCTCCTTCGTCTTCTTTATTTTGACAGCTTTAGTACAGTACGAGCTCTTCAGTTGCTTTTTAGCTTTATGCTCTGCTTCCCAATAAAACACAAAACACAAAACTCGATTGGCTTGCTTTTGTGAGGTTGAAATTCCTCAGTTTATGCCAGGCATCACAGAAAATCGCGAAACGGTAAAAAAAAAAAAATGTCGATGCTCCAACAAGAATTCTAAGAATTTGGTAATTATTGTTTGAATGATGATCCTGCCAAACAGTTGGAGTGAAAAAGTGGTCAATTATATTGAACACAGACTTCTTATTTCTATAGACTACCAGACTTTATTGTGTTTTGTATTTGTTAAAAAAAATTCCCCATTAAGCCCAACACAGACAGCTAGGCCTACCTTCTTTGTGGAAATAAA
>CM065682.1:59923453-59933453 GCA_017654935.2 Phymorhynchus buccinoides
CTCTCTCTCTCTCTCTCTCTCTCTCTCTCTCTCTCTCTCTCTCTCTCTCTCTCTCTCTCTCTCTCCTCGTTGATTTCTCCCTTTCCTTGTGATGCACTGTGACCCATGGCCAATGTATATTAAAACATTTCAGTGTCCAGTGGTCTTTCTCTTTTCTCTTTTTGACACGGGCTCTTGTGAAAAAATCTTTAAAAAATGTTATTATGATTGGTGCAGTAATTTAGGTTAGGGGAAGGTGGCACACGTTTCCGTCACCACACACATACAAACAGAGACAGACAGACAGACAGAGAAAAGCATATATATGCCTCCATTCGGTAGCAAAATTAGCCTAGGAAGAGTCTTTATTATTATCAATATCTGTATTGTTAACAAAATCGGGACATTCCTGGTGTTGCACTGCCTCCGGGCATTGTCTCCGGGATCGCTCCCACCATCTTTATTATTATCCACCAATGTCCCACATGTGTCTGTTTCATACCGGAGGACGTTAAACGGATTTTTCATTCAACATTAGCCTAGTTACTCCGGTTCTTGTAGACAAGGCGAAATACCAACCGGGCTGATAATCAACTTACACCAGAACTGGTTATAACAGTACCTCCAGGATCTGCTCAGAGCATTGAATGATGGTTGGTTGATGGTTCGTCCTGTATGATTGTGCTGCTTTGCAGTCGAGTGCCGGGACGTAAAGCCTGAACTTTCACTCACCAACGGCTGATGTTCCCTTGAGCAACAACACAGAAGCCACCGTCACAGGAATACAATGTGAGATGGTAATAACATAGCTTTGGAATGCCCCCCACCCCCACCAACCCTCTCTCTCCACCATCATAGCCACCATCCCGGAGGGGGGTGGGGGGTGAGGGGGGTTTTCTCTGTGCACTATGCCGGTATGAGTGCTGACTTTCCTGGTTTTTCTTTGCTGACACCTGTGAAAGACGTTGAGCTGACAAGCGTCCTAGGTGTGAGAAGACAAACATGCACAACATAATTATACATACTATTGTTATTATTGGTGCGCAGAAAGACCGCATACAGAGCTCAAAGATACTATGGATACATATAGACAGACAGACAGACAGACAGACACACGCACACACACATACGCACACACGCACGCACGCACAAGCACACATACACACACGTACGCACGCGCACGCACGCACACGCACGCACACGCACACACACACACACACACACACACACACACACACACACACATCACACACACTTACTCTAAATGCCTACATTCATAATGCAGTTTACGGTATACTCCATCAAGAAAATTTCACACATCAAGTACGGTCAGGCAACATTTAAGACTATCATTTTTGGGGTAGTGGGGGTGGGGGTGGAGTCTACCTGTGCAAAGCATACAAACACACAAGCACAAAGCATACAAACACACAAGCACAAAGCATACAAACACGCATGCACAAAGCGTACAAACACACAAGCACAAAGCATACAAACACGCATGCACAAAGCATACAAACAGGGAGTTCCAGTCTCGGATGGTTTTGGGGAAGAAGGAATTGTTTCTGTAGTCAGTTCTTGGGGGGATTCTTTTGAATTGTAGGTTGTGGTTGTGTCTTCTGCTGCTGGGGGGTAGAGGTTGGAGGGAGCTACACCTGACGCAGGCTAGTCCATATTGCAATTGTGAAGAACATGCCAAGCCTGGTTGCACGGCCGGCGTTCAGCCAGAATAATAGTTAGGCCTATATTTGAGATATAGACATGAATGAACCTGATCGGATTTGCTTTCACGTCAACGAATAATCCGTTCATTAACATGAGTGTTATGACTCGTCATACAATGGTTGCCCGATGTTCAGTTGTGGCGTGATCCAACTACTGTACTGACAGCAACTCAAGCGATGCCAGCCATTGTGCCCACGCGCGGCACTCGTGGGGCTGCTACTACCCCGTTTTGTCCTTTTCTTGTTTTGGTCCTTTCCCGTCTGGTTCTAGGATTCGTGAACTTATGACGAGGTTTTATCATTCCGAGGTTGCGAAATGCCTCGTCATCAAATTAGTGATGCTCGTGAATGGGGTTACAGTGGAACCTCTCGTATAAGACCTCCCAGTATAAGACTCCCTCCCATTATAAGACCTTCTTCTCTGAGACATTGCCCTTCTTTGTAAGTATTAAAATGATCTCCCTTATAAGACCCCTCCCTTATAAGACCTCATTTCGGATGATTTTTGAAGGTCTTATAAGGGATGTTCCACTGTATTAACAAGACTCCCACTTTCCCTACCTGCTATCTCTATTGGCTCTTTACTCAGAGGGACTTTTGTTACTTAAAGGCATAGCAGCAGACGATCCCAGGAATCGGGTCTCGCTAGTCGAGTCCGACACAACAGGGGAAAAAAGAAGGGATGAAAGTGCTGCTAACGGCAACAGCGACGCAAATGCGGCTCGCTTCCATGCTTAATGTAGTAAATCTGTTTAACGTTCTCCAGTCTGGAACAGACACATATGGGACATTAGTAGATGTAAAGATGGTGGAATCGATACTGTAGGAAATGCCCAGAGGCAGTGCAACACCAGAAAAGTCCCGAATTTTTTAACAATACAGAAAAGTATAATTAATTAAATGTTGCAAATGCCTTTTATACGCCGGCTGTGCATTTAATTGGTTGACATTGTCATCAAGCCTGGGCCAATCGTAAAGTCAGAATGAGAGCTTATATTATTATGATTATTGCTCTTCTACAGGAACGGAAGCCATGTTACTACTTAGTATTTTGTGAATGAGTGACTCACAATGTAGCAAGGAGGCTTTTGCGATGGCACTTGAAGCAAAGATATTCTAACAGGGTAAGATGGATTACTTAAAAGCTCGGCGAACCGGGCTGATAGAGTTATCGTTAGTGGGGACAGTACACTTTTCACAGTGGAGGCTATCCAAAAACTCGGACTGGAACTTGAACGGAGAATTCAACTGGCCTATCGACGTGTAAATGTGTCCTGTTTAAAAGGGACATAACCAGTGTTTCTGTTCTCACTACTCATATAGGGAAAAGAGACCGGATGCTTATCTTCCCCTTTAGAATATCTTTGCTTGAAGTGCTGAAACCTTGGGGAGTACTTGGCTGAGGGGGAATCTTCCTCAATGCGTTCTTACCGCTGGTATTCTCTCCAGAATAGCGATTGCCTCCTCTGCTACCTGGACTCTGAGGTTACAGTCGTAGGCCTAGGCCTACACGGCTGACAAGAACACAAAATTAATTTCAAGAACCATTAAATTTCATCTTTTCCTATTCATTTGAGTTTAAAGACACACTGACCCACCGCGATTAAGTCCCTTGTTTTTTTTCTGGGTAGCTGTGACCCACATACAAATGCCCCCAACTTCAAATTGAGGCTGCTCTTTAAAATGATGTTTGGTTTTGAATTTAGGGGCATTTGTATGGCAGTCAAACCTGGTCAAAACAAGATTTTTTACCAGCTATAAGAGGGAAAACCCGTGAAACCCGTGATTTTGACACGTGATCTGGTTGGGTCTTTAAGAAGAAATTTAACGTACTTAGACCTACTACATCATTTGATTTTACTACTTGCTCGATTTGCGTTGAACTTTACAATAAACGACATTAAACATTCCTCTTCTTCCCCTCCTACAACTCGGTCTATAGTTTTCTAATTTAGAATAATTATACTGGACGTGCACTTTATATAGATAGCATTGAAATGGGAACTACAATGTCCTCTCAGCTAGATTCTACTGTGTAGCTTTCCCTCCTCCACCCCCCTTCTCTTTCTACTGTATCGAGAGAGAGAAAACCCAAACCAAAAAACAATCCATTATAGCACACCTTACTTTTTGTTCATTATCATTTTTTCATTATTATTAACCACGACTGATAAAATTAATGAGGTAAAATTTTTTATTTGAAGTGACGAAAACTGCACCGCTGTTCTTTCAATGAAAGATCAGAAAGTGGCCAAATTTTAAGAAAGGCGAAACGGGAATGGACGTAATAGGGGGGGTACCTACTCTATGAACGATGTGAGACAACATACCCCCCCCCCCCCCAACACACACCAGGGGCGGATCTGAGGGGGGTTTCCTGGGTTTCCGGAATCACCCCACCCCCACCTCCCGCTAGCTACTATCTTATACAAGGGTACAAAGTAAGAACATGACTCGAATCTTGCCTTAACCCCTTGACTGCCTGAGAAAATTAAAGAAAAAATCATTGCCATGACAAATGCAAAGACAACTGATAGAGCCAATCTGGTCAAATGGTCTGGGGATATTACCCTCTTGACTGTGTTAGAGAAACAGCCAGCATATTAGGGTTAATCCTCTTCATCTGATGACATCATCAGTGATGTCATCAGGTCAGTAAGTGATACGTTGGTGGCAGTCAAGGGGCTAATAATCACTACACTTCAAACGATTTCGGGAGCTTCGCCCCCTGGGCCCCCCCAAAGGGCACTGATGCCCCCTGGGCCCCCCCAAAGGGCACTGATGCCCCCTGGGCCCCCCCAAAGGGCACTGATGCCCCCCTGGGCCCCCCAAAAGGGCACTGATGCCCCCTGGGCCCCCCCAAAGGGCACTGATGCCCCCTGGGCCCCCCCAAAAGGGCACTGATGCCCCCTGGGCCCCCCCAAAGGGCACTGATGCCCCCTGGGCCCCCCAAAAGGGCACTGATGCCCCCTGGGCCCCCCAAAAGGGCACTGATGCCCCCTGGGCCCCCCAAAAGGGCACTGATGCCCCCTGGGCCCCCCAAAAGGGCACTGATGCCCCCTGGGCCCCCCAAAAGGGCACTGATGCCCCCTGGGCCCCCCCAAAGGGCACTGATGCCCCCTGGGCCCCCCCAAAGGGCACTGATGCCCCCTGGGCCCCCCAAGGGCACTGATGCCCCCTGGGCCCCCGAAGGGCACTGATGCCCCCTGGGCCCCCCCAAAGGGCACTGATGCCCCCTGGGCCCCTCCAAAAGGGCACTGATGCCCCCTGGGCCCCCCAAAAGGGCACTGATGCCCCCTGGGTCCCCCCAAAAGGGCACTGATGCCCCCTGGCCCCCCAAAAGGGCACTGATGCCCCCTGGGCTCCCCCAAAAGGGCACTGATGCCCCCTGGGCCCCCAAAAGGGCACTGATTACCCCTTAACCCGGAACCTATACAGCTCCCTGGACACACACACCCCCGGCGGAAACCCCACCCCACCCCCCTTATGAATCATTTGGTCCGCCCCTGCTCACGGATGAGCGGAGGCGTTTGGCGCACAGGGGGTTCGTTGGCATGTGTCCTGCTTTTTGCACCTTGGAATAATAACAGTTACAGACGTACCGTAACGGCAAGCAATCCACACAGGCGTGCAGGCATGCGCAAACAACGCACATGCACACACACACACACAAGACAGACAGACAGACACCGACAGACACAGACAGACAGGCACACAGACAGACACAGACAGACAGACACCGACAGACACAGACAGACAGACACCGACAGACACAGACAGACATGCACACAGACAGACAGACAGACAGACACAGACAGACACACAGACACAGACACAGACACAGACACAGACACAGACAAACAGACAGACAGACACAGACAGACAGACAGACACACATACGCATACACACACACACACATGCACGCACGCACATACACACACATAGTGACATACACGCGCGCACACACACGCGCACGAACGCACACACACAAACAGAGAGAGAGAGAGAGAGAGAGAGAGAGAGAGAGAGAGAGAGAGAGAGAGAGAGAGAGAGAGAGAGAGAGAGAGAGAGAGAGAGAGAGAGAGAGAGAGAGAGAGAGAGAGAGAGAGAGAGAGAGAGAGAGAGAGAGAGAGAGAGAGAGAGAGAGAGAGTGTGCATTGCGCACAATGCATAGAATACACACGCATGTAAAGCACACATTTATCTCTACTCAACGCGCGCACGCATTTATATTACATAAATAGTGTAAAGAAAACGAATGAATGCATTAGTGAAGACATAGAGCGGAAGACAACGAACGAACGAAATTTTACTTATACAGGGCAATGAGATAAGTATGAATACTTTTTTTTTTACACCCAGCCCTGTGGCAAAAGAAAATATTTAATAAAAACAAAAAAACAAAATATGCAATGGAAAAGCACAACAAACAATGAAATGCAAAACAGCAAAAACTGACAACATCAATTCAGATTAAATCAGAGAGAGAGAGAGAGAGAGAGAGAGAGAGAGAGAGAGAGAGAGAGAGAGAGAGAGAGAGAGAGAGAGAGAGAGAGAGAGAGAGAGAGAGAGAGGGAGAGAGAGAGAGAGAGACAGAGAGAAACACAGAGAGAGAGAGAGAGAGAGAGAGAGAGAGAGAGAGAGAGAGAGAGAGAGAGAGAGAGAGAGAGAGAGAGAGACAGACACACACACAGAGATAGAGACAGAGACAAAGAGAGAGAGAGATTACAAAGCCCCCCCCCCTCCTTTCCCCCGTACACATGGCAGTTTTTTCATATAATTTTGTTTATGTACACATCTGTATTGTTTAAAAAAATAGACTTTACTGGTGTTGCACTGCCTCCGGGCATTGCCTCCAGGATCGTTCCCACCATCTTTATTTATATCTACTAATGTCCCATAATGTGTCTGTTCCAGACCGGAGGACGTTAAACAGATTTTCCTCACATGGCAGTTTATTTCCATTGTGATAGATTGCTGAGCCAAACGCGCCAGCTGAAAGCATTACACCACTGTGCATCAATCATGTTGACAACAACAACAACAACAACAACAGAATAGATGCATCGGGTGTATGCGATTAATAATGCTATTCTCGGTGCTTGTCTTTGCTGTTGAAAGTTTGACGATTCAGACGTTCAACCAAAAAGTGTCTTTGGTTCAGCTGCCAACAAAAAAACCACCCGTCCACATACAAAACAAAATTAAAAAAAAGTAACAGATTAGAAAACGCTATCAGAGTGCACGCCAACGTAGTAAAAGAAACAGTACAACACAAATGAATGTTCAGTTGAAAACACAGAAACAATGAGTAGGCTCGGAAGGTGGAGAGGACGACACGGATCGATAAACTAAACTAAAAACCGCCTCCAACTTCTTTAATTTGAAAACAAACAATCCAGTTCTGGACTCACTTGTGGCCGTGTGCCGTCTTCACGCTATCAGCAAGCATTGGCTGTATTCTCCCACAACTGCCTGAGTGAGTTGGAAGTAAATGGTGCAGTCGCAGCCAATATTCCTTCCGACCTGTATGTAATGACATGAACTCTTTTTTTTTCTTTATTACAATTCTATCACAAAATAGCACACACGGTATTTTTTTTTAAATTCACCAGCCCTAGCGTACGATTTTTGTTTTGGTTAGTTTAGACAAAGATTCTAAAAGGGTAAGATGGACTACTTAAGAGTTACAGCGAACCGGGCTGATAGAGTTATCGTTAGTGGGGTAGTTATACACCATTCACAGTGGCGGCTATCCAAAAACTCAGACTGGAATTTGAACGGAGAATTCAACTTGCCTATCGACGTGTAAATGTGTCACGTTTAAAAGGGACATAACCAGTGTTTCTGTCCTCACTACTCATATAGGGAAAAGAGACCGGATGCTTGTCTTCCCCTATACAGTCTTTGGTTTAGAACGCACCCATGGGTAAATACTTGTACATTTTGGTTAATATATATAAATATATATTTTTTTGGGTTGGGGGTGGGGGTGTCCCTATAATACAAGCTTGTAACTCTCTGTCTCTCTCTCTCTCTGTCTCTCTCTCTGTCTCTCTCTCTCTCTGTCTCTCTCTCTCTCTCTCTCTCTCTCTCTCTCTCTCTCTCTCTCTCTCTCTCTCTCTCTCTCTCTCTCTCTCTCTCTCTCTCTCTCTTTCTGTAATGAACGAGAGTACATGGCAACTCTGCCTTTTCCCTTTGCTTACTGTCATCTACTATCTTTCTGTTCATTCTCTTTGACTCTGCCTTTTCCCTTTGCTTACTGTCATCTACTATCTGTCTGCCTTACTGGTCCATTCTGCCTAAAATCTTTATCCTTGAAAAATAAAGTTAAAGTTTTCAAAGTTTTCAAGTTCTCTCTCTCTCTCTCTCTCTCTCTCTCTCTCTCTCTCTCTCTCTCTCTCTCTCTCTCTCTCTCTCTCTCTCTCTCTCTCTCTCTCTCTCTCTCTCTCTCTCTCTCTCTCTCTCTCTCTCTCTCTCTCACTCTCCTTTTCGCTTGCTGGCATGCTCGAATTTTTTGTTGGGGGGAGGGGGGGGAGGAAGACATGTCTGCCCCTCTCTCCTCTGAGCCAGGGGGGGGGGGGGGGGGGGGGGCGCTGCGCCCCCCCCCTTATTCCTACGCCACTGCGGGGATGGAGGGAGGGGCAGAACGGAAGGTGAAAGAGAAAGAGAGAGCGTCGAAAGTTAAAGAGAGAGAGAGAGAGAGAGAGAGAGAAGAGAGAGAGAGAGAGAGAGAGAGAGAGAGAGAGAGAGAGAGAGAGAGAGAGAGAGAGAGAGGGAGAGAGAGAGAGAGAGAGAGAGAGAGAGAGAGAGAGAGAGAGGGAGAGAGAGAGAGAGAGAGAGAGAGAGAGAGAGAGAGAGAGAGAGAGAGAGAGAGAGAGAGAGAGAGAGAGAGAGAGAGAGAGAGAGAGAGAGAGAGAGAGAGAGAGAGAGGAGAGAGAGAGAGAGAGAGAGAGAGAAGTAGAGAGAAAAGTGCAACAGAGATAAAAACAGAGCCAGATAACAATCTCTTACAACCCCAAGGAACACCAATTTCGCCTTGTTCTGTTCTTGTACGTGTGGAGCGGAATGCAACAGCAGTAGTTAACATTACGGCACCGCTGCTATGACTGCCAGTGACTGACGCACTGCATTCGACTTTTTTTCTTTCCTTTTTTACACAAACTCCCAATTCTGTAATGAACGAGAGTACATGGCAACGCTGCCTTTTCCCTTTGCTTACTGTCATCTACTATCTTTCTGTTCATTCTCTTTGACTCTGCCTTTTCCCTTTGCTTACTGTCATCTAGGGGAAGACGGGGTAAAAAGCGCATGGGCGGGTAAGAAGCCCACCCCAATTATCTCATGAAATGAAGCAAATTTCAGTCTCAGTTTGCCCATGAGACGAGCGTTAATGTCTAGCATTCGTGTCATGGGCAAATTTGACTGAAATTTTCTTTATTTTATGAGATAATTGGGGTGGGCTTCTTACCCGCCCATGCGCTTTTTACCCCGTCTTCTCCTACTATCTTTCCGTTCATTCTCTTTGACTCTGCCTTTTCCCTTTGCTTACTGTCATCTACTATATTTCTGTTCATTCTCTTTGACTCTGCCTTTTCCCCTTTGCTTACTGTCATCTACTATCTTTCTGTTCATTCTCTTTGACTCTGCCTATTCCCTTTGCTTACTGTCATCTACTATCTTTCCGTTCATTCTCTTTGACTCTGCCTTTTCCATTTGCTTACTGTCATCTACTATCTTTCTGTTCATTCTCTTTGACTCTGCCTTTTCCCTTTGCTTACTGTCATCTACTATCTTTCTGTTCATTCTCTTTGACTCTGCCTTTTCCATTTGCTTACTGTCAACTACTATCTTTCCGTTCATTCTCTTTGACTCAGCCTTTTCCCTTTGCTTACTGTCATCTACTATCTTTCCGTTCATTCTCTTTGACTCTGCCTTTTCCCTTTGCTTACTGTCATCTACTATCTGTCTGCCTTACTGGTTCATTCTGCTCCCTTTGTTCTACGTGAAACTCTTACGTGAAACTCTTACAAATATTTTCTCCAGCTGAATTCGGAACATGCTGGGCCCTTACAACTGAAGCATGGGCCTGTTTCTTATTTTGGCGCATAACGGCTGCATGGCGCATCTGCACTCATATGACAGGAAACTTGTCTTGAGCGATCGACTAAGAAAGAATTTTTGCAACTGAAGCATGGGCCTATTATTTTAAATGTAGGCGCATAACGGCAGCATATGGCTTCTTCTTCTTCTGCGTTCCCAGGCCATATGGCCATAAGGTACATATGTGTCCGGT
>CM065682.1:59938453-59940953 GCA_017654935.2 Phymorhynchus buccinoides
CACACACACACACACACACACACACACACACACACACACACACACACACACACACACACACACACACACACACACACACACACACACACACACACACACACACACAAAGAACAAACCAAAACCCGAAAAAACCCAACTCCACACACACAATAAAATGGATCATTATCGAGTCCTTTTCCCTTTCAAAAAAAAATCGGGACTTTACTGGTTTCGTACTGCCTCCGGGCATTGCCTCCAGTATTGTTCCCACCATATTTGTATTTACAAATGTCCCATATGTGTCTGATTCAGACCAAGAGGACGTAAAACTCCATTTTCTCTCTCTCTCTCCTTTTCCCTTTCCCCACTACTTGTGGCGGTACCATAGCCGATGAAGCTTAACCGAGGCGTGGTTACCGCTACACCTATCTGCATTGATACAAAATAGGGACTTTACTGGTGTTGCACTGCCTCCGGGCATTGCCTCCAGTATTGTTCCCACCATCTTTGTATCTACAAACGTCCCATATGTGTCTGTTCCAGACCGAGAGGACGTAGAACACCATTTTTCATTCTTTCTCTTTTCCTACAAAAAAAAGTCTGCTATTTTTCTTTTCTATTTTGGAAACATGAATCTCCTTAAGCACGTAAACAGATAGTGGATACATTGAAAACGAAAACAAGCAACCAAATAAACAAGTAAAACAAAACAATCAAACAACCCAATAGAAAGCAGATCTGTTGGACTCATCAAAATAGAAAATAGACAGGGGGGGGAAAGCGAAAAGAAAGGGGGGTAAGATCAAAGAGGAAGGAGGGGGGGGTGGGGGGGGGGGGGGGTGGCGTGGAGAGGAATCGTTGAGAGTCAGCTGGAAAAAAATATAAGAGATCTTAGAGATTTAGGTGCAGAAGAATAAAAACAAGAGGCAAAGCCTTCAAGGCTCACTCAAACAGGCACATGTAGGACAACAACAAACAAAGATTGAGGGGGGGGGGGGGGGGGGTCTAAAGTACAAGATTGCCAATACAATTTTAAAGCACAAATGAAACTATCGTTAATGGATACAACTAAAAATAAATAAAAAGTGCCCGTGCCGAGAATCGGACCCGCAACCATTGGCATGAGAGACAGAAGCTCTACCGATAAGCTATCGAGGCTTTCGCTGTGGAATACTTTCTTAAAAATACACAGACGCGCCACGATTAAGTCCCTTGTTTTTTTTCTCGGTAGCTGTGACCCATATAGAAATGTTCAAATTGAGGCTGCTCTTTAAAACGATTTATTTCTTTGAATTTGGGGGCATTTGTAGTGAGACCTGGTCAAAACAAGATTTATGTCCAGCTATAAGAGGGAAAACCCGTGAAACCCGTGATTTTGACACGTGATCTGGTGGGTCTTTAACTCATGTTGCCTGTTGAATACTCTCTAACCCACTAATCTAAAAATGTTATATGTTTGTTATCTGTTTACAGTGTTGTTTTAAGTATTTAATTATCAAAATCATTAATGCTTGAAAGCTTGCATAGACATCTATATGTGTGCAAAGCTTGAACAATGTACGCCTTCTATTTCCCGAGACAATGCCAACGGTTAAAGTTTGGAGATTGAACCACGGACGCAACACACACACACACACACACACACAGAGGCACACACACACACACACACACACACACACACACACACACACACCAACTATCGACTCACTTCGTGTTAACTTTGTTAACACGAGTGAGCCAAAAATGAAGTAAACAGAAAAAGAAAGATTAAGAAGAGAAAAGCAAGCCAACCAACACACAAACCAAACCAGTTGGCAGGTGGATTGGGTGGGTTAGCATGCAAAGAGCAAATGGCAGCTCGACCCCCAGAAATATGTCAATGCAAAAACATCAGCAGTTAAACAAAAATAATCGAAATAAAATCACGGGTAAGGTGTAAGTAAATACGGAAAAAAGAAGAAGAAAAAGGTTGAAGATAAGCAAGGAAGCGGTGTGTGTTTATAGGCTAATAAAATAATGAGAACATGGATTATTTAAGGTGGAAGGTATGTGGTTCAGGGAGCAGCGTGCCCTTTTGGGTGCCCTTTTGGCAATTTAGTATTAAGGCAAAATTCGAGTCATTTTGTTTGCTTTTCACTCTTGTATAAGGTACACGCTTGGGGTAGAGGAATGTGTGTGTGTGTGTGTGTGTGTGTGTGTGCGTGTGTGTGTGTGCGTGCGTGTGTGTGTGTGCGGGTGCGTGTGCGTGTGCGCGTGCGTGCGTGCGTGCGTGTGTGTGTGTGTGTGTGTGTGTGTGTGTGTGTGTGTGTGTGTGTGTGTGTGTGTGTGTGTGTATGTGTGTGTGTGTGTGTTCCGGAAACCAGGAAACACCCCTAGATCCGACCTTGGTGTGTGTATACATGTGTGTGTGTGCGTGCGTGTGCGCGCGTGCGTGCGTGTGTGCGCGTGCGTGTGTGTGCGTGCATGTGCGTGCATGCGCGCGCGCGCGCGCGCGTGTGTGTGTTGTACGAGCGTGCACGCG
>CM065682.1:59945953-59950953 GCA_017654935.2 Phymorhynchus buccinoides
ATATTTGTAACGGTCGTTACACACTGCGTAACGGTCGTTACAATCAAGTGTTCTCTAACTCTAAAGGTCGATAGCAGGAATTGTGCTGTATTGTTCAGTTGTAAGGGTGTACAATGCGCTAATGAATAATCGTAACGGTCGTCATCAACTGCATAGCGGTCGTTACAACAGACTTTTCTATAAATCTGCAGGTCGATCGAAGGAATTATGCTACGTTTTTCTGTTGAAAGGGTTTACAACGCACTATTGTATATTTGAAACAGTCGTCGCACACTGCGTAACGGTCGTTACAACAGTTTTCTATAACTCTATTGTCTATTTGATGAAATCCTAGGATTGCATCAAAGTATTCTATAACTCTAAAGTTCAATAGAAGGAATTATGCTGAAAAGTTCCGTTTTAAGGGTTTCCAACGAACTATTGTATGTTCGTAGCTGTTGTTACACACTGCGTAACGGTCGTTACAACAAAGTATTCTGTAACTCTGAAAGTCAATAGAAGGAATTATGCTGTGATCATCCACTGTAAGAGTTTACAGCACACTGTTGTATATTCGTAGTTACACACTGCATAACGTTCGTTACAATAGGGCATTGTATAACTCTGAGGGTCAAAAAAAGGAATTTTGCTGTATTTTTCCATTGTAATGGTTTACAACGCACTATTGTATATTCGTATTGGTCGTTACACACTGAGTAACAGTCGTTACAACACAGTATTGTATAACTCTGAAGGTCAATGGAAGGAATTATTCTATATTGTTCCGTTGTAATGGCTTACAACGCGCTACTGTAGGCCTATATTAGTAACGGTCGTTACACACCGCGTAACGGTCGTTACAACAAAGTATTCTATAACTCTGAAGGTCGATAGAAGGGATGCTATATAAATACAATATAAAAGGAATTTTGTTATATTGTTTCGTTGTAAGGGTTTACAACGCATTATTGTATATTCGTAACGGTCGTTACACACTGCGCAAGGTCGTTACATCAGAGTATTCTATAAATCTGAAGGTCGATAGAATGAATTAAGCTATGTATTTCTATTGAAAGGGCTTACAACGCACTATTGTGTATTTGTAACGGTCGTTACACACTGCGTAACGGTCGTTACAATCAAGTGTTCTCTAACTCTGAAGGTGGATAGAAGGAATTGTGCTATATTGTTCCGCTGTAAGGGTTTACAACGCGCTATTGTTCATTCGTAACGGTCGTTGCACACTGCGTATCGGTGGTTAAACAGAGTATTGTATAACTCTGAAGGTCGATGGAAGGAATTATGAAGTAATGTTCCATTGTAAGGGTTTACAAGGCATTATTGTACATTCGTAACGGTCGTTACATCCTGTAACGACAGAGTATTCTATAACTCTGAAGGTCAATAGAAGGAATTATGCTATATTGTTCCGCTGTAAGGGTTTACAAAGCACTGTTGTTTATTTCGTGACGGTCGTTACACACCGCGTAGCGGTCGTTGCAACAAAGTATTCTATAATTCTGAAGGTCGATTGAAGGAATCCTATGTTATTCAATTGTAAGAGTTTACAACGCACTATCGTTCAATCGTAACTGTCATTATGCACACTGCATGTCGTAACTGTGGTTACAACAGAGTGTTGTATAACTCTGATGGTCGATAGAAGGAATTACGTTGTAATGTTCCGCTTTAAGGGTTTACAACGAACTAATGTAGGGGAAGACGGGGTAAAAAGCGCATGGGCGGGTAAGAAGCCCACCCCAATTATCTCATGAAATAAAGAACATTTCAGTCAAATTTGCCCATGAGACGAATGCTAGACATGAGCAAAATGAGACTGAAATTTGCTTCATTTCATGAGATAATTGGGGTGGGCTTCTTACCCGCCCATGCGCTTTTTACCCCGTCTTCCCCTATATTCGTAACGGTCGTTGCACATTGCATGACGGTCGTTGCAACAGAGTATTGAGTTACAATGGAACATTGCAGCATAATTCCTTCCATCGACCTTCACGGTTTTAGAATACTCTGTTGTAACGACCGCTACGCAGTGTGTAACGACCGTTACGAACATAAGTACGTTGTAAACCCTTAAAACGGAACATTGCAGCTTAATTCCTTCTATAGATCTTCAGAGTTATAGAATACTTAGCCAAGGAACTAGGAGTATTTCATCAGGTTCATTTAAGACAATAGTATTTCATCAGATAGGCCTACACACCTCACAGACGTCGTCGCAGTCGGATAGTCGTACGGCTGAAGATGGACGCGTGGATCACGGTATTTACTCTCTATGCAGACAATGCGACATGTCCGTGCGCACGTGCATCCCATCACGTAGTGAGGAGACAGAGACCACGAGGTCTTCTGGTGGTCCCACGAAAGGTAACTCTCCTGGCTTACTTGTTTTTTAATTCGTTTGATCAAAATTGAAAGCATGGTTTATGTTTGCCGCTTGCGCGCGCGCGAAAGAGAGAGACAGAGAGAGAGAGAGAGAGAGAGAGAGAGAGAGAGAGAGAGAGAGAGAGAGAGAGAGAGAGAGAGAGAGAGAGAGAGAGAGAGAGAGAGAGAGACAGACAGAGAATGAACTAACGATCGAATTGATGATTTTAATGAATAGGCCGTTTGCCCATGTCATAAGGGAACAAGGGATGGGGTGGAGAGGGGACACAAAACCAATAGGTCATTCTTTTCAGAAACAAAATATGTTCACGAATTTCAGTACACATCTTTTTTTTAACAAACATAAGCAAAAAGCATACATATTCTCATATTAGTAGCAAGTTCATTTTGAGGCATCTGAACCATTTTCTTTAATGTGTGTGTGTGTGTGTGTGTGTGTGTGTGTGTGTGTGTGTGTGTGTGTGTGTGTGTGTGTGTGTGTGTGTGTGTGTGTGTGTGTGTGTGTGTGTGTGTGTGTGTGTGTGTGTGTGTGTGTGTGTGTGTGTGTGTGTGTGCGTGCGCGTGTGCGTGCGCGTGCGTGCGTGTGCGTGTGCGTGAGAGAGAGAGAGAGAGAGAGAGAGAGAGAGAGAGAGAGAGAGAGAGAGAGAGAGAGAGAGAGAGAGAGAGAGAGAGAGACCCTGCAAATAGCCTTCCACCTGGTGTCAAGGGCTAAGGGCCACAACTCCACCTAAACTGCTCACTGCCGTGTGGCAAAATGAGCACCACCTGTTTGCACTCCATGCCTCTGCTCACTGACACTGTCCTATATGATTGGCATAGATCGGCCTGCACTGTATTACGAGCGACTACAATAATCATATAACAAAAAGAAAAAGGTCAAGAACTATCTGGGCCTACTACGTCAGCAAGTAGAAAGCATTGACCGAGACGGTGCAAAGCCTCTGCAAGGGCAGACAACTCCATTGTCAAGATGTGCCCCCCTCCCCTACATTTCTCAGCTCTCCCCGCATTTTAACACTTGCCTTTCTGACCAAACATTAAGCTGTATTTTATTAACCTTTTCAGATAATTATCTTTGTTGAATAATTAATCGCAGTCATGATAAAGGCCATTATCTAATAGGACCCCCCCCCCCCCCCCCCCCCCCCCCCTGTATGTTATGTAGTGCAGTACACACAACAGCCGCGGAGCATTTGTCACTGGTTCATTGTGTTTTTTCGTCTTGCCTTTATCTTCTACTATTATTGAATGCATGTGTTTAATTATGTAGATGGATGAAAATTAGTGTTAAATATAGCAAACGATAAATGATGAAGTACTCAATCTGCAGTAAGAAAGGCAAGACTGAAAAAAATGGAAACAACTGAGAAATGGAGAAGGAGGGGGGGGGGGGCACATCTTTACCTTTACCTCCCTCCCTCCCCGTCCCCCCGTGGAGATACCGGGGGGTCTTTTGTATGAATAGTTCTCCCACCTTCTGTACGTTCTGTGCTTGTAACTTCCTCCAATCTGTCACTCTCTTTGACTCTGCCTTTTCCCTTTCCTTGCTGTCATCTTCCACCTTCCTATGCTGGGCCTAACTATTTCTTAGTTAGGCGCATAACGGCAGCATGACGCATCTGCGCTCATAATGGACAGGAAACTGTCTGAGCGATCAAAGAAGAAGAAGAAGAAGAAGAAGAAGAAGAAGAAGAAGAAGAAGAAGAAGAAGAAAAGAAGAAGAAGAAGAAGAAGAGGAGTATCGTCGATGGAAGTTGACCCAAAGAAAGGGATGCGATTTGTGTTACTGACTCTAGTCACGAGTGCGTCTTAGACATTCCAAACGGGGATTAGTATGCAAATGAGGCTAAACAGCCAATCGTTTTGGGGAGATTAGTCTAATTTACATGCTATTACCCGTGTTAACCGTCTAACCCGTACTCATGGCTCCAGGACCAAGCCAGACTGCAAACTTCCGCGGTGAAACAGAAACTGAGAAATGGCATTTTGAATACAATTTACTGCCTATGAGAAGATGTAACACACATCTATAATAATAATAATAATAATAATAATAATAATAATAATAATAATAATAATAGTAATAAACGGACACTTGTATAGCGCTTTTTTTTTAAATCGAGCACAAAGCGCTTTGCAATCAGCATTGAAACACTCACAGACATACACACACGCACACACATTAATGCACTTTACCTACATATAAACATTTTTTTTAAAGGTTAGGTTAAACAGAGGTTTTATCTTTTTTGTTCGCTAAGTAGCATACGGAATTTTGTTAATTGTAAATTTATGCAAAATTCATAAATTTATAGGAAGTAAATAAACATGTTTCAACAATAGACTTACAACCGTGCATGCGGGCTTGAAATTGAAAATCCAGAGAGAGAGAGAGAGAGAGAGAGAGAGAGAGAGAGAGAGAGAGAGAGAGAGAGAGAGAGAGAGAGAGAGAGAGAGAGAGAGAGAGAGAGAGAGAGAGAGAGAGAGAGAGAGAGAGAGAGAGAGAGAGAGAGAGAGAGAGACAGAGAGAGAGACAGAGACAGAGAAGAGAGAGTATGTACAGTGTGCGTGTATGTGTGTGCGTATGCGCGCTGTGCGTGTGTGTGCGTGTCGAGCGA
>CM065682.1:59970953-59973453 GCA_017654935.2 Phymorhynchus buccinoides
CTACGATCGCAAAGGAGTATGTTTTCGTTCGTGTATGTAACTTGTTTCTTCTTTTTTTTCTTCTTCTGTCTGTCCCAAGGATATCTCCCGAACCGCTTGACCGAATCGCTTCACATTTCGTGTGGTGGTGTGTCACCATGAGAGGAAGGCATCCGCGCAAAAGTGTTCGCCGTCCTGACCTTGACCTTGGCGTATGACCTTGAAAACCGAACATCTTTAAGGGGCCATAACTTCCATACCGTTGGTCTTAGAGTCTTCATATTTGGCACGTAGGTACTTTGGCTTATGGCCGTTCTGATGATGGCATACCGATCAAGGTCACGGTCAAGGTCCGGGAGATCGGTAGGCCTTGAAAGTGGTAGGGGTCTAAAAATGTTTTTTTAAGCCATATTTTCCACATTTGTACTTCACAGAAGCGCTTTAGATTGTGTGTGGCACTGTATAGCCTAGAGTAGAAAACATCCGAGCATAAATTATCGCCATACTGATCTTGACCTTGAAGTGTGACCTTGAAAACTTAAATTTCTTTCTTTGCGTTATATATTTCTTGTCCAAGCTGTATCTCGTGAACTGGAAGACAGAATCCCTTCAAATTTTGTGTGAGGATGTGGCACTAAGAGTATAACACATTCGTCTATAAAGTATCCCTCGGACATACAATGTCGCCGAGCGGCAGACATATTTCCGTTTGTCTTCACCCTCCTATATCTCGTGAAATACTGTATAGAATCACTCCAACTTTTGTGTGGGTGTGTAAAAAGAAGAGTAGAAGACATTGCAGTACAAATTATGCCACGTGGGATTTTAATGTCGCCGAGCGGCAGACATGTCTCCGAGTTATGGGTGTACACCCCATTAAGGGTATATTAAGGGTGTACACCCCACTAATTAAGGGTGTTCATCCCGGTAAAGGAGGGGGTCTAATACTAAAAGTAAAAGACATCCTAGCACAAAATGTGCCACGTGGGGCTTAAATGTCGCCGAGCGGCAGACATGCCTCAGTGTCAAGGGTGTGCACCCCACCAATTAAGGGTGTGCATCCCGAAAAACGATTTGCACCCAGTCAAGGGTGTGTAGGTGCATCACCCAAAGGTCACAAGGAGAATGGGGACCTAAGATGTGACGGGGAAGGGAGGTACAGAGCGGAGCATGTACAGGGCGTAACCGGCAAAGGACATATCTGCCGCTCGGCGATGCCCTTGTACTTCAGTTGTTTTCTTTCTCCTTTTTTTGGCTGTTGTTTGTTTCTGTAGAGAGATGAGGGGAGATGGGTGAGAGAGAGGGAAAGAGAGAGAGAGGGGTGGGGGGGGGAGAGAAAGAAACTATATAGTTTGTGGAGGGAGTGAGAGAGAGAGAGAGAGACAGAGAGAGAGAGAGAGACAGAGAGAGACACAGAGAGACACAGAGAGAGAGAGAGAGAGAGAGAGAGAGAGAGAGAGAGAGAGAGAGAGAGAGAGAGAGAGAGAGAGAGAGAGAGAGAGAGAGAGAGAGAGAGAGAGACAGAGAGAGAGAGAGAGATACAGAGGCAGAGAGACAGAGAGACAGAGAGACAGAAACAGAAACATAGACAGACAGAGAGAGAGAGAGAGAGAGAGAGGAGAGAGAGAGAGAGAGAGAGAGAGAGAGAGAGAGAGAGAGAGAGAGAGAGAGAGAGAGAGAGACGAGAGAGAGAGAGAGACAGAGAGACAGAGAGACAGAGAGACAGAAACAGAGAGAGTGAGAGAGAGAGAGAGAGAGAGAGAGAGAGAGAGAGAGAGAGAGAGAGAGAGAGAGAGAGAGAGAGAGAGAGAGAGAGAGAGAGAGAGAGTCAGAGTCAGAGACAGATATACAGAGATAAGAGTCAAAGATGAAAAATGACTTTTCACAATGGGCCGTGGCCTCGAACGATAGAAAAAGCGGTATGCAGAGATCAAAGAGATCAAACGACAGATAAAGACAAAGTATGGTGCGTATAAATATAAAAAAAATGAAGTTAATGTGCCATGCACACGTTGTATCTTTAGCTTCAAACAACTGATATTGAAAGTTAACGTGCCTTCTTTTACTACGCTTTTAAAACAAGCGCGGATTCGCAATCGTTTGTGGCACACCAGCGGTCTATTTTTACCACTCCAATCATTACATACACTGAGTCGCCTCCCCTGGCTTTTCAATAATTTTAATCTGTAAACCAGAATGTTATGTCTGCACCATTTCGTAACTTTTTATGCCTTTTGGAAAACATTAAAAACTATTTATCATACTTATACTCATCGAAAGAAGCACAGCATACTCGTCGTGTCTGTTGCAGTGTCTGTATTACGTATGTTTATTATTTTGTACGCTTTAAAATGAAGATTCATGTGCTCTGTTCAGTATATAATTCTTTCCATAAGTTAGGACTGTAGATATGTAGATGTGACAACTGAAATGTTACTTTATGCCCAAGCTCTTTTACAATATGTGTGACAATTTTGTCAATATGTGCGACAATTTTGGACAGACAGACAGACAGACAGAC
>CM065682.1:59985953-59993453 GCA_017654935.2 Phymorhynchus buccinoides
TGGATGGATTGTTGCGCTATGCCGGTGCATAGGTGCAATAATTATCCACGAATAACTGCAGATGATGGATGGATAGATTGTTGCGCTATGCCGGTGCATAGGTGCAAGAATTATCCACGAATAACTGCAGATGATGGATGGATGGATTGTTGCGCTATGCCGGTGTATAGGTGCAAGAATTATCCACGAATAACTGCAGATGATGGATGGATAGATTGTTGCGCTATGCCGGTGTATAGGTGCAAGAATTATCCACGAATAACTGCAGATGATGGATGGATAGATTGTTGCGCTATGCCGGTGTATAGGTGCAAGAATTATCCACGAATAACTGCAGATGATGGATGGATGGATTGTTGCGCTATGCCAGTGTATAGGTGCAAGAATTATCCACGAATAACTGCAGATGATGGATGGATGGATTGTTGCGCTATGCCGGTGCATAGGTGCAAGAATTATCCACGAATAACTGCAGATGATGGATGGATGGATTGTTGCGCTATGCCGGTGTATAGGTGCAAGAATTATCCACGAATAACTGCAGATGATGGATGGATGGATTGTTGCGCTATGCCAGTGTATAGGTGCAAGAATTATCCACGAATAACTGCAGATGATGGATGGATAGATTGTTGCGCTATGCCGGTGTATAGGTGCAAGAATTATCCACGAATAACTGCAGATGATGGATGGATAGATTGTTGCGCTATGCCGGTGCATAGGTGCAAGAATTATCCACGAATAACTGCAGATGATGGATGGATGGATTGTTGCGCTATGCCGGTGTATAGGTGCAAGAATTATCCACGAATAACTGCAGATGATGGATGGATAGATTGTTGCGCTATGCCGGTGCATAGGTGCAAGAATTATCCACGAATAACTGCAGATGATGGATGGATGGATTGTTGCGCTATGCCGGTGCATAGGTGCAAGAATTATCCACGAATAACTGCAGATGATGGATGGATGGATTGTTGCGCTATGCCGGTGCATAGGTGCAAGAATTATCCACGAATAACTGCAGATGATGGATGGATGGATTGTTGCGCTATGCCGGTGCATAGGTGCAAGAATTATCCACGAATAACTGCAGATGATGGATGGATGGATTGTTGCGCTATGCCGGTGCATAGGTGCAAGAATTATCCACGAATAACTGCAGATGATGGATGGATAGATTGTTGCGCTATGCCGGTGCATAGGTGCAAGAATTATCCACGAATAACTGCAGATGATGGATGGATGGATTGTTGCGCTATGCCGGTGTATAGGTGCAAGAATTATCCACGAATAACTGCAGATGATGGATGGATGGATTGTTGCGCTATGCCGGTGTATAGGTGCAAGAATTATCCACGAATAACTGCAGATGATGGATGGATGGATTGTTGCGCTATGCCGGTGCATAGGTGCAATAATTATCCACGAATAACTGCAGATGATGGATGGATGGATTGTTGCGCTATGCCGGTGCATAGGTGCAAGAATTATCCACGAATAACTGCAGATGATGGATGGATGGATTGTTGCGCTATGCCGGTGTATAGGTGCAAGAATTATCCACGAATAACTGCAGATGATGGATGGATAGATTGTTGCGCTATGCCGGTGTATAGGTGCAAGAATTATCCACGAATAACTGCAGATGATGGATGGATGGATTGTTGCGCTATGCCGGTGTATAGGTGCAAGAATTATCCACGAATAACTGCAGATGATGGATGGATAGATTGTTGCGCTATGCCGGTGTATAGGTGCAAGAATTATCCACGAATAACTGCAGATGATGGATGGATGGATTGTTGCGCTATGCCGGTGCATAGGTGCAATAATTATCCACGAATAACTGCAGATGATGGATGGATGGATTGTTGCGCTATGCCGGTGCATAGGTGCAAGAATTATCCACGAATAACTGCAGATGATGGATGGATGGATTGTTGCGCTATGCCGGTGTATAGGTGCAAGAATTATCCACGAATAACTGCAGATGATGGATGGATAGATTGTTGCGCTATGCCGGTGCATAGGTGCAAGAATTATCCACGAATAACTGCAGATGATGGATGGATAGATTGTTGCGCTATGCCGGTGCATAGGTGCAAGAATTATCCACGAATAACTGCAGATGATGGATGGATGGATTGTTGCGCTATGCCGGTGTATAGGTGCAAGAATTATCCACGAATAACTGCAGATGATGGATGGATTGATTGTTGCGCTATGCCGGTGCATAGGTGCAAGAATTATCCACGAATAACTGCAGATGATGGATGGATGGATTGTTGCGCTATGCCGGTGCATAGGTGCAAGAATTATCCACGAATAACTGCAGATGATGGATGGATGGATTGTTGCGCTATGCCGGTGCATAGGTGCAAGAATTATCCACGAATAACTGCAGATGATGGATGGATGGATTGTTGCGCTATGCCGGTGCATAGGTGCAAGAATTATCCACGAATAACTGCAGATGATGGATGGATGGATTGTTGCGCTATGCCGGTGCATAGGTGCAAGAATTATCCACGAATAACTGCAGATGATGGATGGATAGATTGTTGCGCTATGCCGGTGCATAGGTGCAAGAATTATCCACGAATAACTGCAGATGATGGATGGATGGATTGTTGCGCTATGCCGGTGCATAGGTGCAAGAATTATCCACGAATAACTGCAGATGATGGATGGATTGTTGCGCTATGCCAGTGTATAGGTGCAAGAATTATCCACGAATAACTGCAGATGATGGATGGATAGATTGTTGCGCTATGCCAGTGCATAGGTGCAAGAATTATCCACGAATATCTATTGTGTGCATCTTGTTGGTGCGACAGGCGTGAAGAAATAAACAAGGACACGCGCATACATGTACGCTATGGGGGCCAGACCTAAGGTTTTTTTTAAGGGGTTGGGGCTAATTCATCGAAGGTGCCTACAAATATAATGTGGCGGTACCATAGCCGATGAAGTTTAACCGAGGCGTGGTTACCGCTACACCTATCTATATTGGTAAAAACTCGGGATTTTACTGGTGTTGCACTGCCTCCGGGCATTGCAGCCAGTATTGTTCCCACCATCTTTGTATTTACAAATGTCCCATATGTGTGTATGACCGAGAGGACGTAAAACATCATTTTCATCATCATCGAAGGTGCGAAGGACCAAGACCCATAGGGGGGGGGGGGGGGGGGGGGGGGGGGGGGGGGGGGGGGGGGGGGGGGGGGGGGGGGGGGGGGGGCATGCTCTCCCCGGAAAATTGTTAAATCCGAGAAGCAAAAGAGTACAATCTGGTGCAATCTGGGCATGAAGTAAAGGACTAATGCCATTACTGTTCATACCCCTATTGAAACATGTTTTGAACCATTAAGTACCTATCAACTGGTGGTGCTGATGAGTGCTAGGTATAGCCCGCGAGGAAATTTAGCTGCCGCTCGGCGACATGATTTGTTTTATTGGTGGTGGTTTTTTTTAGGGAAAAAGGGTGGGGGCTGCAGCCCCCCTAAGCCCCCCCCCCCCCGTCCGGTCCTGCCCTCCGTCCTCCCTGTCTTCAAAATATGCGCTTATGTGCGCACGGGAGAACTGAATTGCATGCTCACGCAACTCTGTCTCTGTTTGTCTGGATGACTGTCTGTCTCTCTCTCTCTCTCTCTCTCTCTCTCTCTCTCTCTCTCTCTCTCTCTCTCTCTCTCTCTCTCGTCCTACATAATCTAATCTCTGTGTGTACCACGTCTTCGACCCCCCCCCCCCCCCCTTCATTCCATTCATCTTGGAATGCCTTCATTAGTTTCGGGAGGAAACGTCGACCTTCGGTCAGAATTCCTGTCCCTCGTTATAGTACGTATTTTCCCGGGTTTCCTCATTATTGACAAAACATGGGCCTACAATAATGTCGATGTCGCTCAAGCGGAAATGACGAACTCCTCATGCCGCTGCGCATGTCTGAACTTTCACCGGCATGTTTGCGTGTTGCTATGGTTAAATAGAAACCAAGTGGCACTAACAAAGTTTTTAGCCGTGTAGCGGAAATGACGAACCCCTCATGCCGCTGCGCATGTCTGAACTTTCACCGGCATGTTTGCGTGTTGTTATGGTTAAATAGAAACCAAGTGGCACTAACAAAGTTCCTAGCCGTGTAGCGGAAACACTGCAAGTGCAAGGAAAGATCGACGATCTTTAGTAGTTCACGCCCAACATTTTCCGTGATCTCACTCCACTTGTATCCTCCGAAGTCGGAATGTGGCTGCAACACGTGGCGGGGTACGTAATCAAACACGGTCACACACGGTAATGTTCTCATCCCTGGCTGGTACGTTTGTTACCATAGTTTTCAAGTGTTCCGGCTGTTGGGATGATCCCTGGAGTCTTTCAGCCAGGGTAAGACAGCAACAACAAACAACAATTGGGGGGTCTAAAATAAAGTCTTTGCTCACGTGTTTCTTTAAAGACCCACCAGATCACGCTTCAAAATCACGGGTTTTACGGGTTTTCCCTCTTATAGCTGGAAAGAAATCTTGTTTTGACCACGTCTCACTCCCATACAAATGCCCCGAAATTCAAACCGGAACATCGTTTTAAAGAGCAGCTTCAATTTGAAGTTGGGGACATCTGTATGTGGGTCACAGCTACCCAGAAAAAACCAAGGGACTTAATCGTGGTGCTTCAGGGTATCTTTAAGCTGGTATTTCATTTGTTTAAAACAAAGAAATAAAAAATAAATTTAAAAAATACTTCGTTCTGAAAAAAAAGAGACCAGAAAAACACTACGTTAGAATCAATGGAAGATATTTTCCTGATTTCCCGTTTGGCTTCTCTCTTTAATTTCACCAGGGGTTGATTTGTATCTATGACAGTCGATTAACTTTTTCTGTGCTTTTGTTGTTGTTGTTGTTGTCTTTTGTTTGTCGTTGTCTGTTCGTTTGCTTTGTTATTTTGCTGTTAGTTATTATGGTCTGCCTGGCTCTTTACTCAAAAGGTTTTTATCACTGGTTGACATTAGCCTGTAGAAAGGGCCAAGAGTAAATGAGAGCTGTACTATCTACAGTATTGGAATATCATGCTACAGCTTAGTCTTTCGTGGAAGACTATGACTCTCGAACGAGGGGGCCCTTGCATTGGTGCTGCAGCCAAAGGGATTGGTTGGCCTTTGGGGACCTTCGCCCAACGCTAACTCTCGTCCTCAAATCCCTTTTGGCCGAGAGAGTGGGGATGTACCCTGGGCAAGGCATCTCCGCTATAAACTAATTCTCGCCCAGCCCGCCAGAATAGTATCTGCCCCTCTGCTATCTGGCAGTCATTGTCGGAAACGACAGACAGGCGACAATAATTATAGTCTGCTTTGCTTGAAAGATGAACGAGTTCAAAAGTTTATCCCAAATGAGCTGACAAAAAACCCCAAAACACAAGCACAAAAATAAACTACATCACGACAGTAGTAACTCTGATGGAAAGCAATAAAGGAGACAAATGGGGGGTAAAAGAGTTGTCAGCTGTCGCGAAGAAAAGCAACCTTCCCCTATTCTAGCACTCCATCTGCTTTCGGTTGTCTTGTACTCTTACGCCCCCCTCCCCCTCCCTCCTGTCCGCCTCAAATTTTGGAATTGAAAATGTTCACTGAAAAGCGACACTCTGCCATCCTCAGGATAACGGTAGGGTTAGGATCAGCCTCGGATCATTTTCATATTTAACCCTTTCACCGCCAATTCATGCATCACAATGGTGTAACACCCATGTCACTAAAAGGCATCAAATCAGGACCTGTTATCTGAAGACCCTATTTTCGTGATTTTGGGAGGTAAGAATAGGCCTAATGTTATGCATGTCACAGAGACGAATTCCCAATATTGCAGTATTTCCCCCCCCCCCCCCCCCCTCTACCTAGGTAAGCTTAATGGTATTTTTTGGCTGAAAAATAGCTGGCGGCGAAAAGGTTGAACAGAGAGAAGCAGACTTTGAGACCGAGATGCGTTAATTAAACCATGAGGATGGTGTCTAAAGTACAAGAATACCCGCCCGGCCTTCTTCGCTTCGCAGGTTAACGCCGCACATACAGAACCCTACTCTGCCGGTGGACACCCGGCTGCTGCTCTGGCGGACAGACAGACAGACAGACAGACAGACAGAGACGCACAGTCAGAGTGCGATTGATTCTTTTAGTAGTAGGCCTATATAGATTACTATCCTTTCTGAGAAAGTCAGAGAAAAAGAGACTGGCAGGTTGGCAGGCAGAGAGGGAGGCAGAGAGAGAGTTCAGACGCGATTGCTTTTTTTAATTTTTTTAATGGAACATTTACGAGTCAAGAATAGAAAGATTTCAACAACAACAAAGATTAATAAGCTAAGTGTCAACATTCGACAAGTATGTAAGCTTGTAAATATGTAAATGTCAGCAAATCATTCTCTCTCTCTCTCTCTCTCTCTCTCTCTCTCTCTCTCTCTCTCTCTCTCTCTCTCTCTCTCTCTCTCTCTCTCTCTCTCTCTCTCTCTCTCTCTCTCTCTCTCTCTCTCTCTCTCTCTCTCTCTCTCTCTCTCTCTCTCTCTCTGTTTGCATGCTCGCATTTTTGCACTTGTGTGTGCATGTGTGTGTGTGTGTGTGTGACAACAGGTGAAGATAGCATAGCACGGCACAACACCACTCACCTTGTGTTGCTGCCTTCCACTGTCGTTCCGCACCACTGCTCCCTTCTTTCTCTTTAGCCTGGGAATGTCTGGCACTGGCACTGCAGTTGCCATTGACTTAGCGATTGTTTCAGTATGTCCCCTGTCTGTCTGTACGTCTCTTTCAACCTGGGAATGTCTGGCACTGGCACTGCAGTTGCCATTGACTTAGCGATTGCTTCAGTATGTCCCCTCTGTCTGTCTGTCTGTCTGTACGTCTCTTTCAACCTGGGAATGTCTGGCACTGGCACTGCAGTTGCCATTGACTTAGCGATTGCTTCAGTATGTCCCCTCTGTCTGTCTGTCTGTCTGTCTGTACGTATCTTTCAACCTGGGAATGTCTGGCACTGGCACTGCAGTTGCCATTGACTTAGCGATTGCTTCAGTATGTCCCCTCTGTTCGTCTGTCTGTCTGTATGTACGTCTCTTTCAATCTGGGAATGTCTGGCACTGGCACTGCAGTTGCCATTGACTTAGCGATTGTTTCAGTATGTCCCCTCTTTGTCTGTCTGTCTCTTTCAACCTGGGAATGTCTGGCACTGGCACTGCAATTGCCATTGACTTAGAGATTGTTTCAGTATGTCCCCTCTGTTCGTCTGTCTGTTTGTACGTCTCTTTCAACCTGGGAATGTCTGGCACTGGCACTGCAGTTGCCATTGACTTAGCGATTGTTTCAGTATGTCCCCTCTGTCTGTCTGTCTGTCTGTGTGTCTGTCTGTCTGTACGTCTCTTTCAACCTGGGAATGTCTGGCACTGGCACTGCAGTTGCCATTGACTTACCGACTGTTTCAGTATGTCCCCTCTGTCTGTCTGTCTGTCTGTCTGTATGTCTCTTTCCAC
>CM065682.1:59998453-60012004 GCA_017654935.2 Phymorhynchus buccinoides
GACACAACTCACCCATTGACGACCGTCAGATCGTCACTTTGTGATTTGTTGCCACAGAATTCAGCTTGACACTGTCCTTACCTTCTGTTAATATAAAATGGATGTATCTACATGGTACTTATCTTCTTGGCTGGAGAATTCCACGTCAGGTGAAATCCCTTGGGATTCCCATCCTTACGTGATCATCAGCGAGTATATCTGCAACATCGGCTACTCCATCGTTCTGTTCCTGGGCTGTTTTGGAAACATCATGACCGTCATCATATCGAGAAGAATGATGTCAGAAGAGTCCGTCATTGAGTATCACTTTATTGCTTTGGCAGTTGCTGATACTGTTGTTCTTCTTAGGTCGCCCGTCGACATATTGTTAGATGCTGCAATTGGCACCGATTGGTTTAGTACACTCAACGCCATTTGCAAAATAGTCCAGTGGTTAGCATGGTCAACGAGGCTCAGTAGCTGGTACCTGGTGTGTATGACCTTACACAGGGCCATGTCTGTGGTGTGGCCTCATCGCATCAACGTGATGTGCAGTCGTCGCAAAGTTCTGATTCTCCTCGTAGGAGTAGGTCTGGTCATTCCTGCCTTGTATGCCCATTTCCTATTCGGATATGGACTAATGTATGACGAGGAATACGACCAGATATCGTGCTGGTTCGATTCAAAAAACTACTTGACATTTATGGAGGAAGTGTGGAATTATATAGAATTGCTGATAAGTGTAATAGTACCGTTCATTCTGATTGTTTCTGGCAATGCCGTTTTAATTTGGAAGCTCAAGAAGTCCACAAAAGACATTGGCAAGACTGGAGGAAACACGGAACAGATTGCGGCACGGGAAAAAGCTGCCAGCTCCATAACCTTGACTGTGATCGTCGTTTCTGTGGCCTACATTGTGCTGAACTTGCCCAACGCCTTATACATGATCCTGTTTTATTATGCGGATACAGAAACAATTGATGGATACTCACGATGGCTGGTGTACAATGTGACCTTTGTGTTATTGCATTTCAACAGTGTAGTCAACTTTTACCTCTACTGTCTGACAGGGAGAAAGTTCAGAAAGGAGTTTTTAACATTGGTCTGCTGTGATAAAGAAAAACAGAAGCTTTGACAAACTGTTGTAGGCTTATTTCCTTCACCAACTGTAATGTCAGTTAGCTGTAGGTGCAGAAACTAGACAGAAACACTTACGTCGAACCCTGCTTTAAGAGCTTTCGTATAAAGCGCAAATAGCGATCGCGACATTTTAATTAAAACTCGTTAACGAAACGCTTTTAGGAAGTAAATAAATGGTCGAGAACATCTTCGCGGTATTGTCCATTAACCCCTTGACTGCCACCAACGTATTACGCACTGATCTGATGAGATCACTGATGATATCATCAGATGAAGAGAAATATCCCTGATATGCTGGCTTTTGCTCTAACATAATCCAGAGAGTTATATCCCCAGACCATTTTTCCAGATTGTCTCTACCAGTTGTCCTTTTCGTGTCATGATTTGCCCAATGATTTTTTCTTTAATTTTCTTTGGCAGTTAAGGGGTTCATCTGTATGATTATAAAATAGGCTAATCAATATTTTGTCAGTATGACTACCCCCACCCACCCCTAAAATGTGGAATCATTATCAGAACCCGAGCAAGAGCATCCCAATAATGATCAAATCAAATCAAATCAAAATCACTTTATTATCTCCCAAGGAGAAATTTCGTTCAGGTCCCAGAATAACAGAGACATCGACATGCAGCATGAATGTAAGCACATTTTGACTTCAGAAAAGTCACATGAGTATAAAAAAGATGCATAAAATGTATACGGACATAGACATTTAGCATGCGTGAGTATAATGTACATATGTGATGGTGCATGGGAAAAACCTACATAAGTCGCTCAGAGTGTTTTGAGCAATAGCCCCAAAATAGTCAACAACCCACAGTGTTCTATTTAAGGCATATTTAGGTCTATTTTATGTATTCTACCAGTATCCACAGCATGAAAGACAATTTTGAATGATTTCTTTGTTTATTTGATCGTTTTCTAAATCAAGTCAATAGAAACAAAGAGGCAAAATTGTATCTTCTATGCCAAACTTCTGGACATGATCTATTTTGAATGCCAGACTTCAAATAATTATATATAAAAAAACCTAGACAGGATAACTCAAATCGGTTTTCTGTGTATTAACAAGGAATCTTTGCTCCACCATGAAAAATGAATACCTCAATTTATGCCTAACTTCCATTATGTCTGTTTTTCCCATGCACTGTCACATATTTTAAGGTTACACATAAAACACGCTTAAAGATACACATTACATATGGATACATACAAGTCTAAGGATAAGCATGCACAGTTTCTTTTAACACGATGAACACACATTTAAGCCTAAAAGGATCATGAGTTTAGGAGGTAGATGGCTTGCGGATGAAGGATTTCTGTGCCCTGGAGTTGACTCTAAACGTTTTGTAGCGGCGTCTAGAAGGTAATAGTTCATAATGTTTGTTCAAAACATGGGAGGTGTCATTTACAATCTTCCTGGCTTTATGCTTGGTTCGTTTTTCGTACATGATTTGTGTTCATACATAGAACGGCGAATTAATAAAGAATTACAAAATGACACTCAGAATGCTCACCAAAGTTCTTTTTTCTTTCTTCCCAGGAGGGGTGGGGAGTGGGGAGAGATTCAGTAACGTGCGAATTGTGTGTTTATTATTACAGGCAATTTACATGCACTGAATGTTTCAGTCATGTTGGAAAAATCAAATCCGCGCAAACACACACACGCACACACACACACACACGCACGCACGCACGCACGCACACGCGCGCACACACACACACACACTCACACACACAACCACATACACAAACACATGCAGACACACGCTTGTACAGAGAGAGAGAGCGAGAGAGAGAGAGAGAGAGAGAGAGAGAGAGAGAGAGAGAGAGAGAGAGAGAGAGAGAGAGAGACACACACACACACACACACACAGACAGAGGGAGGGAGAGAGAGGGGGATAGAGAGAGAGAGAGAGAGAGAGAGAGAGAGAGAGAGAGAGAGAGAGAGAGAGAGAGAGAGAGAGAGAGAGAGAGAGAGAGAGAGAGAGAGAGAGAGAGAGAGAGAGAGAGAGAGAGAGAGAGAGAGAGAGAGAGTCCGATTCTTAATGAACTAGGCCATGACGCCCATGTCATTGGGAACTTTTTTTTAACAAGATTTGTTGAAGAAACATTATCTGCTGACTTCTCTTTCAATGGCAGCCCTCCATTTTTGTCTGCTTTGATACCAATTTTAAATACCAAGTAAACAACAATAGACTCATAAACTCTGATATCCCTACGTCATAAAATGCTAAACAAGCTCTCCTGAGTCCTGTTCATAACAATTTTCGACTTGTATGAGTTTGAACAATTCAGCTGTTTTCATGCCATTCTGTCTCCAGCTAAGGGACATTCAATACTATTGTACTTTCATTATAACCAGCATTCACTGTATCCAATGCAACTGTTATACCAACATTCTGTCAGATTGCTTCGTTATATCCGGCGTGTTTTCATAATATGGCATTAAATCAATGTAAGCCGATCACCTAAGTCTATATGTCAAATTGAAGGTTTACAAATGATTGCAAGAAAAAATGGTGAACAAAATTCATTGTCATTCTGAAGACTTCAGAAAAAAAGATTGTCAGAAGAAGAAATCACACAGCGCCACGATTTGAAGACAGAAAGGGAAAGGACCATGGGGCAATTTCTGCGCTGATCGTTTCACACTGTTGTGTCATTAGAGTATGTGGTATGGAAAAAAAGTAATCAATGCAGTGTCTCCTCTGGTGGTTGCTTCCTAACAATGGATTCGCTAGGATTTTTGTTTACCGGGACCAGCCTTTTTGCTTCGTTATATCCGATATTCGTTATAACCAACTTTGTTATAAACGTCGTCGACTGGCGCATCGCCCAAATAATTATCCAGCAACCCTCCCCCCTCCCCCCCCTCCCCCAATTCCCTCCACCTCTACCCCTCCCCCTGTATTAATTAAGGCGCTCTTCTGCAGATCCCCAATTTCTATAGTGAGAATAGTCGAGTTTGATTGTGGTCACTTATAGGAAGGAAGGCTTCTTTTCTCAGCCTCTGTGTGTTGGCTGCAGGCAAAACGTTTCGCTTGGCGATGGTTTGGTTCCCTGGCTGCTTTGGGGCACGTTCAGTTGAGCGGGGATATAGCGCAGCTTCGGAGGGTGTGTAGGTTTAGTAGTCTGCTACATTCTGTCCCACTCGCCATGCAAACTGTAAATTTACTTTTAATTAGGCCATACGCAGGCACGCACGCACGCACGCACACGCACACACACACACACACACACACACACGCACACATGATTCTTGCCTTTTGTTCAATGAAAATTAATGTCGTTTACAAAGACGTTTTAATTTCATTTTGCTAAAGCTGTTTTCAGGAGATAGGGTTTGTCCATAATAAGTGTATTTGTTTTAGGCAGGAAAAGTCCGATTAACGTCCTCCGGCCTGGAACAGGCACATATGGGACATTAATAGACATAAAGATGGTGGGACGATCCAGGAGGTACTACCATACCAGGGAAGTCCCGATTTGTTTTTATTATAGATATCAAGATATAACTGAATTGCTATTTTTGGTTAGCTAAGGTCATGTCCCCCCCCCCCCTTTTGTTTTCTTTAGAGAGAATCAGCTTCATGTTGTTTGCCTGTGTTCATTTTTTGATTCTAGTGAGGAAGTACGACTGTTGACGCTTGGTTGACTCAATGCTTTCCACAGAACGAATTTAAGTGTCTCTCGTTTCGTGTCATCAAGTACCGACTCACCTAACTCTGACGAACGTTTCGGGTACTTAAATACGGAGCTTGGTTTCAATGGACCAGAACTTCTACTGCTTTAGGTGATGATGGGGAAAAAAGGAAGGAAACAACAAGAAAAGAACAGGTACAGAAAAACACACCCAAAGAAACTAAATACATTTGAGGGGAAAAATTCCAGGATTCTCGTCATTTCATTTTTGAGGTGATATGGGTGATGGGTGCTTTGGGTGATGACAAAGGGAAACAACAAACACGTTCTATCCATCTCTTAAATTGATTTTATTCTCTCTCTCTCTCTCTCTCTCTCTCTCTCTCTCTCTCTCTCTCTCTCTCTCTCTCTCTCTCTCTCTCTCTCTCTCTCTCTCTCTCTCTCTTTAACACTCGTCTCATGGGCAAAATATGGCCGAGATTTGCTTTGTTTCGTGGGATAATTGACATGGGATACTTACCCGCCCATGGGCTTTTTGCCCTGTCTTACACAAGTAATGGTAGTAGTAGAAGTAAATTGTAGTGGAAGAGGTGTTTTTCATCCTGTTATTTGTTTATTTGGTTGGTTAGTTTTCTATTTTGTTTGTTTTTATTGCTGATGTTGATGCTCTGACTACCATGTCGTTGCTATATTACTGTTAGTTGTTGTATTTTGTTGGCGATTTTCCCGTGTCCCAATGTTCATTTATAGTAGTAGTTATGTATTGCATGTTTAGAAACAAGGACAGAATGGAAGACTAGGCCCAGCCTAAATTATTTTCCTTGTAAAATAAAGTTTTTCTGAGTCTGAGTCTGAGTCTCTCTCTCTCTCTCTCTCTCTCTCTCTCTCTCTCTCTCTCTCTCTCTCTCTCTCTCTCTCTCTCTCTCTCTCTCTCTCTCTCTCTCTCTCTCTCTCTCTCTCAGTCCTTATTCTATATTGTTCTGATTGAATATTAACAGCTATCTGACTGCAGTAATTGTAATGTGTGGAGATACTATTATCATGTGTATTGATTGTTGATGACGAGATGTATTCCAAATTTTGTTATTTGATCGACTGCTATATTAAGTTAATAATGGTTATTGATTCTCTCTCTCTCTCTCTCTCTCTCTCTCTCTCTCTCTCTCTCTCTCTCTCTCTCTCTCTCTCTCTCTCTCTCTCTCTCTCTCCCTCTCTCTCCCTCTCTCTCTCTCTCTCTCTCTTTCCCCCTCTCTCTCTCCCCCCCCCTCTCTGTCTCTTTCCTGTTAATTCAATTTACTGTGCACGCACTCACATATGCACACACACACACCACTACCACCACTACCATGAGAAAAAGACAACAACAACAAAAATCAAATGCCAAGCATTGTTCTGCACAAAACGATGGTGTTACTGAGTGGTAGACACGGCCTCCACGCTACAGTTCTTCAAACCACCACCACCCACACCTTCCTCACTCTACCCCCCCCTCCCCCGTCTCACCTCTATCCCCTTCCCCGATATGCAACTAAAACTAATGTACCAACTAACAAAATTTGGGAACTGTAACTACCAAAACTGTGAAAGGCGTGGCAAAGACAACACATTTGCATGTCAGAGGTCAAAGATGAAGGACGTCAAGGTCGACCAGCACCTTGAAACGGAAGTTGACAGAGGAACAGACACTGAGAGAGACTGACAGTGACAGAGAGAGAGAGAGAGAGAGAGAGAGAGAGAGAGAGAGAGAGAGAGAGAGAGAGAGAGAGAGAGAGAGATATCTATATTTTACTGACATAATTATGTACACGCGTGCTTACTTACCATCGGGAAACGGAATTAAATGGCACCAATCGATTTAAAACAGGAAAACCTGCAGCTAAATTACTAACGAAAATATTTGTTCCTTTTAATTGTCTGATATGAGGTAATTAATTGGAGTAAACACAGTGTGTGTGCGCGTGCGCGCGCGTATATATATATATATATATATATATATATATATATATATATATATATATATATATATATATATATATATATATATATATATATATATATATATATATATATATATATATATACGTGTGTGTGTGTGTGTGTGTGTGTGTTGCGTGTGCGTGCGTGTGCGTGTGCGTGCGTGCGCGGCCGCACCCGAGTGCATAAGCGGGTGCGTGCGAGCGTGAGTATGTGTGTGTGCGCGCGTGTGCGTGGTTTGTGTGCGCGTGTGTGTGTGTGTGTGTATGTATGTGTGTGTGTGTGTGTGTGTGTGTGTGTGTGTGTGTGTGTGTAAGTGCGCGCGTCTCTCTCTCTCTCTCTCTCTCTCTCTCTCTCTCTCTGTATATATAGCTGGCTATTCATGCTATTTTTATCCTTAATTTGGATACCATCTCAGTAGTTAGCTCTCCCTAGTCATGTCTATTAGGTTTTGAAATTAAGATTTCAGAACATTATTATTTTGTTCATTTTACATCAGATTTTCATAAGATTTTTACTATATCTGGTTTAACTTTGTGCTGGTTTGCTTTTATTATGGATTTTCGATTTGATGCAAAGAGGACACCATTCTCTTGTAGAATGTCTTTTTTGCTCGGGTTGGCATCCACTGGACAGTCAAATTGCAAGCCGATCATGCAAACTGATGAGATCTTCTCTTAGGTCGAAACAGCTGTCTTTGCATAAGGCACTGTCTCTCCCCCATTGGGAGAAAAAGTAAATCAGCACAATTTATATAATTTTGTTTGTTTGCTTAATTTAAAAAAAAAAAAATTTTGAACACGGAACATTACTCAAAGTTAACATTAACTGGTTTTGTTTCTGAGGTTCACAAATAAAGACATTGGACACAGAAAAGCCTTATCAAAGCAAACTATTCTGCATTTCAAATGCACTAACTTTTCAGTCCTTCAGAGTAGGGGTACGGAGCTGGCTATTCACTGAGATTTTTATTTCATGCTATATATGTTTTTGCATAAGGCACTGTCCCTCCCCCATTGGGAGAACAAGTAAATCAGCACAATTTATATAATTTTTTTATTTTTTTTATTTTTTTTTTTGAACACGGAACATTACTCAAAGTTAACTGGTTTTGTTTCTGAGGTTCACAAATAAAGACATTGGACACAGAAAAGCTTTATCAAAGCAAAATATATATATATATATATATATATTCTTTGCAGGCCGATATGCAGACTGAAGAGTCTTTCTCAAAGACGAAACAGCTGTCTTTGCATAGGCATTGTCTATCTCCCCCATTGGGAGAAAAAGTAAATCAGCACATTATTTTATTTTATTCTTTTCAGAACACAGAACAAATCGTAAAGTTAAAATTAAAGTTATTGAGTTTCTTTCTTAAGTTCACAAACTGATACATTGGACACAGACAAAGTTTTATTAAAGCAAACTATATATATAAGAGGAAAGTTTAATGGTGTGGTTGTTTTTTCTTCTTCAATTCTTGTACGTTTATATATATATATATATATATATATATATATATATATATATATATATATATATATATCAGAACAAAAAAAGAAGGAAAACTAACAAGAAAGAATGTAGACTATTCCCAATATTTCGGCTTTTGGCCTTGGACGCGGGACAGACAGTAGAACAAACTTGACGTAGTTATTGAGTTTCTTTCTTAAGTTCACAAACTGATACATTGGACACAGACAAAGTTTTATTAAAGCAAACTATATATATAAGAGGAAAGTTTAATGGTGTGGTTGTTTTTTCTTCTTCAATTCTTGTACGTTTATATCATACTTCGAAGAAGGAAAGGGCATCAGTCTACCTGATCCAGGCACACCTCTCTGCATTCCTCCTCACCGGGAGTATGTTGGTGTTTACTACGATTTCTATGATCTCCCCTATTGAATCCTTCACTGGATCCACCAACATGGCATCCCATCTTTTTTACTCTCTTCGAGGGATTGTAATTTTGGAACATTACTATTTTTGTTATTTTACACAAGATTTTTACCATTTCTTTTGAATTAAGTGCTGGTTTGCTTTTATTGTGGACTTTCAGACTGGTGCAAAGAAGACAACCTTTCTCTTGGAGAAAGTTTTCTAGCTCAGTTTGAATGTTCACTGTGGACATTTTGTGCAGGCCGATATGCAGACTGAAGAGTCTTTCTCAAAGACGAAACAGCTGTCTTTGCATAGGCATTGTCTATCTCCCCCATTGGGAGAAAAAGTAAATCAGCACATTATTTTATTTTATTCTTTTCAGAACACAGAACAAATCGTAAAGTTAAAATTAAAGTTATTGAGTTTCTTTCTTAAGTTCACAAACTGATACATTGGACACAAACAAAGTTTTATTAAAGCAAACTATATATATAAGAGGAAAGTTTAATGGTGTGGTTGTTTTTTCTTCTTTAATTCTTGTACGTTTATATATATATATATATATATATATATATATATATATCAGAACAAAAAAAGAAGGAAAACTAACAAGAAAGAATGTAGACTATTCCCAATATTTCGGCTTTTGGCCTTGGACGCGGGACAGACAGTAGAACAAACTTGACGTAACAAATACAACACGTAACTTTTCTTGACGTCATTGTTGTGACCCACATTCTGTGTGTATAATTAGATTGTGTTGCAGTGTGTGTGTGTGTGTGTGTGTGTGTGTATATATATATATATATATATGTGTGTGTGTGTGTTAGTGTTATGTATGTGTTTTGCATGTATATGAATTTAAATAAAACACAGAGAGAGAGAGGGGTGGGGGGGGGGGGGGGGGTGGTGGAGTGAGTCTGTTGTACACCAATTATGAACTTGTGTCTTGATTAATACAGTGCTTGTGTAAATATTGATCGAAAGTTTTACCTTTGATTGTATGTTTTCCATTGCAGAAGGGGATGACAGACAAAATAAGAGAGGACAAAATGTCAATATCTCACTGCGTGTCTTTGAAAATGTTCATGTAACTTTTATCAGTATTTATATTATCTCTATAGCTGATTACGCTTCAACATCGCATATTATCTCATGAGTTTGAAAGAGACTTCACTATTGACAACATTTTGGTAGTTTTACTTTGAACTAACCGGCATGCTTTACTCACGAAATATGTTAATTACTATTCTTAATTAACCCTCACAGTAAGGAACCTAGATCAACATAACAATGATAACACTTGTCTTAAATAGTTGCTGCATGCTTGACCCCCCTAAAATGACCGAAATCAAGGTACATTTCAAATAAAATATCGGATCTGTAACAAAATACGCAAATAGATAAATAAATACACACAAAAACAAAACAAAAAAACCGCTAAAGAAAGAAGGGGGTATGGACAATTTTGAAAGGAAAATAATTTGTATATGCGTCTCTTGTTTGTTTCTAATTTATCCAAAATTAACGCATCGTTGCCGATATTTATGAAGTTTAAAAATATCATAAACGTTATCAAAAAGTAATACAAAAAGTTCTTTGTTTCTAATTTATCCAAAATTAACGCATCGTTGCCGATATTTATGAAGTTTAAAAAAATCATAAACGTTGTCAAAAAGTAATACAAAAAGTTCTTTGTTTCTAATTTATCCAAAATTAACGCATCGTTGCCGATATTTATGAAGTTTAAAACATGCATAAACGTTGTCAAAGAGTAATACAAAAAGTTCTTTGTTTCTAATTTATCCAAAATTAACGCATCATTGCCGATATTTATGAAGTTTAAAACATGCATAAACGTTGTCAAAAAGTAATACAAAAAGTTCTTTGTTTCTAATTTATCCAAAATTAACGCATCATTGCCGATATTTATGAAGTTTAAAACATGCATAAACGTTGTCAAAGAGTAATACAAAAAGCGTTTGAAGAAACTGATCTTTCTTCTCTTCGTATATTTGCAGTAGTTTTTAATTTTGCATGATTGATTTTCTGTAATAGATTCATTTTCTGATTAACTTTTTCTAAACACAGATTTGAAATATGTACAACAGTTTAGAACCTTTTTAAAGGAACACAGTTTTACGGTTAAGAACTCTTATCAACAGTGCAAAGGCTCAAACATGTGTCAGATAATTTTACGCAAATTATCTCTCTCTCTCTACATTTACATATAAAATGCACGTGTGTATAGTTTCTTTTGCCGGTCAGTATATATGATTTTAGTCCAACGTGTATGAGACTATGGGTATGATATTTAGTGTTCTATTGAACGTTCGAATGTGTTTTATTTTGTTCTTTTCTTTATTGTTGGTTTGTTTTCCTGGGTTTGGCGACACATCCCAACACAGTCGCATCAAAGCTTAGCCAATAAAACGGAAGGCGGAAACGGCTTCTCCTCCTCCACGGTTGACAGGCGCCATGTTTAGCCGAATCTGACACAACTCACCGATTGACGACCGTCAGACCGTCACTTTGTGAGTTAACAGGCGCCAAGTTTAGCTCAATCTGACACAACTCACCCATTGACGACCGTCAGACCGTCACTTTGTGAGTTAACAGGCGCCAAGTTTAGCTCAATCTGACACAACTCACCCATTGACGACCGTCAGACCGTCACTTTGTGAGTTAACAGGCGCCAAGTTTAGCTCAATCTGACACAACTCACCCATTGACGACCGTCAGACCGTCACTTTGTGAGTTAACAGGCGCCAAGTTCAGCTCAATCTGACACAACTCACCCCTTGACGACCGTCAGACCGTCACTTTGTGAGTTAACAGGCGCCAAGTTTAGCTCAATCTGACACAACTTACCCATTGACGACCGTCACTTTGTGAGTTAACAGGCGCCAAGTTTAGCTCAATCTGACACAACTCACCCATTGACGACCGTCACTTTGTGAGTTAACAGGCGCCAAGTTTAGCTCAATCTGACACAACTTACCCATTGACGACCGTCACTTTGTGAGTTAACAGGCGCCAAGTTTAGCTGAATCTGACACAACTCACCCATTGACGACCGTCAGACCGTCACTTTGTGAGTTAACAGGCGCCAAGTTTAGCTCAATCTGACACAACTTACCCATTGACGACCGTCAGACCGTCACTTTGTGAGTTAACAGGCGCCAAGTTTAGCTCAATCTGACACAACTCACCCATTGACGACCGTCACTTTGTGAGTTAACAGGCGCCAAGTTTAGCTCAATCTGACACAACTCACCCATTGACGACCGTCACTTTGTGAGTTAACAGGCGCCAAGTTTAGCTCAATCTGACACAACTCACCCATTGACGACCGTCACTTTGTGAGTTAACAGGCGTCAAGTTTAGCTCAATCTGACACAACTCACCCATTGACGACGGTCAGACCGTCACTTTGTGATTTGTTGCCACATAATTCAGCTTGACACTGCCTTTACCTTCTGTTAATATAAAATGGATGCATCTACATCGTACGTATCTTCTTGGCTGGAGAATTCCACGTCAGGTGAAATCCCTTGGGATTCCCATCCTTACGTGATCATCAGCGAGTATATCCGCAACATCGGCTACTCCATCGTTCTGTTCCTGGGCTGTTTTGGAAACATCATGACCGTCATCATATCGAGAAGAATGATGTCAGAAGAGTCCGTCATTGAGTATCACTTTATTGCTTTGGCAGTTGCTGATACTGTTGTTCTTCTTAGGGCGCCCGTCGACATATTGTTAGATGCTGCATTTGGCATCGATTTGTTTACTACAGACAATGCCATTTGCAAAATAGTCCAGTGGTTAGCATGGTCAACGAGGCTCAGTAGCTGGTACCTGGTGTGTATGACCGTACACAGGGCCATGTCTGTGGTGTGGCCTCATCGCATCAACGTGATGTGCAGTCGTCGCAAAGTTCTGATTCTCCTCGTAGGAGTAGGTCTGGTCATTCCTGCCTTATATGCCCATTTCCTATTCGGATATGGACTAATGTATGACGAGGAATACGACCAGATATGGTGCTGGATCGATTCAAAAAACTACTTGACATTTATGGAGGAAGTGTGGAATTATATAGAATTGCTGATAAGTGTAATAGTACCGTTCATTCTGATTGTTTTTGGCAATGCCGTTTTAATTTGGAAGCTCAAGAAGTCCACAAAAGACATTGGCAAGACGTTAACTGGAGGAAACACGGAACAGATTGTGGCACGGGAAAAAGCTGCCAACTCCATAACATTGACTGTGATCGTTGTTTCTGTGGCCTACATTGTGCTGAACTTGCCCAACGCCTTATACATGATCCTGTTTTATTATGCGGATACAGAAACAATTGATGGATACTCACGATGGCTGGTGTACAATGTGACCTTTGTGTTATTGCATTTCAACAGTGTAGTCAACTTTTACCTCTACTGTCTGACAGGGAGAAAGTTCAGAAAGGAGTTTTTAACATTGGTCTGCTGTGATAAAGAAAAACAGAACTTTAACAAACTGTTGTAGGCTTATTTCCATCACCAACTGTAATGGTAGTTAGCTGTAGGTGCAGAAACTAGACAGAAACACTTACGTCGAACCCTGCTTTAAGAGCTTTCGTATAAAGCGCAAATAGCGATCTCGACATTTTAATTACAACTCGTTAACGAAACGCTTTTAGGAAGTAAATAAATGGTCGAGAACATCTTCGCGGTATTGTCCATTAACCCCTTGACTGCCACCAACGTATTACGCACTGACTTGATGACATCACTTATGATGTCATCAGATGAAGAGGAAATATCCCTGATATGCTGGCTTTTGCTCTAACACAGTCAAGAGAGTTATATCCCCAGACCATTTTGCCAGATTGGCTCTATCAGTTGTGTTTTTCGTGTCATGATTTGCCCAATGATTTTTTCTTTACTTTT
>CM065682.1:60012504-60017504 GCA_017654935.2 Phymorhynchus buccinoides
TGGAGGTTTTTCACAAATAAAGGACATCATTTGGGACAACACAGAAAAGCCTCTTTCTTCCCCTTATTTCTTATCAAAGCAAAACTAATTCTGCATTTCAAATTTGCCCACTAACTTTTCAAAGTCCTCAGAGTAGGGGTATACTAGGTACGGAGCTGGCTATTCACTGAGCTTTTTCTTTCATGCTATTTTATCCTTAATTTGGATATCATCTCAGTAGTTAGCTCTCCCTAGTCATGTCTATTAGGTTTTGAAATTAAAATTTCAGAACATTATTATTTTGTTCATTTTAATAAGATTTTCATAAGATTTTTACTATTTCTGGTTTAACTTTGTGCTGGTTTGCTTTTATTATGGATTTTCGATTTGATGCAAAGACGACACCATTCTCTTGTAGAATGTCTTTTTTGCTCAGGTTGGCATCCACTGGACAGTCAAATTGCAGGCCGATCATGCAAAATGATGAGACCTTCTCTTAGGTCGAAACAGCTGTCTTTGCATAAGGCACTGTCCCTCCCCCAATGGGAGAAAAAGTAAATCAGCACAAATTTACTATGATTGTGTTTTTTTTTTTTTTTTGTTTTTAAACATGGAACATTACTCCAAGTTAACGTTAACTGGTTTTGTTTCTGAGGTTCACAAATAAAGACATTGGACACAGAAAAAAGTTTTATCAAAGCAAACTATTCTGCATTTCAAATGCACTAACTTTTTCAGTCCTTCAGAGTAGGGGTACGGAGCTGGCTATTCACTGAGATTTTTCTTTCATGCTATATATTATCTTTGCATAAGGCACTGTCCCTCCCCCATTTGGAGAAAAAGTAAATCAGCACAATTTATCTAATTTTTTATATTTTTTTATTTTTTTTAATTTTTTTTTTAAACACGGAACATTACTCAAAGTTAACGTTAACTGGTTTTGTTTCTGAGGTTCACAAATAAAGACATTGGACACAGAAAAGCTTTATCAAAGCAAACTAGTCTGCATTTCAAATGCACCAACTTTTCAGTCCAGACTTCAGAGTAGGGGTACGGAGCTGGCTATTCACTGAGATTTTTCTTTCATGCTATATATGTCTTTGCATAAGGCACTGTCCCTCCCCCATTGGGAGAAAAAAGTAAAATCAGCACAAAGTTATCTCAATTTTTTTATTTTTTTATTTTTTTATTTTTGAACACGGAACATTACTCAAAGTTAACGTTAACTGGTTTTGTTTCTGAGGTTCACAAATAAAGACATTGGACACAAAAAAGCTTTATCAAAGCAAAATATATATATATAATATAGTTCTTTGCAGGCCGATATGCGAGGACTGACTGAGTCTTTCTCAAAGACGAAACAGCTGTCTTTGCATAGGCATTGTCTATTTTCCCTTTTTCCCCCCCGCCCCCCCCCCCCCCCCCAATTTTTTTTGGGAGAAAAGTAAATCAGCACATTATTTTATTTTATTCTTTTCAGAACACAGAACAAATCGTAAAGTTAAAATTAAAGTTATTCAGGTTTCTTTCTTAAGTTCACAAACTTATACATTTTTTTTTGGGACACAAACAAAGTTTTATTAAAGCAAACTATATATATACATAAGAGGAAAGTTTAATGGTGTGTTTGTTTTTTCTTCTTCAATTCTTGTACGTTTATATCATACTTCGAAGAAGGAAAGCGCATCAGTCTACCTGATCCAGGCACACCTCTCTGCATTCCTCCTCACCGGGAGTATGTTGGTGTTTACTACGATTTCTATGACCTCCCCTATTGAATCCTTCACTAGATCCACCAACATGGCATCCCATCTCATCTACTCTCTTCGAGGGATTGTAATTTTAGAACATTATTATTTTTGTTATTTTACACAAGGTTTTTAACATTTCTTTTGAATTAAGTGATGGTTTGCTTTTATTGTGGACTTTCATTCTGGTGCTAAGAGGACAACCTTTCTCTTGGAGAAATTTTTCTAGCTCAGTTTGAATGTTCACTGTTGACATTCTTTGCAGGCCGATATGCAGACTGAAGAGTCTTTCTCAAGGACGAAACAGCTGTCTTTGCATAGCATTGTCTATCTCCCCACATTGGGAGAAAAAAGTAAATCAGCACATTATTTTATTTTATTCTTTTCAGAACACAGGGAAAAAAAAAAAAAAAAAAAACAAAAAAAATTTCCCGTAAAGTTAAAAAAAAGGTTAACATTAAGTTATTGAGTTTTCTTTCTTAAGTTCACAAACTTATACATTGGACACAAACAAAGTTTTATTAAAGCAAACTATATATATAAGAGGAAAGTTTAATGGTGTGGTTGTTTTTTGCTTCTTCAATTCTTGTACGTACGTATATATATATATAGTTAAGTAATAAAAATCCTATAGACCAACGATCCACCATTCAGATAGTGAGCTGTGCTCATATTATATATATTATATATATATATATATATATATATATATAATATGTGTGTGTGTGGTGTTTTGTGTTATGTATGTGTTTGCATGTATAATGAATTTTAAATAAAACAGAAGAGAGAGAGAGAGAAATGAGAGAGAGAGAGAGTGGAGAGAGGGGTGGGGTGGGGTGGGGGGGAGTGAGTCTGGTGTACACCAATTATGAACTTGTGTCTTGATTAATACAGTGCTTGTTGTAAATATTGATCGAAAGTCTTTAACTTTGATTGTATTGTTTCCATTGCAGAAGGGGGACAGACAGACAAAATAAGAGAGGAAAAAATGTCAATATCTCACTGCGTGTCTTTGAAAATGTTCATGTAACTTTTATCAGTATTTATATTATCTCTATAGCTGATTACGCTTCAACATCGCATATTATCTCATGAGTTTGAAAGAGACTTCACTATTGACAACATTTTGGTAGTTTTACTTTGAACTAACCGGCATGCTTTACTCACGAAATATGTTAATTACTATTCTTAATTAACCCTCACAGTAAGGAACCTAGATCAACATAACACTGATAACACTTGTCTTAAATAGTTGCTGCATGCTTGACCCCCCTAAAATAACCGAAATCAAGGTACATTTCAAATAAAATATCGGATCTGTAACAAAATACGCAAATAGATAAATAAATACACACAAAAACAAAACAAAAAAACCGCTAAAGAAAGAAGGGGGTATGGACAATTTTGAAAGGAAAATAATTTGTATATGCGTCTCTTCTTTGTTTCTAATTTATCCAAAATTAACGCATCATTGCCGATATTTATGAAGTTTAAAACATGCATAAACGTTGTCAAAGAGTAATACAAAAAGCGTTTGAAGAAACTGATCTTTCTTCTCTTCGTATATTTGCAGTAGTTTTTAATTTTGCATGATTGATTTTCTGTAATAGAGTCATTTTCTGATTAACTTTTTCTAAACACAGATGTGAAATATGTACAACAGTTTAGAACCTTTTTAAAGGAACACAGTTTTACGGTTAATAACTCTTATCAACAGTGCAAAGGCTCAAACATGTGTCAGATAATTTTACGCAAATTATCTCTCTCTATATACATTTACATATAAAATGCACGTGTGTATAGTTTCTTTTGCCGGTCAGTATATATGATTTTAGTCCAACGTGTATGAGACTATGGGTATGATATTTAGTGTTCTATTGAACGTTCGAATGTGTTTTATTTTGTTCTTTTCTTTATTGTTGGTTTGTTTTCCTGGGTTTGGCGACACATCCCAACACAGTCGCATCAAAGCTTAGCCAATAAAACGGAAGGCGGAAACGGCTTCTCCTCCTCCACGGTTAACAGGCGCCATGTTTAGCTGAATCTGACACAACTCACCCATTGACGACCGTCAGATCGTCACTTTGTGATTTGTTGCCACAGAATTCAGCTTGACACTGTCCTTACCTTCTGTTAATATAAAATGGATGTATCTACATGGTACTTATCTTCTTGGCTGGAGAATTCCACGTCAGGTGAAATCCCTTGGGATTCCCATCCTTACGTGATCATCAGCGAGTATATCTGCAACATCGGCTACTCCATCGTTCTGTTCCTGGGCTGTTTTGGAAACATCATGACCGTCATCATATCGAGAAGAATGATGTCAGAAGAGTCCGTCATTGAGTATCACTTTATTGCTTTGGCAGTTGCTGATACTGTTGTTCTTCTTAGGTCGCCCGTCGACATATTGTTAGATGCTGCATTTGGCACCGATTGGTTTAGTACACTCAACGCCATTTGCAAAATAGTCCAGTGGTTAGCATGGTCAACGAGGCTCAGTAGCTGGTACCTGGTGTGTATGACCTTACACAGGGCCATGTCTGTGGTGTGGCCTCATCGCATCAACGTGATGTGCAGTCGTCGCAAAGTTCTGATTCTCCTCGTAGGAGTAGGTCTGGTCATTCCTGCCTTGTATGCCCATTTCCTATTCGGATATGGACTAATGTATGACGAGGAATACGACCAGATATCGTGCTGGTTCGATTCAAAAAACTACTTGACATTTATGGAGGAAGTGTGGAATTATATAGAATTGCTGATAAGTGTAATAGTACCGTTCATTCTGATTGTTTCTGGCAATGCCGTTTTAATTTGGAAGCTCAAGAAGTCCACAAAAGACATTGGCAAGACTGGAGGAAACACGGAACAGATTGCGGCACGGGAAAAAGCTGCCAGCTCCATAACCTTGACTGTGATCGTCGTTTCTGTGGCCTACATTGTGCTGAACTTGCCCAACGCCTTATACATGATCCTGTTTTATTATGCGGATACAGAAACAATTGATGGATACTCACGATGGCTGGTGTACAATGTGACCTTTGTGTTATTGCATTTCAACAGTGTAGTCAACTTTTACCTCTACTGTCTGACAGGGAGAAAGTTCAGAAAGGAGTTTTTAACATTGGTCTGCTGTGATAAAGAAAAACAGAAGCTTTGACAAACTGTTGTAGGCTTATTTCCTTCACCAACTGTAATGTCAGTTAGCTGTAGGTGCAGAAACTAGACAGAAACACTTACGTCGAACCCTGCTTTAAGAGCTTTCGTATAAAG
>CM065682.1:60022504-60025004 GCA_017654935.2 Phymorhynchus buccinoides
AACTGTAACTACCAAAACTGTGAAAGGCGTGGCAAAGACAACACATTTGCATGTCCAAGGTCAAAGATGAAGGACGTCAAGGTCGACCAGCACCTTGAAACGGAAGTTGACAGAGGAACAGACACTGAGAGAGACTGACAGTGACACAGAGAGAGAGAGAGAGAGAGAGAGAGAGAGAGAGGGGGGGGGGGGGAGAGAGAGAGAGAGAGAGAGAGAGAGAGAGAGAGAGAGAGAGAGAGAGAGAGAGAGAGAGAGAGAGAGAGAGAGAGAGATTGATTGACTTAGAGATAATAGATAGACGGAGAAAAACTGCTGTCTTTATTGACAACCGGTTGCGTTGGCAATTACAACACCTATGTGGCACACTTCTGGAAGAATAATAAAAAGAAGAAGAAAAAGAAAAAAAAGGAAAAGAGTAGTTCCTCCTCTTTTACCACAACACCTGTTCCAGACATCAGAGCAAACATTCCACCCGAACGACTGATTCCAAAGATGTGTTGCGCAATCTTTTGAGGATTTTTTTCTTTCCTTTTTTTTATTTTACATCCTATATTTTTGTCTACCTACCTCTCTGTCTGTTATGTTCTTTGTTTTTTGTCTGATGTTGGTTTTAGAGTTTCGAACCCTAGACAAAGTGTTAAGTGTGTCTCTTCTTATGCTTTGTTTGCATTCTTTTTGGAAATTGTGTAAGTAAAAGAGTGTGCGCGTGTGTGTCTGTGTATGTGTGTGTGTGTGTGTGTGAGAGAGAGAGAGAGAGAGAGAGAGAGAGAGAGAGAGAGAGAGAGAGAGATGCTTTGTATATGCGTTGTTGCTGGTGTGTGTGTGTGTGTGTGTGTGTGTGTGTGTGTGTGTGAGAGAGAGAGAGAGAGAGAGAGAGAGAGAGAGAGAGAGAGAGAGAGAGAGAGAGAGAGAGAGAGAGAGAGAGAGAGAGAGAGAGAGAGAGAGAGAGAGAGAGATGCTTTGTATATGCGTTGTTGCTGGTTTGTGTCATTCTTAAACACTATTTGTGTGTGTGTGTGTGTGTGCGTGTGCGTGTGTGCGTGCGTGTACGTGCGTGTGTGAGAGAGAGAGAGAGCGTACGTGCGCATGTTTGCATGATTTGTGCATTTTAAACTCCTGATCCTATTGTTCTTTTGAGTGTTTGTGCACATAATTATCGTGTCCAATAGGCTTATTTGCGCATTAAGCTTAATGGGCAACGTTTTCGTCCATTAGGCTTCATGAGCAGGATAAATCGTGAAGTTCGGTGCGCATTAGGCCTGATGTGCACGAACCGAGTAAACAATAGAGCGGCTTATGTAAGAGAGAGAGAGAGAGAGAGAGAGAGAGAGAGAGAGAGAGAGAGAGAGAGAGAGAGAGAGAGAGAGAGAGAGAGAGAGAGAGAGAGAGAGAGAGAGACATACAGACAGACAGAGGCTGGATTTACTCTGACCTGTAGTTCTAATCGGGCTGGCTTTGAAGGTCAATCAACTTTTCTTGTGCAGAAACGTTGTGACAGGATGGGCTTTAATTACTACAATAAGGCTTCGTACACAGTTCATGCGGAAATCCCATGCGCAATCCGTAAATAAGTGAAAGAAGGGTAAAAATATTACGGATTAGTGGAAATTCGGACACTTGCGCAAATCTTTTTCGTTCTTTCTTGTACTCGTTTACGGATTGCGCACGGGTTTCCGCACGGAATCTCCGCGTGTATGTGCACGTACCCTAACACTTTTTCAGCAGGCAGTTCTTACAAAGGGAGAGGTAGAGCTTGATCTGATCTCTCGAGACATTGACATAAGCTTATTTTTTTTGCAGTTCTTTTTCTTACCACCATCAGACTGCCACCACCATGCCCACATGCAAAATGCGCTTCTCGAATTGCATAAAAAAATCCCCAAAAGAGAATGATGTAGAACTGAAGCTGATCTTACCAGCTTCTTCACATTTCCCAGTTCCACTACGTCAGTCATATTCATCAGGCCGCTTTTTTTTTTCCACAGCAGAACGCAGGGTTATTATTACCTTACTGATACAGGCGTTCATTTTTGTCTTCTGTGAACAACTGTCTTCTGTCACTCGTTGACTGCAAACGACGCAAGTCTTGCTCAAAGATGTGCTTTTTTCGTAGCTGTCCAGGGCCTGTATTCACGTTGAGATAGCATGAGACTTAGCATGATGCTAACTTAGAAGCTCTTCCAATGTCCTATAGGATTTAATAGGACTTTTGGAAGAGCTTCTACGTTAGCATGTCGCTAAGTCTCATGCTATCTCAACGTGAATACAGGCCCAGTTTTTTAACCTTATACTCCCCATATGGTTCTTCTTCTTCTTGCATATAGCGTCCTTCATCAACAATTTGATGATTATGGGGAGGGGGCTCAGATCTGGGATCTGAATTCCTCCACCGAGGCTGATGATGCTGACGAGGCTCAGGTGGAAGAGAGTTCCACTCACTCACAGCCCTGGTTTATAGCACTTCTCTGAAAAATAGATATCAGTTGAGGGGGGGGGGGGG
>CM065682.1:60030004-60052504 GCA_017654935.2 Phymorhynchus buccinoides
AAATACAGGAGACACACAAACATCTTGTTCGACAAATTTAAAAAAAAGGAAATTCCTTTTCTGGTAAAATTCAAAAACAGGAAATCCTTGTATACCAGGAAAAGTTGCACCCGTGCAGTACTTTTTTCTCAGACTTAGACCCATGCGTCTTATAATATGACTAATAATATAGTAAGAAATTTTAATAACAAAATCTGAATTTGGGAGGGTGCGCCTTATCATAAGGTGCGCCTTATATAGTTTAACAACTTATATAGTCCGAAAAATATGGTAGTCGTTTATAGTCCCAAGGTGCAGTAGCGTAACTCCACAATCACATCTGAACTAATGCGATTGACACCAGTTTGATGGTGTGGAGAAAAAAAATTCAAAGATGTGAAAGAAAATTTGCAACTCTGTTACATCCTTGTGGACTTTACATCACACAAGACGATGAAGTTTCCAAACACATGAAACACAGAAAAAATGTGAGTGCTATGAAAAACAGACATAATAGAATTTTGTAAAATTTGTAATACACTTATGTAAAAGAAAAGTGTGCAATAAATTTGAAAATTTGTCAAAAATTATGTCCGTTTGATTTCTTTGTTTACTTGTGTACATAATGGAATTTTGGCATAAACTGAGATTTTGTTTTTACCAGACGAACCAGATTCCTAGTAAGAAAACAGAATTGATTTATCTTGTCTAGTTTTTATTTTATAGTCATTTGAAGTTTGACATTCGAGATGGATCATTTGCAGAAATCGGACATATTAGAAGACAGAATTTTGCCTCTTTTTTTCTAATTGACTTAATTAAAAAAAAAAAACCAAAAACAACAACAAAGAATTCATTCAAAATTGTCTTTCATGTTGTGCATACTGGTAAAATACATAAAAATATACATAAAAATTCCACAAACAAAAAAATGGTAATTTGGGGGTTGTTGGCTTTTTTCCCCTTCTTAACCCCTTGACTGCTATGTATTACATACTGACCTGATGACATCACTGATGACATCATCAGATGAAGAGGAATAACCCTGATATGCTGGCTTTTGCTCTTGCACAGTCAAGAGATCTACAACACCAGACCATTTTTCCAGATTGTCTCTATCAGTTGTCTTTTTTGTGGCATGATTTGCCCAATGGTTTTTTCTTTAATTTTCTCTGGCAGTCAAGGGGTTTTTAAAATCATTCTGAGCGACTTGTGTCTGTTTTCCCCTTACACCATCACAAAACAATGTGACAACGACTGACCACAACGAGAATGTTAACACCACATTAACTTTGTGTTTACTTGTGTTCCTTACTCAGAGTCAAATGAACAAAAATATAAAAGAAAAGAAAAAAAACTTGGGGAATTTTCGGCCAGCTACTGTTGGCCTTCGTCAACCCACACTGGGTTGGAAGTCTGGGGGCTGTTGTTTTTGCCTTCTGAGCTGTGCTCACTGTTGGTCTGGATCAGTAAGTATTTATAGACTTCCAACCCAGCGTGGGTTGACGAAGGCCAGCAGTAGCTGGCCAAAAATTCCCCCAAGGTATTTTTATTTTATTTTATTTCTATTTTATTTTAGTTTTGTTTTTTTCATTCGAGTCCGAGTAAGGAATGCAAGTAAACATGACTACACCAGAGTGGGAAAGTGTCTGTATTAAGCACATTAACTCTACTGGGGAACAGTGACACCAGACATTTCTAACTAGCACTTTGCACAAGATGGACTAAATGACTGGATATAAAAGAACCAGAACTGTAGAGATGGAAATGACAATCAGCTTGTATTTGACCATGCTGAATGATAAAACCTGTCTCTGCTTAGATTAATGTTTGAGTGCACGTGTGCATGCTCATATGTGTGTGTGTGTGTGATTAGGGAAAAGGAAAGGTTCGGATATGTATATTTAAAAATCCAAATTCCTATAAAAAAACACCTTTTTTAACCTAACATGCTTTGTCCTTCACGCCTTTCAACCAACAATAAGTTTCAACGACTAAACTCAGGCCCCCAAAAAAAACAAAGATGGATAGATGACTTAAAATGCCTCCCGTACAAACCTCATTTTACATTAATTCTATCTCTGTCACCAACATAGCTCCAGACTTTTTCTTTCCTAACAGCCACTGTCTTCCTCATAAGCCTCCACTGGGCCAGCTGTCTTCATCGAGTCCCCTGCCGCATGTCCTGCCAACGAAGCAAGGATGCAAGCAGAGGAGAGAGAAAGAGAGAAGGATAGATGAACGACTTCTGCTCTGCTGTGGAATAACCCCAGCCACAAAGTCGTGCATTGATATACCGAAGACAGGATGGCTGTAGCCCATTCATGAAGGAGCTTCGAACCAGAACTTCAACTTGTTTACATCATATCAGAGGCTGTAGGTACCTATGTATTTATCTAAATTTGTTTAAATGTTATGTGTATGTGTCTATGCGTGTGGGAGGCAAAACAGAAAAACATGGTCAAAAAAACAAAGACGGTAATTGGGGGGGTATGATGAGTATCATCAAAACAAAATGCTGAGTTCAGACTTTTTTTAATTTCTAAAAAAGCTTGCATGGTCTTCGAAAAAAAAAGGCTTGACAATAGCACAACTGTAAACTTAGTTTATTAAACAACTTAAATGTTGCATTTTAAGTAATTTTATGATGCACTATGAAATCAAAAGTCTGACATTCTGAAAATGATGTTTGCAGCTACAAACAACAATCTAATAATAATCTTAAGAAATACTGGGAATCAACATTATTTCTAAGTTTATATTATATGAATATACAAGCCATGTTCTTTCTGTAACTGGTAGAGGTAATAAAACAAAGAAAGCGAGTGTTTCAAAGATATTTAATGAGTTCAGTTTCATAATTTTGACGAAAATTAGTTTACATTTGTGCATCTTTGAGGGCTGTAGAAACACAGCCAAACCTGATAAGACCAAATTTCAAAAAAATAATCAACATCTTTTTAAAACAACTAAAAGTGCAATTATTTCTTTATTAGAATAGTTTCCATGATTTGTATGCAGATATACAAGCTATGTACAAAGTAGTCAAGCAGTTACTATTTTGGGTCTCAAGTACCAAATAATTCTTGACATATTACAACTCAAAATCTTGCTTATTTTCATTCGAGTGAAAAACAAAAAAAACTAAACCTAAAATTAAACAGCACAACAGTGTGTAGTGTACAGACAATAGCTCATAAAGAAATCACAGTAAGAGATAAAATGTTTTATTGAATAAATTCGATTCTTCAGATTTTCACCCGACTTTTTCAACAAAAATTGCTTCTGAATCTAAAAATGAAACTTGTGCATCAGGTGTTGTTTATTAACGGTAATCTTATTAGAGTGATGGATAGTGATGGCTCACCAAGCGGCCAGCATAATATCTGGACCTCCTAACAGAGATTCAATTTACAGCTAATTTTTATTCTCAACTCAGCTTATTCCGCCTTGATCCCGCCAACCAGTCACTTGCTCACTCACCAGGACTCCCAAAGACAACAAGCAAAAGTCTCTGAAATCTATAGGAAAAAAAGCCCCCCCTAATCCCTGAAATTAACTCTTCTAGCATTACGGGAGAAAACATTCGCCCAGTTCATCACTCTACACTCCCACAAAAGGCAAGGACATTCACTGCCAAGTACCCTGCCATGTGTTTGTACCGTTTTAGAGTTTCTGTCAGTGATTTTTTCCTCTAAAACAATGCATGCACACTCGATAGTTACGTCCCTCTTATCGTTGAGATGCAATGGACAACCAAGAACGTCAAAGAATACATGGCGCTAGAAGGGTTAACAGAGGGTTGTGGCATCCCAGATCAGCGTTGTTTAATTGATGCTGTTAAAAATTGAGTTTTTTTTTAAATGTCAGAACAACGTAAATTCTTAAACGAGACCAGTTTACACCTGAAACAACTAAAGTTTACCTTTTGATCTCATTTGCTCAACTGATGTTCTAGACCTTTAATTCATCCCTTTGACACCTGAATTTTTTTTCTTCCCCCTGAACTTTATTATTCAGGCATGGTAGTGGGGGCAAAGTGGTTTTCAAGGAAAATGGCCGGGGGTCCAGGGGTCCGAAGAAAATTCAATAAAATTCAATAAATGAGTCAAATTTTCACTTTTTCATGCCATTTCAATGCATTTTTAAAATAATTTTGTTTCAAACTGTTTCGCGGAGGTCTACCATGCCTGATTATTTCGCTGAAATTTGCAACAAAAAATTGTGGAGACTCGGGAGCCCTGCTCAGGGGGACCGGCGCGCCGCGCATGTCAGCGAAGCTAGATGCGGACGAGGGGCACCTGGGACCTCATCTGCGGGGGCAGCAGGCGGCGAAACTCCCGCTGGGTGTCAGGGTCCAGGTTGTTGAGCTCCACGGCCAGGGCGTAGAAGAGGTCAGGCAGGGGCAGGGTGGGGGCCAGCTGGGTCCAGTCGATGCGCCCGTCCATGTAGCCCAGCACCTCCTGCAGCACCTGCCGCTCCTCAGGCTCCGTCAGCTGCACAGCCAAACACAGTAGCTTTTCTCACCTCCTTTCACTTTATTCACTTTTGCTGACCCTCGATCATCTCCATCATAAACCAATTTAACCCTTTCACCGCCAAAGTCGCATTTTAGCACCACAGTGATTTAACAAACCTATGTTACTAAAAAGCATCAAATTGGGGTCTATTATCCAAATACCCTATTGTCTTAGTTTTAGGAAGTAAGGACAGACAGTATTTTATATATGTCACAGAAGAATCCCCAATACTGCACAGATTTTGTTCTCTACCCAGGTAAACTTAATGGGAATTTTTGGCTGGCATATGGCTGGCGGTGAAAGGGTTAAAGCGTTTTATCCATAAAGCTTACATTGTTTTATGGTGGCATACCACTTGTAAGGTCTTTTCCTATCCCTAACCACAATCAATGATAAGAATATTTGCCTCTGTTAAAAGAAATAACTTGAAACAAATAGATCTCTGTGAAAAACTGAAAGGAGCCAGAATGAGGGGAATCCGTGTACACTGTGGAAAGCGAGTCGGTCGGGTTGAGGGTTTGAATTGAGAGAAACGGGTTAGCACAGACAATGCTTCACACTATCCAACCTTTTTTAGTTGGAAGAAAATTCAGTTGTGAACTTGATTCAACTATCGTATTTTTTGGACTACAGACAAACCCCTATTTTACGACCCTCTGTTAAGCGACCACCTCTCATTTGAGACTGGATTTGTTGGCACAGATGCATTTTACTATGTAAACGACCTCTCTTAAACGACTTCCTCTAAAACGCGACTTACGACCGTTATTTTGTTGGTTTTTACGACCGTTGCTGTCGTCTGCATAGACTTCGAGCAAAGGGAAACAACCACGGTCAAGGGCCTGAAAGCGGAGTCGCTTCCCTTGTTGTAGAAAAGATGGCGGAGAGCGTAGGAAAAGCACGAAAACCACTGACTTTGAAAAAGAAAACCACTGACTTTGGACGAGAGTGGAGGTGATTAAAAGAAGTCGGCAAAGTTAAACTGTAATATCGATTGCACAATCCTATGGAGTTGGAAAGACTCAAATCCAGTTTTAATATGTCATTGTATGTGTGCATGAAGAAGAGAGTATGAACTGAGCTGAACTTTTTCTTTCTACGGCTGCCAGTGAAAACCTCCGTCATATGACCCCTCCAATTTACGACCAATTTTTCTGGACATTTTGGAAGTCTTAAAATAGAGGTTTGTCTGTATAAGGCTCATGTATAAGGCGCACCCCCCAACTTTTACCCCAATTTCAGTTTTTGTTACTATATTTTCTTACTATTTCATCAGTCACATTATAAGGCGCAGGGGTCTGAGTCTTGGAAAAAAGTATCGCCTTCTGGTCAGAAAAATACGGTAGTTGTGGTCGGTCGTGTGCTACTATAAGCAAGCAATGGCTGTATTTCCACAACTGTTGTTGTTGTTGTCGTACCCTGGCTAAAAGACTCCAGGGATCATCCCAACAGCCAAAGCACTTGAACACTATGGTACAAATGTACCAGCTAGGGATGAGAACATTACGTGTGTGACCATTTTTGATTACCCCCGCCACATGGGCAGCCACACTCTGACTTCGGAGGATTCCACAACTGCGAGTTGGAAGTAAATGGTGCAGTCGCCAATTCCTTCCGACCTGGTTGGAAGGGTTTCTTCCGAACAAAATTTGCATTTATGATTTCTACTCACTATGTCAAAAGAAAGGAAAACTATGGATAGGTCACAACCATTTTCATCCGACTTGGTTGGAGAGTGTGAGACGGCTTTAATAATAACCACATTCTTTAGACTCTCCGTCAGCTGCCCAGCAGAAAAGAAAGGGGATCGTGTTGAGGGCTTGAAACGAGATAAATAGGTTACCATAATAACTGCAGCTTTAAGACTGTTTATAGCTGCCCAATGCAAGGCAGGTCATGTTCGTGGTTAAAATAAGTCCATGACCTTGGCTAACCTTAATCCTTCCGTAGAAAAAAGAAAGAAAAGACAAATAATTTCATAACCTTGGCTTACCCTAATCCTTTTTCAGAAAAAAAAAGAAAACAAAAGAATTTCATAACCTTGGTTAACCCTAATCCTTCTCCAGAGAAAAAAGAGAATAGTTTCATAGCCTTTGCTAACCCTAATAATGTTCTCCTCATCCTAAGAAGAAACATACAAAGAAAGGAAGATCAAACAATTTCACAGCCTTGGCTAACCCTAATGCTTTTCTCCTCATCCTAAAGAAGACGGACAGAAAGAAGAATGAACGAACGATTTCACAGCCTTGCTGTACTGTAATGGTTAACTTAGGATGCTGATTTCACCACCAGGGGGCAATCAAACCAGTAGGGGCTTAGCACGTAATATTCTTAGTTGGGGGTAGTGAGAGAGAGAGAGACAGAGATGAGTCCCTCCACCCCACCCCCTCTTTCTCTCTCTTTACCCCCAAGTAAGAATATCACGCGCTAAGCCCCTACTGGTTTGACTGCCCCTTGGCGGTGAAATGTGCATCCTAAGTTGCTCATTACCTCCACCATGTTGGCCTGCTCCTGTTCCTGCTCCTGCACCCCCGCACTATCGATATCGCTCTGCATGGGCAGGTGTTCACCGGCCAGCTCCTGACACTGGGCCATGGCCTCTTCGTCCATGGGGAGCTCCTCGGACACCGTGGTCAGCGTGAAGTCTACCTCCTTCCTGATGACGCCCGATCCCACCTAGAGAGAGAGAGAGAGAGATGCAAGGCACTACTTGTTGACTGCAAATAACACGAGAGGCCTCTCTTCTTCTTCTTCGACTGCTCAGTTTCCTGTCATATGATCGCAGATGCGTCATGCTGCCGTTACGCGCCTAACTAAGAAATAGTTACGCCCATCATGTCCGTCTTCGGCTGGAGATAATCTTTGCAAGCGTTTCTTAGAAAAAAAGGCTGGAGAATGGACCAGTAGAGCAGAAAGTTAGCAGATGACAGTAAGCAAAGGGAAAAGGCAGAGTCAAAAGAGTGACAGATTAGACAGTGTTACAAGCACAGAACATCCAGAAGGTGGGGGAACTATTTGTACAAAAGACCCCCCTGTATCCCAAGGGAGGAGAGGACTCTCTGAAAGTGCATATATCCTAATATTCCTATGCATGGTAAACAATGTATGCGCACACACGCAGACACACACACACACACACACACACACGCCTTGTCAAACTCGCACACATATATAAATGGGCATGGTGTCACAAGAACAGTCCTTTTGTTTTCCACTACACCCTCTGAACACGAAAATGTTTTCACACACAGACAATAAAAAGCCTTGGTAATACTATGCAAATATTGTGACGCGGCCTCCTACCTGGTTCTTGACTCTCACACACTGGGTGGAGGGGTGGTAGCCCTCGGCAGTCACCGTCACCGCATAGTCTCCGTCCCTCAGCAGACGGTAGAAGTCTCCATCTTCCACTGTAAGGAAGGAAAGTCGGTGGATTTATCAGTAAGCAGGTGTATTTATGAACAAGGGTGCCAGTGGGTAAGCCTCAAGCCTGCATTCTGGCAATTTAAAAAGGTTTAAAGACCCTGCACGTCACGTGTCACATTCCCTCTTATCTGGTTCTGGTTCTGGTACTAAATGTCGAAGGAGTCTATGAAGGCTATGTACTCGACGGAACTGGGAGAGCACACTGAAAATTGAAATGTAATATTTTATTTTTTATTTTACTTTTTAATAAAGAAAAATGTCTGTTTTACTGTCTGGTGGTGTTGACAGCTTTTTAAGAGTTGACCATAGGCCTTTTTGCAGTATCCGGGCTGGACCAATCCGGCTAACATAGCGCTCACCGGGGACGAACCCCGACCGGCACAGCTCCTGCCCTTCTTTTACCACTACTTTGACCTATGGCCCCTAATTCCCTATTTTAATCTTTAGGTGGAGCAGGCCCCGAAGGTGTACCGCCTGGCGCTGATGGTGCTCCTTATACTAGAACGATTTCTTAAGATTCCTTACTAGCTATAAGAGTGAAAACGCGTGAAAACTGTGATTTTGACATGTGACATGTGGGGTCTTTAAGCTGAACACCTGTAAACATGACCATAATTAATAAAAATGAAATGGTGTTTTCGGAATAGGTAGGAAGAACATCTTTTAATAAAGGTTTAAGTACTACAAGGCGATACTTTTTCCCCAGACTAAGACTCTTGTGCCTTATAATATGACTAATAACATAGTAAGAAAATATACTAACAAAATCTGAATTTCCTGTAAAATTTGGGAGGTGCTCCCTGTAATAACGTGCGCCTTATAGTCAGTAAATATGGTAATCATCATTCCTCCTTGCAATAATATAAATGCTGCCCACATGTTAAATCGCAACAACAACAAAACCATATTTTATTTATTTATTAAGAAGATTTCTATAGCGCATACCTTTAAGCTCTATGCGCTTATCTCCAATTACCATGTTTTTTATTTGATTGTTTGTTAGTTTGTTTTCCTTTTTTTTTTTTTAAGAATGGCTATTCCATGGAAGATGTCGCTCAAGCAAACTTATGATTCAGCATTTATTGAAGCACACATAATAGAGTATTTGCCACGAGTGTTCGTTCTCTATACTAGACTACTAATTTGCCCTCACTCGTTCTGCCCGAGTTACGCTGACCTTTCTAATTCAACGCTCTAAATTCAACTCAGTGAAATTCAAGGTCGCCCTCACGTGGCAAATGCCCTATTCATGTACACACAGATCTTATCTCACCAAAAAACATTACCGTATGTTTTGGACTATAAGCCGCACCCCCCAAAGTTTACCCAAATTTCAGATTTTGTTACTATATTTTCTTACTATTTCATCAGTCACATTATAAGGTCCGAGTCTTGGAGAAAAAAGTATCGCCTTATAGTCCGAAAAATACGGTAATGTCTCCTCTTTTTCTATATAGGCAGTTATACTAGCAGTACTGTACTTACAAGACAGAACGTCGTGGTCAATGGTTTTGCCAGTGGACAGGTCGGTCACCTGCACAGCAGCGTCGGCTACTGGCTCTTCCTGGGTGTTGGTCACCATCCCCTTGATTCCAGCGTGAGTCTGCAACAAGGGAAACATAACGGCTCAGGGGGAGGACGCAACTATATAAATTCAGTTACTTAAAGACCCACCACGTCATGTGTATTTCCCCTCTCCGCCTCTAAAAGATTTCTTACCAGGGAGAGAGGGAAAACACGTGAAAACCGTGATTTTCACTCATGGACGTGGTGGGTCTTTAAAGGCCGAGCTTCCTTTCAAGGCATAATAACTCATTTGTACACAATACCTGCCAACTGAACATGCACATAAAATTATTTACAATGTCTGATCACAACACTTGCGATATATGTGACAAAAACTGAAAGGAAATCACAACTGAGGTAAAGTCATTTACTTCAAAGCAGAAACAAACAGACATGACTTGAGAAAAAAAAGCAAAACAATAAATCAAAGTATGTGTACTAGTCACATCTATTAGTCAGCTTTCACCTCATCTCACTTTTTGCGTTTGACAGAAAACCACCCCAACACATCATTATTTATGCATTGCTACCAAGTGCAAGGTGTAGAGTGGCACAGAGGTAACGCGTTCGCCTTGTGTCAAGTAAACCCGAGTTCGAACCTGGGTACAGGGGATTTGTTCCTCTCACTTTGCACTAGGCCTTATGGTCTGAATGTGGAGTCTTTCGGATGAGACGATAAACCGAGGTCATGTGTGCCCATGCACTTAGCACATGATAAACCCAGTGGCAACGAAAAAGTTGTCATTTGGTCAAAATTTACCACTCCCCCACCCACCCACTTCCTTCCTCATCAGTCGCACAAAAATTGCATGAAAAAACAAAAATTGGGTAATAAAATAATTTCACAGAGACTATAAAGTACCAAATACTAAAAAAGTATATGCATCCACTGATATATCATTTTTATCTCCACTTCCTCCCTTTCACTATGTTTTTCATCTTCCCAATCTTGCTTGCTCATACGATAAAACTGAAGCATACATATTAACCCACAGGCAATTCAAATACTACTAGGGTTTCAGTCTAGGAAAAAAATATTACCTCATAGTCCGCAACATACGGCAATTGTGCAGTGCATATATAGCTCCACAGAAACAAAACAAAGTATGGATGATAGTGTCCATGTATCTTCAGTAAACATGTCAGCTTTTTAAAAGAATAAGTAACAAAAAGCAATCAACCTCATATGAGCAAACAAAAAGTATATAAAAAAACAGGAAAATAATTAAATAATAAAACAGACAATGTGAATTAACCCACACACACAATGCAAAATGACTCTTAACCCCTTGACTGCCACCAACGTATCACGCACTGACCTGATGACATCACTGATGATGTCATCAGATGAAGAGGAATAACCCTGAGATGCTGGCTTTTGCTCTAACTCAGTCAAGAGAGTAATATCCCCAGACCATTTTGCCAGATTGGCTCCATCAGTTGTCTTTTTCATGGCATGATTTGCCTAATGATTTTTTCTTCAATTCTCTCTGGCAGTCAAGGGGTTAAGAAATATGTTAATCAAACAGCAAGCAATAGTTTCAAAGCAATGTTAGTTGATAAAGGAAAACAACCAAAACCCACACAAGCAGTCAAAATGATACACTTTCATTTTCAAGACCAACTCAAAGAAAAACAGAAAAGAATAGACATAAAATGCAACATGAGCTACCGGAACAACACACACTCAGTGCAGTTTGCAATACTTCTGATCTTTACTGGCAATCCTTCATAGTTCATCTGGCCATTAAAACGCTGGGCAGTTATCAGAAATAAATGAAGAAAAAGAAATAGAAATCCAAGGGTTAATGATTTTACCCGCAACCACTTCTGTTATTGTTGTAGCTACGTATGTAAGCAGACAAGTCATCATGGGTATAAATGGTTAAAAATAAAATAAAGCATCTTCCCCGCAACCATTGCTTTTGTCAAATCTACGTACCTCCTGGGGTGAACATTCTGGAAACAAAGTAATTTACACAAAAAATGAATATAAAAGAGATATTTAAACACTTGAAAATAGATTATTTATATATAGATATATGTATGCAGTATGAATACACTATCCAACCTTTTTAAATATACCAAAAATGATTTATCCTAGTCAGCAAAAATAACACGAAAACACATGTTTGTCTTTATTGCAGATTTTAAACTCTTACTCTTTGAATTATAAATAAAAAGCTGAATATTTGTAGTAATCAATAAAAAAAATATTCAAATACATTTTTTCACAAAATCAATATGTATACCACACACACAATCTCGAAATTTCAAATTCTACAAATCCTATCACATACCAAAATAATGAATAACAAAGGCAAATATCAAACAACAATAAACAAGCTTATCAAACTCAAAATGTCAAACAATATAAATATATTCTTTTTTCCCCCTCAATTGAAAGACGTACTTGCAGGAACAACTAAGGTAAAACAACAACATCAAGGGACTGCGACAAAGCAATAGAACATTTAACATAAGAATAATAACATCAACCATACATATTTAGCAACAAGTATACATCAACAATAAAACTGAACAAATAAACAGGAACATTAAATAATACAAGCTCAACAACAAGACTACATCAACACTGAAAGAAAAGGCTTAACAACACAAGCATAATAACATCAAACACTCTGTGCCTATTTCAACACCAACAAGTAAAACAGTGACTTGATTTCCTTATAAAGGTAAAGGTGTCCCATAGCCTATCAGCCGTAAGGGCAGTGAACTGTTAGAGGTTCACCGTGTCAAGGGCACGGCATCATGGAAGTCGGAGACCATCCCTCTCCTTCCGCCGCCTTTTAACCTTCCCTGAATGAATCAGGTACCCATTCACTGCTTGGTGGACAGAGAGGGTTTTCAGGCCAGAAAAATCCGACTCCAAGCTGGACTCGAACCCACGATCTTCCGCACCGCAGCCGAGCGCTCTAACCACTCGACCACTCCTTATAGGAAACATAAAAGGGAGCAGTGTATCTCAATGCTTTTCGTCCAATACATTTTCTAAAGCCATTTTATGCTCTTTTTTGTTGTTTTATTCTAAATGTTCTTGACACTGCTACATGCAAAACACCCGATCCTACCAATGATGTGACAGTATTTACAATTCTACTATTTGTGTTAATGAAGGGGAAGCACGAGTCACTGATGGTACTGAAAAAAGGAGACAAGCAATACTACTTCTATATCCTGTATCCACAGCCTTACACTAACAGTGATGTCCCGAGGCCCCGGTCATAGGCCATTGACCTATTCAAATTGAAAATGTCATATTGTGTCCTCCCCTGTCAGGACAAATGTCTGATTACATTTTTAACACTGGCACGCTTTGTCTTATTGATTTCTTCCAGAGTGAGGACACTGTCCAATTGATTTCTCTCATCGCAGGACAGTTTGTCGTATCACTTTTCGATCATCGGTACATCAATGCACTAAGCTCTTACATAGCAGTGGGAGAGGGGGGGAAATCAAGTCACTGTTGCTGGTGAGACAGACTGACACAGACGGAAATAGACACTGTACATATCCACAGACTTGGAGTAATCTCCAAAGGCATCAGTGTTGAGGAAGAAACATTATGCACATAATATACCTGCAGTATGAAGTTGAGGAGAGCGATGTAGTTGTCCTCCCAGAAGGACTTGAGCTGGTCCTGAGGGGGGAACTTGTCACAGCCTAGCTCCAGGGTGATCTCGAAGCAGTTGGTCTCCAAGTAGTTGTAGTCCTGCATGCCTGAAGATAAAACCACCCATACCTTGTGTGTGAATGCTTCTACAGCGAAAACCATTCACTCTCTCTCTCTAGGTCTGTCTTTTCATCATCATCATAAAAATAGTGTTCATTGGCTCCTACTCAGAGTCAAAAGATAAAGAAAATACCTTCGGGTACCTTTTGGTAACCAACACATATCATGAACAATCCGGAGTTAGTTAGTCTATAATAGTCCTGTCAACAGCTATGGTCATCTCAGGACCGTCACTGTGTAAAATTCGACCACGTATAACAAAACACACATCAATGAATCTTAACGTTCAAAAACCTGAAAACATAACACAAAAATATAGAACAATCCGGAGTCGGAAAGCATCTTCGCTCAAGGTCATCATAATTATTAGTACTATTAATAGTATCATCATCATCATTTTTATTCTTTAAAAAAAATACCAGGAAAAACCAGTTTGCGGAAAACAATTCCGGCGAAGAGGAACGCAATGATATCTCCTGCTAGAGCACCAACATCCTTCGTTGCCTGAAGGCAGTTTGCAAGAGAATGTCACAGTGCAGAGTTGCACTACACAGCCACTTGTGGAGATGCCTATCCTAGCACTACAGAGCTGATTCTAGGATTTTGAAAAAGGGGGGGCATTCCCCCCCTATGATTGAAAAAAAGGGGGCAGGTCCCCCCCTAAGAATGAAAAAAGGGGGGACACTTTGCACTGCATTCCGCCACTCTCCATCTTGGACAGCCATGGCCACTTCTTCAGCCAGTCGTCTTGGAACCGGTGTTCCCTTGCACTGGCGCTGTTATCGGGCTGCTTCTCCGAGTTTTTGGATGTAGTCGCCGTTTCTTCAAGCTCTTCTCCACACTCTGACTCATCATGTGGCACAGACTGCTTTTTTTTCACTTTGCCTCTGCGAAAGTCAAAATCAAGGAGCGTGGCTACGCGCTTCATTTTTTGGAAGAAATCCAATATGGCGGCTTAAACTCTCGCAAGTTCTCGTCGGTATTCAAGATGAATGAGATGAACGTGATTGATTGGTTGATCAGTTTGTGTAGCCTAGACAACAGGTTTTGCAGACGACGAACGCCATGCCCGCAGCGATCAGTGAAAATAGCGGGCAGTTCTGCAAATGTGCGGGAGTCGGCCCGCATTAAGACTCGATTATCGCAGGAAGGAACAGATTTTCGGGGGATTGTACCAATCCCGCGCTCTAGAATCAGCTCTGGCACTACACCATCATTCATTCACAGATATCCTTCTTCTTCTTCTTCATCGATCGCTCAGACAATTTCCTGTCAATTATGAGCGCAGATGGGTCATGCTGCCATTATGCACCTAAGAAATACTAAGTGGCCTCTCAGCAGACGACGCTGACGAAGGGAGCGCGACGCCCCCGAAAGCTCCGAGATGAGCCTATACTTTTGCTGAGTGAAACTGTTATAAAATTCGTTTTATTAAGAAATACGAGTTAAGCCCAGCATGTCCATCTTCGGCTGGAGAAAATCTTTGTAAAACTTTCTTGAAAGAAAGGCAGAATGGGCTGGTTTGGCAGATAGTAGATGACAGTAAGCAAAGGGAAAAGGCACAGAGTTAAAGAGAGTGACAGATTAGAGGAAGTTAGAAGTACAGAACTTCCAGAAGGTGGAGGAAATATTTGTACAACACCAACAGGGCTGGTGCAGATCACCACCGTCATCATCATCATCATTATTATCACCATTACTATTATTATCATTCTTAACGAGACAGAAAGAAAGCAATAGAAAAACAAGCTGAAAATACAACAACAACAGGACAGTGTAGAGTGGCACAGTGGTAACGCGTTCGCCTCGTGTCAAGTAAACCCGAGTTCGAACCTGGGTAAAGGGGATTTTTTCTCTCACTTTGCACTAGGCCTTACGGTCTGAACATGGAGTCTTTCGGATGAGACAATAACTGAGGTCCCGTGTGCCCATGCACTTAGCACACGTTAAACCCAGTGGCAACGAAAAAGTTGTCACTACATTTGGTCAAAATTTACCCCCCCCCCCCTTTCCTTCCTCATCAGTCACACAAAAATCGCATGCCCCCCAAAATAAATTGGGTGGCGCGCCTCTGGCTGCGACGCGCTCTCCAGGTGGGAGCAACCCGAATTTCACAGAGACGCCTCTGTGACTATAAAGTACCTAATACCTAATACCACCACAGCCTACCTCTGCCCACGGAATACCAGGCTCCCCCGTTGGTGATGCCGTCCTCAAAGCTGTCGCCGCTCTTTCGGTCGCAGGGCTTACGATCAGGGTCGGCCATCTTGGTGTGGAAGAACGAATAAGACTTGGCCAGGTAGCTGTCACAGATAAAGTTGTGAATAATTCTTTAATATACCGTAATTTTCGGATTATAAGGCGATATGTTTTTCTCCAATTTCGACCTATGCGCCTAATAAACGAGGGTGCCCTATTAGTGAACAAAATCGTGAGAAGAGAGGCAATGATTGCCGTACTCAGTACAGTCTACTGTGAGTCACAACATCGAAAGTGGTAACGAGTCGCCGATACGACGAATACTCACGTTGAAATGCTTCAAAATCCCTACTATCATCCGAGATACCATCCAACAGATGCCATAACCCTTGATGTTTGGAGGATTTTTTTCCCTTAATGTTTTTTTTATGGAACTTTTGTGGTTTTCAATTCTTATATCTGGGTTATCAGTTATTCATATTATTTTATGAACGTTAACTTTAATTCTCTCTGTGTGTGTGTGTGTGTGTGTGTGTGTGTGTGTGTGTGTGGTGTGTGTGTGTGTGTGTGTGTGTGTGTGTGTGTGCATGCATGCGTACGCGTACATGCGTACATGCACATATATATGTGTGTGTTGTAGATGCAGATGTTTTGAAGTGGGTGTGGCTTGTCTAAGAGCATTATTTTGTTCATCTTGTATGCTGTTAATATCTGTGTTACTTTTTGTGCTATACGTTTTCATACCCACACGCAAGCCTGAATTCTTCTGATTTCACGCTAATAACCCGACTGATTGACTGAATACTTAGGAGGCAACTTCCAGCTGACTTGAATGCAAGGGGGCTAAAGACCCCCCACGTCACGTGTTACATTCCCTCTTATGCTAGGAAGATTTCTTAAGATTCCTTACCAGCTATAAGAAGGAAAACATGTGAAAACCATGATTTTGACACGTGACGTGCTGGGTCATGCTAACTCATTCGCATCTGAACGATTTTGAATTATTAAAAAAACTCACAAATCGCTCCATCCATATACACAAACAAAACATACATAAACAAAAGGAGAAATGAAGGAAGATTACGGGTTTTTTATTTCAGTTTTAGACATAGGGAAGTGGTAGATCAGACTTTTTTTTTTATATATATAGAAATTATTTAGAAAAAAAACTACACCGATTGGTTTCCCCACAACAAACCACTACAAAAGCAAAGTTATAGAGGCAAAATTGTGGTCTAAGGGAGCGAAGCGAGTTTAGAAGTGACCAAGGTATTGTGTGCACACAGATTTACTTCCCTTGAAGCGAATGAATCAAATTGAGTCATCTATTAACCCTTTCACCGCCAAAGTCGCATTTTAGCACCACAGTGATTGAACACCTATGTCAAATTGGCATCAAATTGGGGTCTATTATCCAAAGACCCTATTGTTTTAGTTTTGGGAAGTAAGGATAGGCCATGTTTTATGCATGTCACAGAAGAATCCCCAATACTGCAAATGGATTTTGTTCTCTACACAGGCAAATTTAACGGACATTTTTGGCTGAAATATGGCTGGCGGTGAAAGGGTTCATTCCGGACATGTATGGCCAGAACGACTTGAATGAGTTAAAGGAGCTAGGCCGCAGCCAAGCGCACTGACATGAAGGTGTCGTCGTCGGGGCTGGCGGTGTAGTCCTGGGACATGCCGGATCGCGTTTCGTCGTAAGGGTAGTTGGCCACCAGGTCTCCCCCGTGCAGGTTGGCCGACAGAACAAAGCCAATCTCCGACAGCCACTTCATCACCGCCTTGGTCTCCGGCTGCAGCTGGAACCAGCAATGACGACGCGATAATAATCGAATAGTAATCGCACTATTCTTGCAAGAAAAAGCAATTTAGTGATTATTAACTCTTCTGGTGCCAACTAGTTTCTGTGCTTTGTAACCTTCTCTGCCGAGTAATTTTTCAATAGAACTAAACATGATCACCTACTTCATACCCAAATACCAAATACTTTACACTATTCTTGCAAGAAAGTGCAATTTAGTGATTATTAACTCTTCTGGTGCCAACTAGTTTCTGTGCTTTGTAACCTTCTCTGCCGAGTAATTTTTCAATAGAACTAAACATGATCACCTACTTCATACCCAAATACCAAATACTTTACACTATTCTTGCAAAGAAAGTGCAATTTAGTGATTATTAACTCTTCTGGTGCCAACTAGTTTCTGTGCTTTGTAACCTTCTCTGCCGAGTAATTTTTCAATAGAACTAAACATGATCACCTACTTCATACCCAAATACCAAATACTTTACACTATTCTTGCAAGAAAGTGCAATTTAGTGATTATTAACTCTTCTGGTGCCAACTAGTTTCTGTGCTTTGTAACCTTCTCTGCCGAGTAATTTTTCAATAGAACTAAACATGATCACCTACTAAATTCATACCCAAATACCAAATACTTTACACTATTCTTGCAAAGAAAGTGCAATTTAGTGATTATTAACCCTTCTGGTGCCAACTAGTTTCTGTGCTTTGCAACCTTCTCTGCCGAGTAATTTTTCAATAGAACTAAACATGATCACCTACTAAATTCATACCAAAATACCAAATACTTTACACTATTCTTGCAAAGAAAGTGCAATTTAGTGATTATTAACTCTTCTGGTGCCAACTAGTTTCTGTGCTTTGTAACCTTCTCTGCCGAGTAATTTTTCAATAGAACTAAACATGATCACCTACTTCATACCCAAATACCAAATACTTTACACTATTCTTGCAAAGAAAGTGCAATTTAGTGATTATTAACTCTTCTGGTGCCAACTAGTTTCTGTGCTTTGAAACCTTCTCTGCCGAGTAATTTTTCAATAGAACTAAACATGATCACCTACTTCATACCCAAATACCAAATACTTTACACTATTCTTGCAAAGAAAGTGCAATTTAGTGATTATTAACCCTTCTGGTGCCAACTAGTTTCTGTGCTTTGTAACCTTCTCTGCCGAGTAATTTTTCAATAGAACTAAACATGATCACCTACTAAATTCATACCCAAATACCAAATACTTTACACTATTCTTGCAAAGAAAGTGCAATTTAGTGATTATTAACTCTTCTGGTGCCAACTAGTTTCTGTGCTTTGCAACCTTCTCTGCCGAGTAATTTTTCAATAGAACTAAACATGATCACCTACTAAATTCATACCCAAATACCAAATACTTTACACTATTCTTGCAAAGAAAGTGCAATTTAGTGATTATTAACCCTTCTGGTGCCAACTAGTTTCTGTGCTTTGCAACCTTCTCTGCCGAGTAATTTTTCAATAGAACTAAACATGATCACCTACTAAATTCATACCCAAATACCAAATACTTTACACTATTCTTGCAAAGAAAGTGCAATTTAGTGATTATTAACTCTTCTGGTGCCAACTAGTTTCTGTGCTTTGTAACCTTCTCTGCCGAGTAATTTTTCAATAGAACTAAACATGATCACCTACTTCATACCCAAATACCAAATACTTTACACTATTCTTGCAAAGAAAGTGCAATTTAGTGATTATTAACTCTTCTGGTGCCAACTAGTTTCTGTGCTTTGTAACCTTCTCTGCCGAGTAATTTTTCAATAGAACTAAACATGATCACCTACTAAATTCATACCCAAATACCAAATACTTTACACTATTCTTGCAAAGAAAGTGCAATTTAGTGATTATTAACCCTTCTGGTGCCAACTAGTTTCTGTGCTTTGCAACCTTCTCTGCCGAGTAATTTTTCAATAGAACTAAACATGATCACCTACTAAATTCATACCCAAATACCAAATACTTTACACTATTCTTGCAAAGAAAGTGCAATTTAGTGATTATTAACTCTTCTGGTGCCAACTAGTTTCTGTGCTTTGTAACCTTCTCTGCCGAGTAATTTTTCAATAGAACTAAACATGATCACCTACTTCATACCCAAATACCAAATACTTTACACTATTCTTGCAAAGAAAGTGCAATTTAGTGATTATTAACTCTTCTGGTGCCAACTAGTTTCTGTGCTTTGTAACCTTCTCTGCCGAGTAATTTTTCAATAGAACTAAACATGATCACCTACTAAATTCATACCCAAATACCAAATACTTTACACTATTCTTGCAAAGAAAGTGCAATTTAGTGATTATTAACTCTTCTGGTGCCAACTAGTTTCTGTGCTTTGCAACCTTCTCTGCCGAGTAATTTTTCAAGAGAACTAAAAGCGGTCACCTACTTCATACCCAAATACAGTGGAACCTCCCTTATAAGACCTTCAAAAATCATCCAAAATCAGGTCTTATAAGGGAGGGGTCTTATAATGGAGGGAATTTTAATACTTACAAAGAAGGGCAAATGTCTCAGAGAAGTAGGTCTTATATGGGAGGGAGTCTTATAATGGGAGGTCTTATAAGGGAGGTTCCACTGTACTAAATACTTTACTAACGCTTTACTAAAAACACTTGTTTAATTTTATCCTAAATGACTGTTTAGATGTGTGTGTGTGAGAGAGAGAGAGAGAGAGAGAGAGAGAGAGAGAGAGAGAGAGAGAGAGAGAGAGAGAGAGAGAGAGAGAGAGAGAGAGAGAGAGAGAGAGAGAGAGAGAGAGAGGAGGGGGGAGAGAGAGAGAGAGAGAGAGAGAGAGAGAGAGAGAGAGAGAGAGAGAGAGAGAGAGAGAGAGAGAGAGAGAATGTTGGGGATTGAGCATGGAAGACTGAGGAATAGACATGTGTGTGTGTGTGTGTGTGTGTGTGCGTGTGTGTGTGTGTGTGTGTGCGTGCGCGTGCGTGCATGCGTGTGTGTGTGTGCGCGTGTGCGTGCGTGTGTGTGTGTGTGCGTGTGTTTTGTGACTACTCTTACAGTTTGTTTGTTTTCACCCTTGCTGACTTATAAAAATGTACAATGTCTTTGCCATATTCATTTGCGTTATTCATTTCTGTCAATCTAGATATGTGCATGCTGAACAAAGAATCTCTTTAATTTTGTTAAAGACAATAAAAGAACTGTGAATAGAATTGTGTGAATTGAATCGTGAAATGCGTTAAATTAACAGAAATGCACTAACATAAGCTCCAAAAATAGACAAACATGAGGAAGATGTTTACCGGCGCCCACCTGCAATGCTGGATGCATAGGCAATGACGTGGTGCCCATCTATGGTTCTAGGCAGTAGAAGAGTTAAAGCAATTTGTCAGGCTCATAGCATACTGACCTATCATGCTTTTTTGTTGTTGACATTTGGAGAGAAAAAAAAGTAAACTTTCATAGCATCACTTAAATTCTAGGACTTTGAAAAAAAACTTCAGTACCCAATTGTCACAAAAAAATCAATGATAAAATTGACTGAAATTACAATATTTTTAATATGAAAAAGCTTTTACCATAAGAAGGACTAGTAAATTGGACCAACAAAATTAGACATTAACCTACTTTTTGTAGTACCATATTTTTCTGACTATAGTAATTAGCATATATATAAGGCAATACTTTTTCCCCAGACTAAGACCCCCATGCCAGAGGTTCCGCTAGCCTACCAAAAGTTTCAGTGGACTGTACCGGCAACAGGAAACTATTCCGGTACTGGCCATTACACAGCCGGTGCAATCAAACTTCGCTGTGCAGAAAATATCTGTACATAGATCTATGCGATCGTAATGCGTCATTGTATGTTGCCTTTTAAGACCAAGTTACGTCACTTTTGTGATGTTGTCGTCATCATCAGACAAACAGAACGACAGAAAAACGTCAGAGGGGGGTAGACAGATAAGAAACCGGAGAGCAGAGAGTGGGAAGCCCACAAGCGGGAACACAACCTTGCTATTTACGTAAGCATGACGCAAAACTTTTATCGCGCATCTGCCTGACGTAGGTGTGTGACACAGGGTCTTTCCTTACCAGCTCGAAAGAAAGTCTCAGGTACCGGTACGCGATACCGATGACATTAATTTTTATCGGTACTACTACTACTAGACCAAAAAATATCGGTAAAAAACGGCATATGCCGGTCTAACTGAACCTCTGCATGCCTTATAAAATGACTCATAATATAGTTAGAAAATGTAATAACAAAATCTGAAATTTACCGTATTTTTCTGACTATAAGGCGATACTTTTCCCCCAGACTGAGACCCCTGCGCCTTATAATATGACTACTAAAATAGTAAGAAAATATAATATCAGAATCTGAATTTTGTGTAAAATTTGGGGGGTGAGCCTTATAATCAATTCAATGATTTTATTGTCTCCAACAAGTGAAGAAATTTGCTTTTCGGCATGCACGTAAAAATGAAGACAAAATAAGACATTGTTATAACCTAACAGAAGAGACAATTTGTAAAATAACATAAAAGCACATGTCATTGACATAAAACATAGTTATCAAACACACACACACACCTGAACAAGTACACTGAGCAATGATCGATCCCAGGTGCGCCTTATAGTCAGAAAACTATGGTACCTATTTTTGTCGTTAGACAGTTTCAACAGTATCTCAAGCTTACATCGGCGTTGAGTTCCAGAGCTTTCTTCAGCTTCATGAGGTGGTTGTTGCGGCCGGTGTGGGACTGTTCGTTGGCGTAGGCCTCGTTGTTGAGGTCAGGGAAGTTGCGGTTGAGGTCCACCCCGTTGGCGTTGGAGCGCCCGTTCAGCCAGCCCACCGTGCCGTTTTCCTGCACACAGAACACATTGGAATGTTCATTTATTCTTATTATTCTTATTGGGGATGCTTATCCTGCCCCACACCCAAAGTCTTCGATTAGACTGCAAAGGGCGCACTGGATGCATGCTATGTGAGTTCGTGTCATCCATTCCACCGTCACACACGGCCTACTCCTACCGAATAGTGGAATGGGCTTTAATGTGTGCGCAAGATCTTTGTGCATGCGTTCGCACACAGGACCTCAGATTTAAGTCTCATCCTGTTTTCCTGCTCAGAAGAAGACAATAAGAAAACATTGAAATGTGAGATTTATTTTTTATCAGTGTTGTTTTCCTGCACAGAAGAAGACATTGAAATGTGAGATTTAGTGTTGTTTTCCTGCACAAAAGAAGACAT
>CM065682.1:60055004-60057504 GCA_017654935.2 Phymorhynchus buccinoides
GAAAAAGAAGTGGTGTGTAGTGTGTGTGTGTGTGTGTGTGTGTGTGTATGTGTGTGCATATGTGTGTGTGCGTGCTTGGGTGAGAGAGAGAGAGAGAGAGAGAGAGAGAGAGAGAGAGAGAGAGAGAGAGAGAGAGAGAGAGAGAGAGAGAGAGAGAGAGAGAGAGAGAGAGAGAGAGAGAGAGAGGAGTGAGAGAGAGAGAGAGAGAGAGAGAGAAGAAGAGAGAGAGAGAGAGAGAGAGAGAGAGAGAGAGAGAGAGAGAGAGAGAGAGAGAGAGAGAGAGGGAGGAAGTGGGGGGTGTTGACAGAAGGGGGTGGGGGTTCCACTTCCTTTTTAAAACTGTTTTATTTAGGTCAACTTTATTTTCCTTTCCTTGTTTGAATATTTTAGCAAAACAGAAAACATTTCAAGTTATGACAGGAACATTAGTTTTACAACATTTCTTTGGTATTCAGTGGAATATCAAAATATTCCATTTATAATGAACAAAAATGATGATATACAATAAACTGAGTGTGTGTGAGGGGGTGGGGGTGGGAGGAGGGGATGAGCATATGCGCACACATACACACACACAAATGCATGCATGTGTGTGCCCATGCTCTTGCAAACATGCAGAAGTACAGCAATGGTTTTCTTTGTCAAACAGATATACTGTTTCTCTTTTTCTTCTTTATGTTGTTGTTGTTGTGGTTGTTGTCTTACCCTGGCTTAAAGACTCCAGGGATCATCCCAACAGCCAAAGCACTTGAACACTATGGCACAAATGCACCAGCTTAAGGGATGAGAAACATTATGTGTGTGACCGTTCTTGATTACCCCTCCATGCAGGCAGCCTCACTCCGACTTCGGGGGATGTTAGACTGATGATGCTATGCCAGGAGCTTGTCATGGCTTATTGTTTTTTGGAAGTTTACTTTTTATCCCTAAATAACTTAGCAAACAAAATAACAAAACTGAGTAGGGATGCTTTCTTTTTGTCCCTATATATATATGCAAATATCATAACAAAACCCGTGAATTTCTTATATCTTACTTATGCATTAATTCAACTACTGAACTATGTTTTGTAGTCTGCCATTTCGCCATCAACAACAAGTTTCGATGACAGAACTAGGCAAAAAAATGTTGACCATGCACTTTTCTCTTTCTCTGCTGTTACAACACAAAAACAGTTTAAAACTTTTGAATAAAAGCATGACAAATGGAGAAAAAAAATGTGTTTTCAATGTTTATGCCTATGGCTAAGCAAACAAAATGGACAGTACACAAATGTACTACCAGTAGCCTAAAGGCAAAAAAAGCACACAGGGCCTGTTGTTGGAGTCACAAAAATATTTCCTTTTTTTTTAACACAGAACTGGATGAATATATACTTAATTCTCCTTGTCGGGGAATCGAAGACTGGGGTCTTCTGTGAAATGGGTGGGAATTTTAACTCAAATGACCACTGTGTACCAAAGATCTACTGTACTTCTAACACATTGTCACTTACACGTAAATGTGACCATCTGTAAAATAAAGCAACATTTTGCCAATCATTCACTTTGCAGAAATCAACTCTAAAGAGAACACACACACACACACACACACAAATCCATATAAAATAAATCCATGTAAAAATGAGATGCAGTGGAACATCCCAATTAAGACCTTCCCTATTAAGACTCCCTCCCATGTAAGACCTACATTCTCTGAGACATTGCCCTTTTTTGTAAGTATTAAAATTACCTCCCTAATACAACTCCCTCCCACTTAAGACCTTATTTTGGATGAATTTTCAAGGTTTTAATAGGGAGGGGTTCCACTGTAATACTGACAGCCACCATCCTTGCTTGGTCAGGAACCATCTTTCCCAATTTTAATATTTTAACCCTTTGACTGCCACCAACGTATCACGTACTGACCTGATGACATCACTGATGATGTCATCAGATGGAGAGGAATAACCCTCAGGGCTGATATGCTGGCTTTTGCTCTAACACAGTCAAGAGAGTTATATCCCCAGACCCATTTTGCCAGATTGGCTCTTCTGTCAGTTGTCTTTTTCATGGCATGATTTGTACAATGATTTTTTCGGTAAAGGAAAGATGTGCCACCCCCCCTGCATTTCTCGGTTAATTGTATTTTTCCGTTTTTGCCTTTCTTACCATACATAAAGCTGTATTTTAGGAACATTTTCAGCTAATAACCTTTTTGGAATACTAACCCTAGCCCTAACCCTAACCCCCACTATGTACTGCAGTACACCGCGATTTGTCACAGTTGTGGATCGTTGCGTTTTTCCATCTTATAGGGTGGGGGGGTAGAGTTAGGGTTAGGGTTAGGGCTAGGGTTAGTATTCCAAAAAGGTTATTAGCTAAAAAGGTTCCTAAAATACAGCTTTATGTATGGTAAGAAAGGCAAAACCGGAAAAATACAATTAACCGAGAAATGTAGGGGGGGTGGCACATCTTGGGTGGCACCTTTACCGTTGTCTGATTTGTACAATGATTTTTTC
>CM065682.1:60062504-60122504 GCA_017654935.2 Phymorhynchus buccinoides
CCATCGGTCAGGGTTCATGGTGGGCAGGATGTGGATGTGTGTGTTGGCATAATCATCATCATCACCATCACCATCATTACCCCTTACCTTGAACTCTGCATAGGCCTTTTGCCAGCCGTCAGGGTTCATGGTGGGCAGGATGAGGATGCGGGTGTTGGTATATCATCATCATCATCATCATCATCATCACCCCTTACCTTGAACTCTTCATAGGCCTTCTGCCAGCCGTCGGGGTTCATGGTGGGCAGGATGTGGATGTGTGTGTTGGCATAATCATCATCATCATCATCATCACCCCTTACCTTGAACTCTTCATAGGCCTTCTGCCAGCCATCGGGGTTCATGGTGGGCAGGATGAGGATGCGGGTGTTCATCATCATCACCATTATCATCATCATTATCACCATCATCATCATCATCATCACCCCTTACCTTGAACTCTTCATAGGCCTTCTGCCATCCGTCGGGGTTCATGGTGGGCAGGATGTGGATGTGTGTGTTGGCATAATCATCATCATCATGATCATCACCACCCCTTACCTTGAACTCTTCATAGGCCTTCTGCCATCCGTCGGGGTTCATGGTGGGCAGGATGTGGATGTGTGTGTTGGCATAATCATCATCATCATCATCATCATCACCCCTTAACTTGAACTCTTCATAGGCCTTCTGCCATCCGTCGGGGTTCATGGTGGGCAGGATGTGGATGTGTGTTCCTTATCATGATCATCATCACCATCATCATCACCATAATCATCCCTTACCTTGAACTCTTCATAGGCCTTCTGCCATCCGTCGGGGTTCATGGTGGGCATGATGTGGATGCGGGTGTTGCTGAGGAGGAAGGTGGCCAGGCTGTTGTTGCGGAGGTACTCCTCGCACAGGTACACCATCAGCCGCAGCAGCAGCTCCTTGCCCACCACCTCGTTGCCGTGCATGTTGCCCACGTACTTGAACTCCGGCTTCCCTGTTTATATGAAATCAAAAAGCCTTAGGCCGTGTACACACATAAGCGGATATTCCGTGCGGAAACCCGTGCACAATCCATAAATAAGTGAAACAAAGAAAGGAAAAGATTTGCGCACATGTCCGAATGTTCCCTATATGCGTAAACTTTTATCCTTCTTTCTTCCACTTATTTAGGGTTTTCTGTAAGGCACTTACGCGTCTAATGTGAACCCGGCCTAAATGTCACAAAGAGTGATTACTTCGCAGCCTACCAACCTTGCAAAGAATGAAGCCACCTTTCTCACTTCCCACGTGGAAGGTGAAAAGATGGAAGGTGGGAAGTGTTAAGTATGGCAACAGAGGCAGTGAGTGAATTCACAATGATCCCCACCTGTAGTGTAGGTGATAGAGTGGGAGTAAAAAAAACACGTCTTCAATCATTTGCGGACTGCAAACTCTTTGCATATTCAGGCTTTTTGATAAAACGCATAGCAAGATCAGCAAGGAACGTTGTCAAGAACTGTAAATGATACGGTCGTTTTGGATTTGGGTCTGTACACTGCTGTGCTGTGTTGCATTGTAATTAATTGTCCATCAACACACTGCCATGCATGTTGCTCACATACTTGAACTCTGGCTTCCCCATTTAGAAAAAGCAAGAGCGTTGCCCTGATACGGTTGTTTTGGATTTGAGTCTGTATAGCTGTGCTGTGTCGCATTGTAATTAATTACCGTATTTTTCTGATTATAAGGCGCATCTTATTATATAATAAGGTGCACCCCCACACCCCAAATTTGACACAAAATTCAGATTTTAAAAATTATATTTCCTAACTTTATAAAGTTTATTGTTGGTCATATTATAAGGCGCACTCAGTCTGGGGGGGAAAGTATCGCCTTATAATCCGAATAATACGGCATCCATTATCACATTGCTGTGCATGCGAAACACATACCTGATCTCTAGCTTCTTTGTTGAGAAAACAAAATGCACAGCAGGGTCAGGAAGGAGTATTGTCCTGATATGATTGTTTTGGATTTAGGTTACCTTTTACAGCTGTGCCGGGCTGCATTAGAATGAACTGTCCATAATCACACTGCTGTGCAAATTATATATTCATACTCTTGCTTCCCTGTTCAGAAAAAAACTCACATAATTATACATAATTCCTTACATATTCATACTCTCGCTTCCCTGTTTAGAAAAACTCACATAATTATACAGAATTCCTTACATATTCATACTCTCGCTTCCCTGTTTAGAAAAACTCACATAATTATACATAATTCCTTACATATTCATACTCTCTCGCTTCCCTGTTTAGAAAAACTCACATAATTATACAGAATTCCTTACATATTCATACTCTCGCTTCCCCATTTAGAAAAGCTCACATAATTATACATACCATATTTTATGGACTATAAGTATAAGGCGATACTTTTTTCCTAGACTGGAACCCCTGCGCCTTATAATGTGACTGGTAATATAGCAAGAAACTATAATAACGGAATCTGAACTTTGTGTAAAATTTGGGGTGAGTGCCTTTTAATTAGGTGCGCCTTTTAGTCCGTAAAATATGGTAATTCCTTACATATTCATACTGTCACTTCCCTGTTTAGAAAAAACCCACCTCACACAGCAATATCCGAAAACTGAGCGTTGTCCTGCATTGCTGTTGTTGCACTGTATTGAGTTGTATTGAGTTGTGCTGTGTTGCATTGCAATTAATTGTTCATCATCACACTGCTTTCGTCTAACGGTCTTCTGCCAAACGGAAAGCCCTTGAGCAATTTCTGGAACTTTTGTTTCTGACTGAACAAGGTCTAAAAAACAATTTATTGAAGTCTAATACCTTTGCTTGAATGTCTTTCCTTGAGCATAAGCATAGAACTTAGAAGTTTATAGAAAGAAATTCTCTAAAAAAAAATTTTTAACGTCACATGAATCTTCACATTGCAAAATATATGGAGTGCCCCTCGTATTTGTGCTGCAGTGCATTGCATTTTATTGCAAGATCTCTCTTTTAAGAAGCATGTTGTTCAAATACTTTTTACTCAAGATTCTTTTAATTGTAACACATACAAAATAGACATGAATACTCGTTTGAATGCCATTTGTCATCTCTCTCTCTCCCTCTCTATCCCTCTCTCTCTCAGACAACACACACACCATGCAATACTTGCACATATTGTGTGAGTGTGTGCGTGTGTGTGTGTGTGTTATGCACATCCATCTATTTCTCCATGTACTTCACATTACCTGCATGCATGCAAAATCGAACGCACACAATCATTCATGATATGCACAGCCATGTTTGAAAGATAGAGCTCTGTCTGCATGTAAAAGAAAATGAGATACTAAATAAACCCCCACAGCTTCACACATAAATTAGCGGGGTTGCTGAGGATCGTCTCCACAGCCTGACATTTAATATTGTGAGGTGAGCCATTAACCAGTCCTTCACCCACAACTTGTGAAGAATATTGATTGATCTAACGCAGAGCAGTTGTCACTTGTGTGGGTGCGTTTGATTAGAAAGGCAAAATGGGTCTGCTGATCATATAGCACCTAAAAGATGAGTTTTTTGTTTTATTTTAGAAAGAAAAATGTGTTAAATCAAATCACAAAAGGCTTTTTTTCATTTTAAATCTCTCAGAGCTCTCTCTCTCTACATTTGGGGGGAAAATTCCAGGATTCTCGTCATTTCATTTTTGAGGTCATATGGGTGATGGGTGCTTTGGGAAAAGGGAAACAATAAACATGTTCTATCCATCTCTTAAATTGATTTTATTTCTCTCTCTCTCTCTCTCTCTCTCTCTCTCTCTCTTCTCTCTCTCTCTCTCTCTCTCTCAGTCTTTGTATGTGTGTGTGTGCACACTTGCATGTGTCTGCATGTGTTTGCTTGTGCATGTCACATGTGTGTGCAGGTGTGCACGTGTATGCAGGCGTGCATGTGTGCTTGTGTGTGTTTTCATGTGTGTGTGTGTGTGTGTGTGTGTGTGTGTGTGTGTGTGTGTGTGTGTGTGTGTGTGTGTGTGTGTGTGTGTGTGTGTGTGTGTGTGTGTGTGTGTGTGTGTGTGTGTGTGTGTGTGTGTGTCAACTCAAGTCAAGTCAAAATCATCTTTATTGAGGGTTAAAGAATAAACTGACAAAGCTTTTTTTCATCCTGCCCTCGTGTGTGTGTGTGTGTGTGTGTGTGTGTGTGTGTGCGTGTGTGTGCGCGTGTGTGCATGCATGCGTGCATGCGTGCGTGCGTGTGTGTGTGTGTCTGTCTGTCTGTCTATATATGAATGTGTGTTTGAAATGGTCAATTCTGGAGATTAATTGGTAAAAACAATATAATTCACAATCACAAAAACAACCAATAATACAAACTCCACACTATCATACTATCATAGCAACAACAAATCATACAAATTCCCTCATGAACAATCAACACCCAAGAGGTTGAGGTGGCAGAGGATGTTGCCTGGACCTCGGCCACTCTTGGGGCCTGCGCAAATTAGAGTCTACGTTCAAGTGCTACATGTCCACAGGAGCAGAGCTCAATCTCATTCCAGACAAGAGACATTAATGCCCCACAGCTTCTCACCTAGGCTGTCCATCTTGTGGCATGGCTACAAAGCCCAGTATACATGTATATAGAAGAAGAGACATCAATAATCAATGCTGCTGCAACAGTGAACTGAACACCCTCAGGGCGTTTTCTTTACAAGTTTGGTTTCTTTCCCTGGCCTCAGATCAAGAATCCGCTTAGATCAAGAACTTCACAGCAAAGAGATGTTTGATGAAATTCTGCTAAATTAACATCCTCCAGTCTGGGACATTATTAGATATACAGATGGTGGGAACGATCCTGGAGGCACTGCCCGGAGGCAGGCAACACCAGGAAAGTCCCGAATTTAAAAATAATACAGATGTAATGTAACAATATAACAATGAAAGAGATGTTTTTCTTCTTTTTAAAAAAATAGTTTGAGAGAAAGAGAGAGAGAGAGAGAGAGAGAGAGAGAGAGAGAGAGAGAGAGAGAGAGAGAGAGAGAGAGAGAGAGAGAGAGAGAGAGAGAGAGAGAGAGAGAGAGAGAGAGAGAGAGAGAGAGAGAGAGAGAGAGAGAGAGAGAGAGAGAGAGAGAGAGAGAGAGAGAGAGAGAGAGAGAGAGAGAGAGAGAGAGAGAGAGAGAGAGAGAGAGAGAGAGAGAGAGAGAGAGAGAGAGAGAGAGAGAGAGAGAGAGAGAGAGAGAGAGAGAGAGAGAGAGAGAGAGAGAGAGAGAGAGAGAGAGAGAGAGAGAGAGAGAGAGAGAGAGAGAGAGAGAGAGAGAGAGAGAGAGAGAGAGCAACGGAGATAAACGTGGAGAAGAGAGAGTGAATCACTGAATGATAGATCTAGACAGACAGTCAAGAACAGATCAGACAGAGACAGACAGCCAGCCAAAGAGGGTTTGAGAGGGAATTCATGTAAGTTTCTAATCTACTTGAGAATGGTGTACACATTTAGGCCTACAACGCCACTCATAATTGACCTGCGACATTTGGAGACTGAAGTAAACTGGCCAAGCCTGCATCTGCCCACCCACTGATAATTTACAGTACACTGCGATGGCTTGGTGCCAAAACGGACTATCTCTATATAGTCCATTGACTTATTATTGATGTTATTGCAAAAACTAAGAACCTGTATTAAAAAGACTACAAATAATATAAAATGGGGATTATCCTTTTTTTATGTTTCTGCAGTCTTTTTGTTTATACAAGTTATTAGTTTTCGCAATAAGTTCAACAATACGTCAATGGACTATCTTGAGATAGTCTGTTTTGGGTCTAAGCCATTGCACTGTACAGTGAGACATTTCCAATGGCACAGCAGCAACAAAGAAGCTAAGTAAGACGGTGGTGGTAGGGTCAGTTCTATTTTGGCTCTGCCTGCAGCCATTTTATATGTTGAGCTGGATTTGTTTTAGGAATGGTGAGACAGAGAGAGAAAAAGTCAGAAAGGACAGTGTGTGTGTGAGAGAGAGAGAGAGAGAGAGACACAGAGAGAGAGAGAGAGAGAGAGAGAGAGAGAGAGAGAGAGAGAGAGAGAGAGAGAGAGAGAGAGAGAGAGAGAGAGAGAGAGAGAGAGAGAGAGAGAGAGAGAGAGAGAGAGAGAGAGAGAGAGAGAGAGAGAGAGAGAGAGAGAGAGAGAGAGAGAGAGAGAGAGAGAGAGAGAGAGAGAGAGAGAGAGAGAGAGAGAGAGAGAGAGAGAGAGAGAGAGAGCCAGACTGAGAGAGGAAGTGTGTGTGTGTGTGTGTGTGTGTGTGTGTAAACACAATATGCAGATATGTCTCCCATAAATGTATCCTCTGTCAGTTTTGATATGTCAGACAGAGAGAGAAAAGGAAGAGAAAGAACAGAGGGAAAGAGAGACAGAAACCGACACAGAGAGAGAGAGAGAGAGAGAGAGAGAGAGAGAGAGAGAGAGAGAGAGGAGAGAGAGAGAGAGAGAGAGAGAGAGAGAGAGAGAGAGAGAGAGAGAGAGAGAGAGAGAGAGAGAGAGAGAGAGAGAGAGACAGAGAGAGAGAGACAGAGAGAGAGAGAGAGACAGAGAGAGAGAGAGAGAGAGAGAGAGAGAGAGAGAGAGAGAGAGAGAGAGAGAGAGAGAGAGAGAGAGAGAGAGAGAGAGAGAGAGAGAGAGAGAGAGAGAGAGAGAGAGAGAGAGAGAGAGAGAGAGAGAGAGAGAGAGAGAGAGAGAGAGAGAGAGAGAGAGAGAGAGAGAGAGAGAGAGAGAGAGAGAGAGAGAGAGAGAGAGAGATGGAAACAGAGAAAAGAAAATGTCACAGAGAGTGGGGAAGAAAGGGGGAAAAAGGCAGTTGAGATGGGGGGGGGGGGGGGAAACAATTTGGAGGGGAGTAGGGAGAAGGAGAAGAGGACTTGGGAGAGTGTGTGTCAGTTACTCAGAGAGAGAGAGAGAGAGAGGGGGGAGGGGGGGGGGAGACATACCATGCACAAAAAAAGACACTTAAGACAGCAACTGAGAAATGCATAAACATTACACAAACAAAAATTACAAGTCATACAACTTTTTTTTGATGTCTTGAAGAAAGAAACCTTACCCACCCCAGTCCCTCGTCACTCTGAAACTTATTGATCAATACATACTGATACTGTGACAAGTTAGTACACCACCCAAAAAGGAACCCAGTGATGCACATTTTTGTGACCACCAATAGGACAATATGTCCTATCTCTGCATTATCAATAGGACAAAATGTCCCGAACCTGCTGTTTTAATAGGACACCAGGGACATGGCCCAAATTAATCAAGTAACTTTTTCATACACTCAAGAAAAGTTGTCTTAAATCAAAAAGTAAATTTTTTATACGAGCAATCTCAATCATGAACTTTATCATTAAATATATTTTGAATAATGACTGTTTATCTGACACTTCATCAGTCATTCAGTAAATCACTAAATGATATATATATATATACAGTGGAACCTCCCTTATAAGAACTTCAAAAATCATCCAAAATGAGGTCTTATAAGGGAGGTAATTTCAATACTTGCAAAGAAGGGCAATGTCTCAGAGAAGTTAAGGTCTTATGTGGGAGGGAGTCTTATAATGGGAGGTCTTATAAGGGAGGTTCCACTGCATAACAGAACTGTGAAGGAGAGTGGCTACATAATAATAGGAACCTAGACCATGTCTGACAGTGACAGTATTGATAGAATTCAGATAATAACAGCGCAGAAAGACCGGAAAGACTGGTCTGGCACCGATAAGCCACACCAAACACACTCCTGGCAGGAAGAAAATAGAACAAAAATCAATAGCTTAGCCCAGGAAACAACCCATCACCGTTCAGCTTGCCATGTTATCCATCAGTAGTCACCCACCCACACAAGCTTGCTCCCTTTAAGCTTCAGAACAAAGAGCTGCTGACTCCGTGTTGGGGACCAGCTGGTAATTAAGGGAGCTTGTGTTAACCCTTTCACCGCCAAAGTCGCATTTTAGCACCACAGTAATTTAACACCTATGTCACTAAAAGGCATCAAATTGGGGTCTATTATCCAAAGACCCTATTGTCTTAGTTTTGGGAAGTAAGGATAGACCTTATTTTATATATATGTCACAGAAGAATCCCCAATACTGCAGATGGATTTTGTTCTCTACCCAGGTAAATTTAATGGGAATTCTTGCCTGAAATATGGCTGGCGGTGAAAGGGTTAAAAAAACCCACCTATGATCTCTATTGCGTATTGCTCTATAAAAAATTTTTAACCCAGCCCGCCAGAATAGTAAGCTGCCCCCCCTGCTATCACTATCAGTGGCAGTCATTGTCGGAACAAAAGGCATTAATTCATTGCATGAATATCATCTTCTTCTTCTGCGTTCCCAGGCCATATGGCCATAATGGGTAAGGTACGTATGTGTCTGGTTTTCAGTTTTCACTGGTCTCACCGCTGCGTACAGCCAACACATTCTGATTTCGGAGGAGCTCAGAGGAGAAAAATTATTTGGAAGATTTTTTTGAAAAAAGGCAGGAGAACGGGCCAATAAGTCAGAAAGAAGGTAGATGATAGAAAGCAAAGGGAAAAGGCAGAGTCAAAGAGAGTGGCAGATTAGAGGAAGTTACAAGCACAGAACTTCCAGAAGGTGGGGGAACTATTATTTTTACAAAAGACCCCCGGTATCCCCACGGGGAAACGCATGAATATCTAAACAGATGGATTATGGATCAGGTGTCAACACAATTGGCATAAGCCTAACGCACTTGGTGCGGGGTGAAAGTTGCGTGTACATAGATAAAAATGCAACACCCATATGTACGGTGCGCACTGACCAATTTGTCATTGTCTTCAGAAATCCGTTTGCTTCTAGAAAACGGTTTCAGTTACAAACCAGAGTCTTGATACAGTGGAAGCAGAAATGTTTTAACAGACGCTGGTGATCTAAATCTTTTCCAATATCGAACTGGAGGTCCACAAATTGACGTCATATTACGATAATGCCTTAAGGGGTACGCAACCCCCTTCAGTACTCTATATAATTGTTATTGGTCATAACAGAGGCATGGGGAGAAAAGGTATAGCTATATACATAGCTTGTAAAATATTATGCATATTAATATTAGTATACAGCTTTCTAATCCTATTTTGTAAAATATATATAGACATAGGGGACAATTCTGCCAGGTTTCATTTTAAGTGGTTCAGCAGTTAAGGCTCAAATGAACACTTGGTAGGTTTTTTGTACACATTTTCGTTTAACACACATGCATAGGTAGGTAGGTAGGTAGGTAGATATAGGGCTATTTATAGGCCTCACAGCCCTTTCATGTCCCTTCTCAGTGAATTTGACTTTTGACATTTTTTAAGTGGTTTGCGTCTCCCTAAACTAAAACTAATCAAAAATGATTAAACAGACATTGACTGATGAATAAAATGTACTCACATTATTGGGCAGAACTGAGAGTACAAATAAAAACTTGCTATTATAAAAATTCCAACATCTGTATGACAATCCACATTTATTCCAACTTTATGGTGTAATAGTAATACCCTAACCATATATTTAAGTAAAATTCATTATTAGAAACGAAAAAAAAGAGTTCACTTTAGTGTATATTTAACTTGAAATATTTAACTTATTTGAAGCATTAAACCTCCTCAGTGAAGGTAATAGTGAGTCATTTGGCATCACATTCCAATTTCCATATTTTGAAAAAAGCAGGCTGCAGTTACGGGGTCCATAACCAGCATTCCCCAGAATATGGTTACGACACTCATCATGGGACGCAAAAATTGTGCGCATGTTTTATTCAAAAATCGTCTCGACAAATCTCCATATTATTTAATGCTATTTAGATGCTTTGATGAGTAATCGTAGGAAAATGTTACTGCAAAACCTTGACCATTACTTGTATAACACTGGTGATAAAGATGGGACTATCTAAAAAGCTTGACGGCTTATTTTGTCCCTATCTTATCTACTACTACTACTACTACTACAGTGGAACCTCCCTTATAAGACCTCGCATTATGAGACTCCCTCCCATATAAGACCTACTTCTCTGAGACATTGCCCTTCTTTGTAAGTATTAAAAGCCCCTCCCTTACAAGACCCCTCCCTTATAAGACCTCATTTGGGATGATTTTTGGAGGTCTTATAAGGGAGGTTCCACTGTACTACTACTACTACATGTCACATGTCTTGTGTTTTGTATCCCAGGGTAACCTTACCTTGACGTATATATAAAATAAATACATAAGATAAGACAATGCACTTGATGATGAAAAATTCAACTTGTAAGAGTTGCTTTGTCTGAACATGGCCTGCTTCTTCATCGTCGATCGCTCAGCTTCCTGTCATTATGAGCGCAGATGGCTCATGATGCCATGATTATGAGCCTAACCAAGAAATAATTAGGCCCAGCATGTACGTCTTCAGCTGGAGAATTTTGGGGTAAGAATTTATAGAACAAAGGCGGGAGAATGGACCAGTATACAGGCATACATATAGTAACTAGATGGCAGAAGCAACTTTAGGAAAAAAAGGCGGAGTCAAAGGGAGTGACAGAATCACAGATTAGAGGAGGTTACAAGCACAGAACTTCCAGAAAGTGGGGGAACTATTTGTACAAAATCCCCCACCCCCCACCCCCTTGGTATCCCTACATGGGGAGAACACATGGCCTGAGTGTTGCAACGCCACATGCACTGTGCTTTGAAAAAGTAAAATGTTGTTAATGAATTCAAAGGAACCATAAACACGTTTGTAGAATTTACATGCGTTTTGTAATGTCTTCACAACATAGCAAAAATGATTTACAAACACCTGGGTTGTGCAATTCTTTAATAATTTTATCCAGGTACTAGACTTTTTTGCATTCTAATTTCAAAGACTTGGAGCAAGACACAATGATGATTATGAAGTGCTTACACTTAAATTACCTACTCACCAAGCAGAGATTCTAGAACATTAATGGGTTTCCATTTAACATTATTTACTAGCCCATTACTAAAAGAAGAGAAGAGCTGAGAGAGAGAGAGAGAGAGAGAGAGAGAGAGAGAGAGAGAGAGAGAGAGAGAGAGAGAGAGAGAGAGAGAGAGAGAGAGAGAGAGAGAGAGAGAGAGAGAGAGAGAGAGAGAGAGAGAGAGAGAGAGAGAGAGAGAGAGAGAGAGAGAGAGAGAGAGAGAGAGAGAGAGAGAGAGAGAGAGAGAGAGAGAGAGAGAGAGAGAGAGAGAGAGAGAGAGAGAGAGAGAGAGAGAGAGAGAGAGAGAGAGAGAGTGAGAAGCACACACACACACGATCTAGCTCAGTTGGTAAGAGTCGCTAGCTCGTAATCCGTCAGGTTTGCAAGTGTGCGGGTTCGAACCCAGCTCGGGTCACAGTGGTGTGTCCATGGGAAAGGTACTTTACTCCTATTTTCCTCACTCCACCCAGGTGTAAATGGGTACCTGACGTCAGTTGGGAAAAAGTCTTTCGGATGACTCATCCGATGAGACTTAAAAACTGAGGTCATGTGAGTGAACGCATGCACAACAAGATCTTGCGCACATGTTAAAGCCCATCCCACTATTCAGCACAAATTCACATAGCACGCATCCTGTGCGCTATGGTCTGAATCAGTGAATGAAGACTGGTGAGTGTGGGGCAGGATAAACATCCCCAACTGCATGGAGGAAGAAGAAGTGACAAACACACACACATATTTAAAAACAGAGAGAGAGAGAGAGAGAGAGAGAGAGAGAGAGAGAGAGAGAGAGAGAGAGAGAGAGAGAGAGAGAGAGAGGGGGGGGGGGAGAGAGAGAGAGTATGGGAGAGGGGGAGAGAGAGAGAGAGAGAGAAAGAGAGAGAGAGAGAGAAAGAAAGAGAGAGAGGGGGAGTAGAAAGAGAGACTGAGAGAGAGAAGGAGAGAGACTCAAAGACTCAAAACTTTTAATTGCAAAGGCCACCGACCTATCTACAAGGAGGTCAAAGAACAAAATATAGAATCACACACATACACACACACGCGAGCACACACACATATACACACACACACATGCTCGCACACACATTTTGCATTTGCAAAGAAAACATGCATCAAAAGGAAACAGGGAAAATGATACATACATAGGCATGCATTTTACATTTAACCGGCGATTGAGCTATTTGATATACACAACAGTTCTCTTTTCTTCACGTCAAAGAATATAAACATTGCAACTGAACGGGTTACTTCCCTTTGATCGTTTTGAATAAAGAGGGAGGGAGAGAGAGAGAGAGAGAGAGAGAGAGAGACAGCCTCCAGAGTGGGAGAGAGAGCCTTGCATATATCTCACTTGTCAGATCCAGACTGGAGTATGCAGCAACAGTGTGGGATCCATACAGCAAACAGAACATAGACAGGCTGGAACGGACCCAGAGGCAGGCAGCACGCTTCATTACTAAAGACTACAAGTCTAAGACCCCAGGCTGTGTGATAAAGATGCTGGCAGACTTAGGCCTCCCAATGCTGGAAGAACAACGCAGACAGCAGTGTCTAAACCTGCTGTACAAGATTGCTGAGGGCCAGATTCCAACATTACCACCCGAGGCCTTTTTGACTCAGTTACCTCGGACCGCAGAAGGATCAAGCCAACACATTTCAAGGACTTTGATAGTGATAACATCATGAAGAGGCAGGCATTAAATAATTATCGAGGCTTCATAGTCAGACCAAGCCATACATAACAGCATAATTATAAGAACTCGTATTTTGTCAGGACAGTCGTGGAATGGAATCAGATCACTTACGCCTCCATCAAAGCAGGCCCCACCAGCGCAGCATTATCAGCGCTGGGCGGTCCACCAGGGCCTGCACCAACTAAACTCTAAATTATGGATTAGGGGTCATAGACAAGAGTAACATTGGCAAATGAAGGGCAGGAGCTGTGCTGGTCGGGGTTTGTCCCGGTGACCGCTACGGTAGCCGGGTTGGTCTTGCAGACCTGCCTACCCCCAATTTCTTTTTTAGGTACTCCACGAAATAAAATTCCGTACTTTTTCTCAAAATTCCATATTTTGCAAGGAGATCCAAAAACGGAACATTACAGAACATTAAACCGCCATGCGAAATGACGAAAAACACTTGATTTTGACCGATCTTAGTAGACCTTAAGTTCAAATTTTTGCCGTATTAATTTTCCATTTACCGTACTGCAGTACTGGGGCTGAAAATCGTGTACAAATTACGGAAAAATTGTATGGGTAGGCAGGTCTGGACTCTTGCCCGGATGAAAGAAAGGACTATGGCCAATAAAAAGACAGGCTGTTATTACCATCAAGACAACAATTTTAATTTCTTTATGTCATTACCATCAAGACAGCAATTTTTAAAGCCTTAATGTCATTAACATCAAGACAGAAATTTCAAATCCTTTGTGTCATTACCATCATTATAATTCATTAATTGATTAGTGGTTAGTGTGTCAGAGGGTGGAGGTGGGGGATCCGTTCCATTACATAAATCTTGTGATATTTTGTTTTGCAATTCATTTTATATTTCGTAAGTTGTATGTAGAAAGTGGTAGACTATCTACGTCTTGTAAACTTTAAACGCTTGTTAAGGAGATTGAATGGTATTTTTGTTTTTGCAAACTTGTCTATTAGTATTATAATTAGCCATGTAACTAGTATGTCGATGGCAGTATGATTTAATTTCCAGTATTGTATCTAAGCTTGATTGCAGAGGTGAATGTGGTCTGTTTTTTCTTAGAAAATGTGTTCTATTGTAACTCTTTTACTTTTGTATAATTATCTGTGTGTGCATTACTGTATATATGTGATGCAGCACAGGAAAACGAGGCTAATGTTGTAAATGATCACTTTTGACTTATTCATATTTTCAGAAAGGCCAGAGACAATAGATTAACAGGCAAAAAACAGAATTCATCTATCTCTAATAGTTTATTTTTAACAATTTTTCAATCAATCAAATCTCTCTCTTTCTCTCTCTTGTGGCTGCCCGACTTTAGCCTCCTTTTCCTGTGCTGCATCACATATGTGTGTGTGTGTGTGTGTGCATCAGTGCATGCGTGCGTGTGTGTGTATGTGTGCCTGCGTGCGTGTGTGTGAGTATGTGCCTGCGTGCATGCAATGGATTGCCTGTGTGCATGCATATGTGTGTGTGTGTATACGTATACATGTGTGTGTGTGTGTGAGGAGGAAAGAGAACGCTACGTGCAAGCATCGTGTTTATTTTACCTTCGAATTATTTATTATTTGTATGCCTTTAATGATCTTATTTGTTGTCAATGCAATGTGCACTGAGCTCATATAAGAGTGCTATATAAATTCCCATTACAGCCGAATTCGCTTAAAAGAAAACTTGCTTATAACCAAGCAAAAAAAAAATTCCCTGCCGAACTCCTTCTTTCTTATGTATTATCAAAACTCGGATATAAGGAACTCGCTTATTTATAAGAAAACTCGCTTATAATCAAGCAAATTCCTTCTCCCATCCACAATATAAACTCAGATATAAGAAAATGATGTCATACAAGGAGTTGGTTTGCAGTTCGTTTTCTTAAAAGCAAATTTTCTATCTTCTTATAAGGGAATTGCCATTGACAACATTTCCTTAAAAGTGAATTGGGCATGCACTGAAGGGATGTTCCAAGAAAATTGAAGTTGTTCCAAAAAGGGAAAGTTCACGTCAGGCCAGTTGTGTCACAGACAGTCTAACCAGTACAGGCACTTGATTGCAAGAGTTCTTTTTGTTCCTTTATTTCATACAGTATTGTGTGCAAAATAAATGTTGAGCAGAAGAAAAAGTATGAGTGCCTGTACTTTTGTGTTGGTCGTAGTGAGACTGTCCATCCTTTTATTTTCAGCAGCAATGACAGAGAGAAAAAGGCAATCCACAAATAACTGAATATGTGGACAGAAATCCACATAAACAAAAGCAAATGATTGATGAAAAGCTGCAGGACCATGGGTGGACAGTAAATGGTAATATTTCAGTACAACAAAGGTGAAGAGGTACTTGTTAGCTTAGTGGTTGTACGCACCTTTAAATCTTCTTAGTAGTCGATTTTGATTCTACGATGTAAAACATGCACCAGATTAGGAAAAAGGATTTTCTCTTTGTTTTTGTTTTTCTGTCTTTTTGGGGGCATCTTTTTCTCTTTTCCCCGTTTCAACTTGGTTATAAGAAAAAAACTTCAAAATGTTTTCTTACATCCGATTTTCGAATATAAGAAAACTCGGATATATAAAGGAAAAAAAATCATCTCCCTTTGATTATTTTATAGCTGAGTTTTGCTGTATTTTTTATTTATGATGTAAAACATGAGTCATAAGTCACACGTTTCTTCATCTGCTCACCGCTATCTTGCTTGCTCATTCATCATGCAACTCACCACCACTTCTTCCTTCATTTTTAGTTTTAGTTTTCTGTTGTTTTATTTCTTTTCCTCATTTCTTTTTCCTTTTTTTCCTTTTTTGTTTTCATATACCAAATTGGGTAAAAGGATTTTCTCTTCGTTTCATGTTTCTGATTGTCTTTATTTTTTTCATTTTTTTTTCTTTATTTTTTTTCCCCTTTGCCCCATTCAACTCGGTTATAAGAAAAAACACTTTAAAATGCTTTATTAAATCTGAGTTTGGGATATAAGAAAATTAAAAATTATCTCCCTTCGATTTTCATTATAATCGAGTTTTGCTGTATTTCAATACAGGAAAGGTGAAGAGAAATACAATTGATAACAGTAAAAAAAAAGAAACATTTTTTTGTTACTAATGTTAGTTGAGTGGTTGTAGGCACCTTTAAATCTTTTTCTTAGTAGTCTATTTTGATTTTTGATGTAAAACATGCACCAAATTAAGAAAAAGGATTTTCTCTTCGTTTTGTCTTTCTCAGTTTCTGTCTTTCTTTTCTTTTTTCCCCATCTTTTTCTTTTCCTTTTTTCCTCATTCAACTTGGTTATGAGAAAAAACCCACTTCAAAATGTTTTCTTATATCCGATTTTCGGATATAACTTAAGAAAACTCGATATAAGAAGCAAACAATCATCTCCTTTCGATTTTGTTATAACCAAGTTTTGCTGTATTTGGATTTTATGATGTAAAACATAAGTCATAAGTTTCTTTATTTTCCATTGGCATTGTACAAACGCAAATGGAAAATTGTCTTCCACCGTGTAAAATAAGTTAAATATATCCAAATTAAAATATTCATTAAAAACATGAAAAAAAAAGTTACATTTAAACAAATATGTTTCCTCTCACACCAAACCCAATCATTCATCTGCTCTCCACTATCTTGCTCGCTCGTCATCCAACTCACCACCACTTCTGCCTTCATTTTTGTTTTTAAATTTCTCTTCTTTTGTTTCTCCTTTCTTTTGCCTTTTTTTCATGCACCAAATTGGGTTAAAGGATTTTCCTTTGTTTTATGTTTCTGTTTGTCTTTATTTTCTTTTTTTTTCTCTTTTTCTTTTTTCCCTTTTCCCTCATTCAACTCTTCTTCTTCTTCTTCTTCTTCTTCTTCTTCTTCTTCTGTGGTGGTGACCAACTTCTATATACAGAAGTAATTGTACACACTTTAAGGGGTGACCATGGAAAAAGAAGAGGAAGAGGGAAAGAGAAAAACGAGCACACATTACATTATCAGTTTTCCAAGAAAGGGCTACACACGTCACCCTATTAGTTTTACTTGGGTTCAGCTTCAATATTTAGGGTAAAATCAGGAGTAGCAAACAAAATAAAGACCTACTTCTGGGGGGGGGGGGGGGGGGGGGGGGGGGGGGGGGTGGTGGGTGTGTGTGGTGTTTGTGCGTACGTGCGTGTATGTGTGGGGGGGGGTATGTGGGGGGGGGGTGTTGGTTGGTTGGGTTGGCGCATAGAGCTCCACATTGGTGGAGGAATGCGCTATATAAATGATTCAGGGGGGTTCTTTTCTTTTGCTTTTCTCCTTTCTTTTGCCTTTTTTTCATGCACCAAATTGGGGGGGGGGGTGACCAATTTCTTTATACAGGGGGGGGGGGGGGGGGGGGGGAGTGGAAGAGGGAAAGAGAGAAAAGAGCACAGGGAGCTGCTACTCAGTTATAAAAAAAACCCATCAAAATGTGATATAAGAAAACAAAAATTTCTCTCCCTTTGATTTTCTTATAACCGAGTTTTGCTGTATTATTTGATTATTATTTTAAGACATCAATTTTAACTCTAGTTGCCAAAGTCAATTTTGACTGTGCGCTCTCCTATTCCTAATCCGTTGTGTATATATAGCCTTCATGGGCTCCTACAACGTACATATCATAATGATTATTCAGATCTAGTTGATTGTGGCCACGCACAGCGAAGAAGAGCAGAGCATCAGGCAGCTTACCTGGGATGTGTTTTCCAGGGTCTTCAGTCATTTCGATGACCAGCAGTTCCTTTCCTTCCACCGAGGTCTCCGACAGGCTGTATAACCTGGTGATATCTGGGCATTTCTCATTCACCTCGTGCATCAGGGCCACGGTAGCTGGGTGATCATGGTGGATGTATTCGAAAGTGTCCTGCTGCTGCTGCGGAATCACAGCACCTTGCGAAAAACAAACGAAGCTTACGAAAAGAGACAGTTCTACTAGCCAGCTCGCTGCCATTTTGTTTCTCTTTTCGTTTGGTAGAGGTAACTTGTTGATAAATTGGTTTCTTAGCGCGGTGTTTGTCACGGAGAAGCGATGATGGTGGGCTCTGGCTTCTCACAGTGACAGCTGGCTGGTTTTGCTTTCGCCCACGTTCAGCGTCATTAGTGATAATTTATCCATTGACGTCACTTTTCGCGTCAAAAAGGGAGCGTCGTTGTTTCGTCTGTTATTTGTTTTATATTATTCATAATAGAATGCTAAAATTAACAGAAATAGGATTAACCAGATATTTTAGCATATTCTTTTTATTATCATAACCTTGAAATAAAGTGTTTGCGTTCGCTTACAAAGGTATGGAAATATTGTATAATGAATTCTCCCTAACAATGCGCGCGCATGTCAATGTCATCAAACAGCAGCACAGTCAACATGGCATTTTGTTTGAGAACAACATCGTTTATGTGCAAGAATGCTAAAGTATTAACGGATCCATCAAGATGGTCAAACACATTTTTAAATGCACTTCGGTGTGTGTAATTGTTTGCATAACGAGTAGCATTTCAGGATTTAGAAGTGAAACTGAAAGTCACACACACTGACACTCCAGTGACACAGTCAGACACACACACACACACACGCGCGCGCGCGCGCGCGCGCGCGCCCCCCCAGTTCTAACTAGCACTATGGGTGAAGACATCGGCTATATTCACATTTTTGTCCGTCTGCTGGCGTCAAGAACGATAATTTGTAACAGAAAAGAACATAGCGATTGCTTTTTCAGTCAACAGATTATCGTTCTTGACCGGGTTGACGGAAATGTGAATATTACCAAAGATACTGTACAGTCTTTGATTACCAACTAAATTCAAAGACATTTACTGCCAAACACCCTGCTATGTGTTTGTCTGTTTTTAGAGCTTTTGTCATTCTAAATTTCTCAGGACTTGCACCCAAGGATATATTTTATTTCTAATGAATTTCTTTGAAGGGTTATGTATAATTTTATAAGGAAACATTTCTTATGACAATTGCCCACATTATTTTATAAGGAAACATTTCTTATGACAATTGCCCATATTATTTTCTTTCTTCCCCAGGGCTGTGTGTGAGTGGAACAGTTGCCTTCCACCTGAGGCAATAACATCTGCCTAGGTGGAGGTCTTCCAAGCCCAGATTTACCACCCCCCCCCCCCCCCCCCCCCCCCCCCCCCCCCCCCCCCCCCCCCCCCCCCCCCCCCCCCTCACTTCCCCCCCTTCCCTGGAGCTGATCATCTGGGCAGCATTTACTCCCTACAGATTGATTTCTATACCGGAAACCCCCATTTGTAATACATCATAACCGTCAATAGGATGACGTAGGATGTCAAGAGAAGAAAACAGAATTAGATGAAAGATCAAGAGAGAGATCAAGGGGTAGGGGGTGAAGAGTTTATTTTGTGCTTGTCAAAATATCTACATGCTGCACGTGGAAACAGCAGTGTGTTAATCAGAAAAGTTACGGATGAAATAGCAACTAAAAAATTATTTTTTAAATATTATGTAACACATTCTAACCTGAGTACCTTAGAAAGACAAATTAAATTGGTAGTTTACGTTAATATCAAACCTAAAATGATTGTTAACATAGCCAGATTCTTTAATACATTTCTTTGCTGATTTGCCTTATATCTGTTAGTAAACAATATTACTCCAAAAAATGTAAGCTGATATACATGGGTGCAACTATATGTCAGTTTTATGTGGATTTCAATTTTTTTAAACTTTCCCAGAAACAGAAATTCTGTTGATGGGGCTCTGCCCCTGTACCCTGACGGGGCCTCAGCAGCCCCTGAACCCCTGCCTTTCAGTTGTTTTTTTATTTTCAGGAGTTGCACCCATGGATATATGATTTTATTTTTAATGAATTTATTTGAAAAGAAGGGTTATAATGTATATAACTTCCGACATTTATTCCTGTAAGAATGGCATCCATTGGTGGAAATAACTTAAATAAGCTTACCAAATCTTCTGCTTATGTCTGCTATGATGTATACAGTGAAAATCGCTTAAGGAACAATTTACATATTTAGTTGCACCATTGGATATATGATTTTATTTTTAATGAATTTATTTGAAACGAAGGGTTATAATGTATATAAGGAACAATTTACATATTTAGTTGCACCATTGGATATATGATTTTATTTTTAATGAATTTATTTGAAACGAAGGGTTATAATGTATATAAGGAACAATTTACATATTTTACTCTTAACCAGCTTTTATTTTTATTGGTTATCTTGCTACTAGATTTAGGTTTTTTTAACAAATCTTTTAATTAAATTTATAGCTTTAATATAATTTGCATGTTTGTATCAAATTGGTAATGAACAGTCACATACATGGTAGGGCAATTGCCAAAATGACTAGCATAAAAAAAATCAGGTATTCTAATTTCAATTTTGATCTGTTCTTTTGTTTGTGCAGTGCTCCGGGCCAGCAACAGTGGCTTGCTGTTGGTCCACAGCGTTTCCTGTCACTCCAGCCCCCGAAGAGGCCTGCTGGAGCCTTCTTCAAGTTCATGAACCTCAGGGCACGGGAAATCCTCTCCAAAAGCCCAGGTTGAATATTTTGCTGTCTGGACATTTATTCCTGTAAGAATGGCAATCCATTGGTGGAAATAACTTAAATAAGCTTACCAAATCTTCTGCTTATGTCTGCTATGATGTATACAGTGAAAATCGCTTAACCCTTTCACCGCCAGCCATATTTCAGCAAAAAATGTCTATTGAATGTACATGGGTAGAGAACAAAATCCATCTGCAGTATTGGGGATTCTTCTGTGACATATTTAAAACAAGGTCTATCCCTACTTCCCCAAACTAAGACAATAGGGTCTTTGGATAATAGACCCCAATTTGATGCCTTTTAGTGACATAGGTGTTGAATCACTGTGGTGCTAAAATGCGACTTTGGCGGTGAAAGGGTTAAGTCAAAATTGATGGGACTGAAATTTTGTTTTGAGATAGCCAATATTCTGAGATAAGAAAACATTTTAGCATAAAGATTGTTAAACTGGGACCAAAAACTGATTGTGAGTTATCCAGTGTTTTTTGAGTTATCAGGATTCCACTGTAATTCTTATGAAGATAAATAATGTGGATATTGGGTTTTTTCACTTTCTAAATTAGGGCTCCTGCTCAACCTGTGTTATGCTTTTACAAGTATTTGTTGCCCATCCAACTCTTCATTAGTGCTTTTTGTTTCTTCTCATTCACAGGTATTTCACAATTATTTAAAATCATTGTTATTTCAAGTTTGATACTTGGACTTCTAGTTCTATGGTGCAGTTCAGCAATTTGGAATTGTGATATTCTTTTCCGTTCACAAACTAATACTAGTTCAATGGAATGATTCTCTCATTATTGTGTTTGGTATTTTTAGTGAATGAAAATGTGATTTATATATATATATATGTTGATGCAGTGGAATAAAAACACTAAAGTAAAACTAAGCATTAATCATGAAACACATTTTTCTAAGTGGAGCGTTTCCTGCCTTTGTTTCTTGTAGTTGTATGAATGATTATCCCCTCTTAGTCTTATGCTTAAGTTCATGTAATTACATCATTTTGCCTATCTTTCAAAGTCAGAGGTTTAGTTTGATGCCATGGCGTTTAACAGAAACTAAAAATGGCTAACCTTTCCTCTTTCTTTTGCAGATGCCAGTCAACTACAAAAATGCAAAGTTGCAGGGCAGTTATGGCGTGATTTGGATTCTCAGGAGAAAGATGTAAGTTAAAAGTCCTCAACCTTGAGTACATGTATACAGTATTTACTTTTAATTTCATTTTTATTTAGCTTTCCCTTTTTTCTATTTTATTCTTACAAAATACTCTTGAATGTGTGTCTGTGTGTGTGTAGGGGATGGATGCATATATTTGTGACAGATTAATATTATCCGTACCACTACCCACAACAAATGGCTGTGGTGTTTCAGAGGCTGAAGGAGGAGGCCAAAGAAGAATTCCAGGTCTATCATCAACAGTACCAGATCTACCTCGCTCAGCTCAGCAAACAGGAGAAAGCTCGGCTCCAGCACGAGAGGAAAGAGAAAAGAATGACCAGGGCCAACCGCAGGCATAAGAAGGTAAAAAAACAAAAACAATAGACGCAATGCATGCACCTATTGGCAACTTCAACGACCACCTTTTCAAGAGTGGATGCCCTTGGTGGGTGGGGGAAGATGCTTCATGAGTACTGACCAAACAAGGGATTAACTCTTGCCAATAACCCTACTTGAGGCCACTGAATGGCTGCCTTTCGCAAGAGTGAATGCCCTTTTGGATACTGACCAACAAGGGCTTAACTCTTGCCATCAAGGGCGTTAATTAATAACCCTGGTTGCAGTGGCCAATAGTCCTCTCTGACAGGTAGTGTCCTGCATTCTCAGACTCTGCGCCATTATTTAGTTCTTCAGCAGGGTTCTCACAATGTAACCGTGAAAAAAATATACCTTGGAAACACCCATACTGATACACATCATGGTGTGCACAGCTGCACACATGAGTAGGTATGTTTCCAGGATTTCATTGACTGCCCTTTTATTTTACTTTATTTTGCATGGGTGCTACTCTTTGATTTTTACACTGATTTCAGTATTTTTAATTTTTCAAGAAACTGAACTTCAGTTTCTTTCAATTCATCAAAAAGAAAACATTGACCACAAGCAATTTGGGGCATTTTGAACTTAGTCTAGTTGTTCTGTCTTGGAAGATTACAAAGGCAATGTAATAATTTTACAAGGCTTATCAGACTCAAACTGTCTCTGTCTATCATCTTAACTGTATGTCTGTCTCGTTATATCTCTCTCTTAAGTTGCCCCCCCCCCCCCCCCTGAATCGTCCGACGAGGCTCTGCCGCTGTGCCCTGCCAGGGCCACGGGTCCCTGGACCCCTGCCTTTCAATATTTTTTATTTTGGGAAGTTGCACCCATGATTTTGTAATGATTATTGCTTTTGCGCTTAATTTGATGTCATGAGACAGAGCAGATGTGAAGTAAAATATTATATTGTGGGAGAGGATTTTGGGCTGTGGGATGGTGGAAAATGGTTAGGATGGATATTCAGTCTTAATGTTGAATAAAGAGGGATGAAAAACTTTATTTTGATTGCTTACTGGAGATGTTATTTTGTGTTGGCTTGTTTGTAAGTTATGTAGGATGGTTGATGATGAGAAAATCAAACCACAGAAACTGGTGGTTAGACAAAATCAGTTAACAAAATGTAGCTTCCTTTTGCAATAAGATCAAATATAGTTGCAAGCCCCCAAAATGTGAATAGGTCATCTGAACATTGTTGTTAATGCTAAAGAACAAGCAGATAATGAAAAGAGACTTTTTTGTGACTTGATTCAAGAATTATTAGGTTTTAACTCTTGTGGTTGTAGTTGTGTATTTGGCCTTGAAGTGAGGCTGAGTTTATGACTTTATCAAGTTCCGTTTTCCAGAATGATGAACTAGAATAGGCTGCGTATCCATAGGTGATTGCCCCTCGAGGCTTTGGGACTGAACTCTGAGTTTGTTATTTGTTAACGGGTTGTTTAACTCTTCTAGCACCATGGGCGAATCTATTCATCCAAGACATCTCTACACTCCCACCAAATGCAAAGACATTCATTGCCAAGTACCCTGCCATGTGTCTGTTTATTTATAGAGCTTATGTGACCGTTTCTTCCATTAAATTAATGCATGTGTGCTTGAAAAAATAGTTACTCCCCTCTTGTTGAGATGCAATAAACAACCAAGAACATCAAAAAATACACAGCGCTAGAAGAGTTAAAGATACTTGACACTGTACAGAAATCGGATTATGTTTTACGAATTTCTTTTGGGCAGGAACTTCACAGAATGGGTAGACCAAAGAAGCCTCCAAATTCCTTCAATCTGTTTGTGAAGGCATCCCGTTTGCAGCAAAGTCATGCTGAACCACCGGTAAGCAACCCCAACCCCCTTTTTTTTTAAAGGCCAGTGAACTGTTGGCTGTTCAGGATGTGATTGTGAATGAGCAACTTAGGACAATGGCCAAACTGGTAGGGGCTTAGCGCGTGATATTCTTAGTTGGGCGTAGTGAGAGAGAGGGAGGGGCTCATCTCCCTCTCTCTCACTATGCCCAACTAAGGGCTCATCTCCCTCTCTCTCACTATGCCCAACTAAGAATATTATGCACTAAGCCCCTACCGGTTTGACTGCCCCCTGGCGGTCAAATTATCGTTCTAAGTTGGCCAGTGAAAAGAACCTTCTGTGGCTATTGTTTAGATACTCTGCTTTTGTTTTTCTCTCAGTATATTAGTTTGAAAACAATCTTAAATATTAAATTGTCAACAACAAAAAGAATGCAAATGATTACAGTTGCACCCAGCAAATATATTTGTTATCATGAAAATTTGAAGTCAATGCAGATCACCATTTTCTGATTCAGATTGTGGCCGTTTAGTGTTTTGCTCGATATCCTGTGCATTTCGCATATGCTTTTTATTAATTCTGCTCTCAACTTCTCTCATTTTTTAAATTTTATATTGAGAATTCATGGCTCAACCAATTGCAGTTCAGAGAAATAAATGTGCTATTTTTAATTTTATTCATGATAGTTTTAACCCTTTCATCGCCAAAGTCGCATTTTAGCACCACAGTGATTTAATACCTATGTCACTAAAAAGCATCAAATTGGGGTCTATTATCCAAAGACCCTATTGTTTTTGTTTTGGGAAGTAAGGATAGACCTTATTTTAAATATGTCACAGAAGAATTTTTTATTTTTGCAGATGGATTTTGTTCTCTTTCCAGGTAATTTTTGGACATTTTTGGCTGAAATATGGTTGGCGGTGAAAGGGTTAATCCATGTTTTTGTTGAATGCCTTTCGGACCTGTGTATTGCATTAGTTATATTTGTTGGGTGTTTTTGGGGGGTGTTTTTTGTTTGTTTGTTTTTGTCAGGAGAAAAAAGGGATTTAAAATGCTGTGAATAATTATTTGTTGCTTTTTTTTCTTTTTCCTTTTAGACTTTTTTGAAAGCTCTGGTCGTTTCTTGGAAATTGATGACTGAAGGTCAGAAAGAAGTGAGTGCTTCCTACAAACTTCTTTGTTCTTTTTTCCCATAAAATAATATAACATTTTGGTGTTTTTTTTATGTGTTGCATGTTGTCAGCTCTATATCTCTGAATTTCACTATTGGCCAGATGTTGGCATAACCATGCAACATCTTTTATCTAAATTTGATATCTGTTGCCACTTGGTGTCTTTATGGATGGTGTATTTAAACAATAAGCTTTGTACATGTGTTAAATTTCAATGTCACGCATCTTATTAGCAGACAATGGCTTTAGATTGATAGGGAGTTTAATGTGTACAAATCATGTTATACATGCATTCTCATTCATTGTACCCATCTTTAGTTTCCTTTGAATTATTTTGAGTCTCATTTAATGTTGACTAATGTCAGTGGATATCACACATAATATTGGTATGGATTATAATATGAACAGTTAATAAAGATAATAAAAACTTCATCATTAACTTTATGAATCATTTCTTGATTCGGGAATCTTCAATCATGTTGTTATTTAGTTCATGGGGATTTTTAAAAAAAAGCCATAATAGCATTTTCGAGCGTCTGCTCAGGAGTCAATGCTAAATGTGAACAACACAGGGTTTGTTATTGATCTTTTCTTATTTTCTGTTACTGAACATTCTATTTTTAAATGTCATCATGCATTTTTAAACTGTTGATAAAAGTTTTAACAGATAGCTTTGCTCCTAAAGTGTAATGTGTAACATATTCAAGGCTAGAAGGCTATGCCACTCTTGGATAGATGTTGATTGTTTGTATGTCGTCCTCCCCACCATTGTTGATGTGTACTGTGTGGGTGAAGGGTCATAAAGGCGAACTTGGCACATTCTTTTTGAGAATGATGCTTTGTTTGCCTCCCTTTGGCTCTGATCCACGCATTGCTAGATAAGATGATTGGTATCGTAATCAACTTTGGTGGAGGGGAGTTCATTAGAAAGAGTTTCCCCCCTTTGTTCAATTTTGAAAATAAATCATTAGTCATTTCTGCCATTACCACTATAACAACATTACTATTTTTACCAGTATTTTCACTATTTATCATTTCTGCAATATTGAATCACAGGTGTACAAAGCGAATGCAAGCTTGGAGAAGGAAAAGTATGAGAAGGAGATGGCAAAATGGGAGCAGAAGATGACAGAGATGGGTCGTGGGGATCTCATCCGCAAGAAGTCCCAGCTAGCGTCCTCGCCATCCTTTGCAAAGATATTGGCTGCCACCAAGAAATCAACAAAGCAGTCCCAGTCAAACAAAAAGAAAACGTGAAAATGTAAATAAATGTACAATGAACTGAAGAAGGCAAAAGACAGCATTGCATAGAAAATGTTCACCGAAGAATTAACAGACATTTTTATGTGCATTGCTACGGATACTTGTTCATGAATTTGTGTACAACTGTATATTAAGTGTAAAGTGGCACAGTGGTAGCGCGTTCGCCTCGTGTCAAGTAAACCCGAGTTCGAACCTGGGTACAGGGGATTTTTCCTCTCACTTTGCACTAGGCCTTACAGTCTGAACGTGGAGTCTTTCGGATGAGATGATAAACCGAGGTCCTGTGTGCCCATGCACTTAGCATATGTTAAACCCAGTGGCAACGAAAAAGTTGTCATTTGGTCAAAATTTACCCCCCCCCCCCTTCCTCATCAGTCACACAAAAATTGCATGCAAAAAAAAAAAAAATTGGGTGGCGTGCCTCTGGCTGCCACGTGCTCTCCAGGTGGGAGCAACCCGAATTCCACAGAGACACCTCTGTGACTATAAATTACCTAATACTACTAATTATAATAGTCTAAGGGCCTATGCTCATTTGATCCGCAATCTGCTTGTTGTGTATGGAAACCCCATTGACATATCGCCGCCCGCATGCAATACAGACGTAACTCAATTTTTATTTTGAGATTTAAGTCGTTATTTAGTTGAAAAACTGAAGTGACAAAGTTATTTGATGGCTCGAAATAAAGCCGCATGAAAAAATCTGAAGCAATTTGACTTGAAACGACCGAAATAATCAGTTTTTTGCTTCTCCTGTGAAGTGACGTCTTTCGACTTACGTCTGTATTGCATGCGGGCGGCGTATATACATTACAAGAAATAAGTGAACGTGGAAAGTTATTTGCAATCCCATCAGCTTATTTCTTATACAGTGGAACCTCCCTTATAAGACCTTCAAAAATCATCTAAAATGAGGTTCCAGTGTATAAGAAAAAGCTGATGGGATTGCAGATAAGTTTCCACGTTCACTTATTTCTCTTATATAAGTCAATGGGGTTTCCATACGCAACATGCAGATTACGGATCAAATGAGCATAGGCCCTTAGATGATTTTTGAAGGTCTTATAAGGGAGGGGTCTTGTAAGAGAGGTAATTTTAATACTTACAAAGAAGGGCAATGTCTCGGAGAAGTAGGTCTTATGTGGGAGCGAGTCTTATAATGGGAGGTCTTATAAGGGAGGTTCCACTGTATAAGCGGATGGGGTTTCCGTACGGAACTTCAACTTGCAGCTTGCGGATCTAATCTGCATATATGCCTTTAAGTCTTATTCAGGGTCATGTACTGTACTGTCTCAAGTAATCTTCAGTTATGTACTCAGCTTTGCAACTGGGTTTTTTCGATTAGAATTTTTTTTTTTTTTTTTAAAGTCCATTCCATATTTTGGTTAAATTTTATAGTTTAGCTGTAGAAAGCAAGCCACCTTGAAACAAATCAAAGTCACAAACGAGAAAGGGCGTAAAAGGGCAGCGAGGCCCACTTCTAGTCCTAATTACTACTACTACTACAACAGCACGTGTGTATAAGATTTGAAAGATGAATAATTGCTTTGCTTTTTGACCATTTGTATCAAAGTGTAAAAAATGAGCGTATGCACAATAAATTGTGGTAATTCCCATAGTTTTTAGTGCAGGACTTTATTGTATCATTACTCATTGTAATTTGTCTTTACATGTATTTTAAATAGTTATATTTATAGTAGTTAGTGCACAATTGGGTTGTGCTGGCAGGAATATTATTTGTGCGTGTGTTAGGAAATGCATGTTGATGTAGTACATTTTAAGAGTAAAAATTGATGTTCATATCTCCACGACAAACTCGCTCTCTGCAATACACTATTTTCTTTATATTACAAGAAATTAGAACTTTTAACAGTAAAAGAAGGTGCCTCAAAGCTCTATGCGTGGTTTCAGGCATGGTAGTGGGGGCAAAATGAGTTTCGCGGAAGAATATCCAACCAATTCTGCATGTCATTTGAAAGATGTCGACTCACTAAAATGATGAAGTTGGGCGTCAAAATGAAGAAGAAAAAGAAAAAGAAGCACTAGGATCACAAATCTGGAAACGTGTGGTGTGAGCTAGGCCGCGCACGACTGCTAACTTTGGCGGGAAGTTGTTTGTTCAGTCATTCACATCTGGCTTCGCGAAGCGATTGCATAGGTTTTAACGCACATCATTTTTAGGCACCCGAGCGAATTTTTACCCCGGCTTATTTTTTGGGGTCAATTTTCCACTTTTGCGGAGGTCTACCATGCCTGGGTTTACATGTTCAGACATGGGAATTGTCAGTCTTTTGGCTGATTTCAGCTTTTTTGATGGTCCTCTTCAGTCTTTTTTTGCAAGTTTCAGCTTTTTTGATGGTCCAAGAGGACATTTATGAGATTTAAAAAAAGAAGCCCAATGAGTAAAACTGAAGTTATTGAATGAATGCAAAATGAACTAAATATATCAGTCTTATCTCTAATACTGTTTTTAAGGCTTAGATAACAGAAGAAGCTTCATTTTCTGGGGGCTGTATCCCAACACACGGTTTTCAGTGTTTTTTATGCTTTGTTCCTATGCCTGCTTCCAGACCCCACTTTTCAGTCTTTTTTGTCTTCTTTAATTCCCATGCCTGATGTTTTAAATGCATTAAAAAAACAAAAACTATCATATTTTACAGACTATAAGACGATACTTGGGGTTTTTCCAGATCGAGATCAAAACTGTTAGATTTTTGTGTAAAATTGGGTTGGGTGGGTGGGGTTTGCACTTTATATAATGCGCCTAAGTTATAGTCCATAAAATATGGTACATCTCTAGTAGTACTACATGCTTATAACATGAATATTCTCCATACATTTCTAAGCACACACAGTCAGAATTCTCAATATTTTCTTTTATTTTTACACCAGCCTCAAGTGATATTGCACATTTGGGGTTTCACAAAGCTTAGATTTATAAGCCAAATGTTGAAAGCTTTTTCAAATATTACAAATAAAATTGCCAAACTAGGCAGGCTATTCTCTATGGTGATCTTCATTAAAACAAAGAAATGCAAACAAAGTATGAGATAAATTATGTCTGGAACCTACCAACTTTTATACACACAATACTCTGATGCAAACAGTGAAACACTACGATCGTCACAACTTTTTACATCATACCATATCCATTACAAGGCACAAAAAGACAGGGAAGGGTTACTCCCAGGCATGAAACTGAAAGAATTCTGCGTTTCAAAACTTCCGCGGGAAAAAAAAAATTCTGCCTAAAGGATCGATCTTGCCGTATTCTTATATCTACAAGTCTCTATTTGGCGATTCTGAAACTGGTTAACCCTTTCACCGCCAATGTCGCATTTTGGCACCACAATGGTTTAACACCCATGTCACTAATATGCATCAAATCAGGGCCTGTTATCTGAAGACCCTATTAATTTTGGGAGGTAAGGATAGGCCTAATGGTATACATGTCACAGAGAAATTCACAATATTGCAGAATTTTTTTGGGTCTACCCAGTTAAATTTAATGGTATTTTTTGGCTGAAAAATGGTTGGCAGCGAAAGGGTTAACCGGAAGTCGCTTTAGCTCACTCGCTTCATTTGTGTGAAGGAAGGCAAAACGAATAGCTCCTGCTCAACAAAAGTAGCGATGTTAGCTGAAAATGTGGGTGGAAGGATATTTGTGCCGACCAAATTTTCGGAATAGATTATCCCCCCTCCCCGCTGAACAAAACTTGTGACGTGAGTTAGGTGAAAAGATGGTCGAAAAAAAAATTTCGGAACATTCTGCCCCCCCCCCCCAAACAAAACTTCGGACGTTAGTTGAAAATCCGGGTGGAAGGATTGTTCTCGGCTGAAAAAAAATCTCATTCTTTGATGCTTGAAAGATGTTTATGCTGGAAAAAAAAATTTGGGGAACGTTCTGCCCCTCCCCCCAACAAAACTTCCGACGTAGGTAAAAATCTGGGTGGAAGGATTTCTCGGCTGAAAAAATCTCCTCTTTTTTGATCTTCATCCACTTTCATGCCTGACTCCGTAGAGCTTACCGTCTACTTATGCACTTTTTTTTTAATGACAATCTGTGGCTTGTTTCCTTTGTAATTGTAGGCAACTGCACCGATATGAATTTTCAACTGAATTACTGTCACTGTGTTAAGGATATAGATAAGACAAAGTTTTTTTCCTTTAACATACTGTGTGTTTTAACTATATGGCTTTCTATAAAAACAAATAAAATATATCTTTTAAACATATCTGGCTTTCTTTCTTTCAGCTGAACTAAGCTGTAAAACTTGCATACAGCATTCCCTTCATAAATAATGTTGAAAAAATGTAATACTAGCAAGGCAAAATACTGCACAAACCTATGCTGTTCTTCTACAGTTCTAGAAAACTATCTGTTGAAAGCAGAGCATGGAGGAAGGTCTCATTCCTACTGACTGTTTCCTTTATCATTTCCATACTTTGCCTGTATGGAAAAAAACAACATTGCTTAAAATAAGTAAAGTTCTACCTCATATAATCTGAGTTTTGCATTTAGATTCACAGGATTCTATATAATCTGACTTTTCCAAACTTCTGAGAATCAACTCTCGTAAGTGCCAGATACTTCTCAGTATAGACAAGACAAGACATGAAATATTATAATAATTATCATATCACGAGAAACACATTCATATTTTTATTTCCATTGAACTACATAACCACAGTTCAAAAGTATTCTGCAAGTCCATCCACTGTTCTGGCACTGTAATCATGAGAAAGTCTTGAAGAGTTAACACGGGTAGTAGTATGTAAATTAGACTTCTTCGATCGCTCAGACAGTTTCCTGTCAATTATGAGCGCAGATGCGTCATGCTGCCGTTATGCGCTTAACTAAGACATAGGCCTAGCGAGTCCGACTTTGGCTGAAGGAAATCTTTTTGAAAGTGTTTCTTGAAAAAAGGCAGGAGAATGGACCGGTAAGGCAGAAAGATAGCAGATGACAGCAAGCAAAGGGAAAAGGCAGAGTCAAACTCAAAGAGAGTAACAGATAAGAGGAAGTTACAAGCACATAACTTTCAGAAGGTGGGGTAAGTATTTATACAAAAGGACCCCCCGCCCCCCCCCCCCCCCCCCGGTATCCCCACGGGGGGTAATTAGACTAGTTGCCAGTCATTTTGGGAGTTTAGTCTAATTCATATATACAACTAGTACTACCACCCATGTTAACTAAGATGCACTTGTGATTACGGTGCCTGGTGAATAGTTTGTTGGGAGGAAATGCTGGCTTGAAATATGACATTACAGTGGAGTCCAACTATAACGAACTCGCTTTTAACGAAATTTCGTGATTAACGAACTGACTTCAATTTCCCGGCAAATGCCCTTCTATTTGTTACTTGCAAAGCCATGGGTATAACGAACAAAAAATCCTTTTGAAATAACGAACACCCGCTTTTTACGAACACATGTTCTACGCCCCAGGATAATTTTATTTACTTTGAAAAATAGCCTATAACGAACTCAGCCTGTGCGATGCGCTGCAAAAACCTAGGCCTTCAAACTCCAATCTAGAACGTGTTGTCAAGAGGAAGGAAGTTGGAAAATATGAACTGCGCATGCGTGAACTCATTTAGATTCACACCGAGTCGTCTGCTAGGTCTAGGCTTCCTACAGATCATTCGTTTTTTCAAGGTCGCTTTACAATTCGCGCTCAAAATAAAGATCGAAAAGTTTGTGAAAGCCTATAACAAACTAAATTTGTGTGATGTGTTGTCACTTAATGGACAAACTTGTTGAAAAGTGTGCCAAAACAGATCAGTGTCAGACAACACTGCTGAATTTCTTCAAGCCTTGTACATCCCGTGATTAAGACAGACGATCCAAACTGGTCAAGTTTATGTTTTCGGTTATCATTGGTGAGTGGTTGAACTGTTTTTGTTTTCAACATACATTATACATGTACATGTATAACGAAATCCTGATACAACGAACTGAGTCTGTGTTCCCTTAAAATTCGTTTTACCCGGACTCCACTGTATTCATAACAAAAATGTTTTTATTCAATGCACCAAATTTGTTGGGGGGGTTTCCACCACCAGCAGCTATCAGGCCTGGACTACATACAACACAGCATGCATTAAGGCACAAACTAAAGAGGCACATCACATTTATTAACAAATACATGTACAGCACAAACTAAAGAGGCACATCACATTTATTAACAAATACATGTACAGTGGAATCCGCTTAATCGAGCCATCTTTTCAGCTGGACAGTTCTTAGGTGAAGTGACTTCCACTGTGGCCGATAAAATGAATTAGAGAGTTCAAAACAGTGGCCAATAAAACTTGACAGAAGCATTGAAGATTTCAGTTTTCTTTGGCCATGCAGGGTAAAAACGAACAACTTCAACTCAACCATGTAAACGTCAAAAGCATGCTTAAGAAGAAAAAAAGAGGAAAAATTCCAATAAAGCAAAATTGAAGATTTCAGCTTTGGCCCTAAAAACGAACAAAATAACACATGCTTAAGAAGAAAAAATTCTATACATTAGGAAATTGGCCGATTAAGCGGCTTTGGCCGATTAAGCGGCTTTGGCCGATTATCCGAAGGCCGATAAAGCGGATTCCACTGTATATCAAACAGGCTTCCATTCCAGACTCCATTGTAAATATATATGTTAGGCAGTGCACTCCAAATAATGGTTTGTGTTTGTAGCTTATATTATGCTTTTTACAAACATTTTTTTATATCCCAAACCAAGTCTATCAAAACTTGACTGGCTTTGTGATAATAGATCGAGAGCATAAAAAAAAGTTGTCACCCAGTTGAGTGAGAAAGTTTTTGTTTTCCTGACGAAGCGCATTTCATCGGTTTACTTACATTGTGAAAATACGGCTCACTCGTTCAAAGTAAGAAGTTTAAGAAAATATACTAATTTATCTTATTATTTTTTTTTTTTACTCTATTCAAAAATACATGTCGCATGTTTGTATGATGTGCATTCAATTTTTTTGGCGAACTTTAGAAAATGACATAAAATAATGCAATCTGAGGGTGAAACTCTTGCCATTTCCCATGTGACTCAATAGGGCAATTGCCGCGTGCTGGCGACATTGAAATTCACAGAGTTGAAATTAAAAGTTGAATTAGAGAGGTCAACGCAACTCGGGCAGAATGAGCGCGGGCGATTTTGTAGTCTGGTATAGAGTAGGAACACCCGTGGCGAATGCCCTATTAAGACAAACTGATTTTTTTTTGATTTTTTTAATCTATTCAAAAATACAAATGCAGAATAATTTACAAGGATCAATCAAACATTTCCTCATATTTTAAAAGAAATTTTTTATTCCTAAGTTTATTTTCCATGGATTCGCGCTTGGTTTTCATGCCTCACTACACAGAAATATTCACATTCGCAATAAATGGCCGAGTGATAATAAGATGATATGCGTAATCCAAACTACTAGAGTTCTAGTTCTTTTAGTTCTAGTAGAACCTCTGCACCTAAGCAAAACCAGAAAATTATATCAAGTGTTCACCAATAAGACTGGCAAACCTCACAAACACCAGTTATAATTGCAATCGCAATCGCAGCACCAGAGCATTTCAAACCATCACAGCGTTACAAACGATGAAGGCGAAGAAATAGAGGGCGAAATCGTCCGTGGCAGCGCTGACGTAGCCCATGATGCTGTTGTACTGCGTGATGACATCCTGTTTGATCCCCGACAGCACCAACACGTACGTCATCATGGACGACTTCTGGGGCAGCTGCAGGTCCTGTCAAGAGCAAAACAGTTTCCGTATCTTCCACAAAGTTGGCCATTGTTAATCTTGGCAGGATCAAAGTGAGTTTAGTCTACTGGTGTATCACCAGCTGTGTTTTCCTTCTCAGTCCTTTTTAAGTTTTTTTATCAAGCCAGCCCAGAAAATAAAACGGAATATTGTAGTATTGTCAGGGCTCCCAATCGTCCTGCAAAACAGCTGCACATTCTTTTAGAGGGTCCTTTAGAATTTCAGTGCTTCATAGACCCCCATTTGGGGGTCCCTGGGAGCCCTGATCGTTATTCATTGTATGAAATTGTCGCAATGGATTGCTCCCTCTGAAATCTCAAATTATTTGGTCTGCCCTCTACTTGAAAGCGAGTTGCCGATAGTGCAAAATGGAAGATAGAATAAATATTGTGGAAAATGAAAACAGAAACAGATGTCGGTAACATAATTTGAAAATCAAGAGGGAAGCTGAAAGACTGTAAGTGTAAACCCAAAGAACCTGTATTCTTGATCAGCATCACCTAAAGAATCAATCTTACTGAAGAAAAAGTATTTTTCACCTTCATGTGAGTTTTCTGGAAATACAGGAGACATCCTTGCAGCGCAATGAACGGAACCATCGCACACTGAAACATTTCAAAAGAAAATCAAACACATTACTGATAATACATACAATTTGTACAAAGATTACTAAGAGAAACTTTGAAATAATGATGATGGTGAAACTTTTATATGATTATAGTTTTAATTGCTTAAATACAATTACCGTATTTTTCGGACTGTAAGGCGATATGTTTTCCTCCAATTTCGACCTATGCGCCTAATAAATGAGGGCGCCCTATAAGTGAACAAAATAGTGAGAAGAGAGGCAACGATTGCCGTACTCAGTAACTCAGTACAGTATACTGTGAGTCACAACATCGAAAGTGGTAACGAGTCGCCGATACGACGAATACTCACGTTAAAATGCTTCAAAATCCCTGTTATCGTCCGAGATACCGTCCAATAGATGCCACAACCCTTCATTGGATGTAAAAAGCATCGTAGAGCTTAAAAATAAAAATAAAATGCCACAATTCTACCAGTTTTCACGAAGAATTGGCCAAACACAACAACCGGAAGTCGCTAAAACGGAAGTTTCAATTATTTGAGAAGGGAGCCAACTCTCGTTTACGACAACAAAAATGGATGTATACGGGCTTCAAACTTCGACTTTCTGTTGCGAGGTGTGTATCGCCTTATAAACGGGGTATTGCCCCTATTCGCCTTATACACAGCAGCGCCTAATGAGCCGAAAAATATGAAGAACATCTTGGAGTTTTGACAAAGTTGTCCTGTCTAAGCAACTCTAGTCTAATCAATTTCAAATAGCATCACAAACTGATGGCGTTAAGAAATACAGAACACTTTAGCTATCACACAAGAAAAAGCTCTGTTAATCACTCCTTTGATTTCAATTTATTTTTTTTAAACACAAAGCACTAATTGTTAAAAGATTCCTGCACATGCTGTCTTTATTTCTTAACACTTGAAGTCTTCTAAATGAGAGTATGTTTTAACAGAGAATTGCTACCATAATTTAATACAAGCATGGGGTATTGATTACTGGTAATTCAATTTTATGAATTTAAAGACACAGACTGATAAATAATGGATTATTCATAACACGTAACAAATTTAACAAATACAGTGGAACCTCCCTTATAAGACCCCATTATAAGACTCCCATATAAGACCTACCTCTGAGACATTGCCCTTCTTTGCAAGTATTAAAGTTACCTCCTTTGTAAGACCCCTCCCTTACAAGACCTCATTTTGGATGATTTTTGAAGGTCTTATAGGGAGGTTCCACCGTACATTCACTGCTTGATAAGCCTACCTCCAGAAACAGAAGACCTATGCCAAACTTGAGGGCCCACTGCGTGAAGAACGCCGCCAGCAAACAGCCCCCACATCGCACCAAGTCCAGCAGTTTCACGGGCTCCATCTGACCAGCGGCTGACTCTGGTTTTCCTTGCCCATTTTGGCTGGCTATTGCTGGTTTACCTGCAGGGTTTCCTGACTGGTCTGGGGCAAGCTGGTCCACATGAGCTCCGATTTCGGCTGGAACGGCCCTGTGAGGTCTCCGACGCACACTGTCCTCTTGTTCAACAGTTTGGGGCTCCTCTGGAACAGTAGGACTTGTGTCCCCAGCAGCATTGTGGGAGGTATCTGCATCTCCCACGGCAGCTGAAGTACTGGTTAGTCTATCTTCTGTAGTTGCTGTGGTCCCTTCCGAAAGACCTCTGCTCTCAGGAGGTGGATTGTGGTTTGGTGCAGAACTTGCCCCTTCTGAGGATGAAACTGAAAAACGACAGTAAAAAAACCAAATGAATTAATTGTATTTGTAATAATATCAAAGCATTCAATTATGTAGCAGAGCTGGATTGACACTATGATTTCTCCATCCGAATCTCCTAAACTGCCCTTTTTAAGCAATGCAGTACGCCTGGCATATCCAGCATTAGTTCGATCCAAACTGGACTATGGTGCAACAGTGTTGGGCCCATACCTGAAGCAGGATATAGAGAAACTTGAAAGCAATACTGTATTCTGGCATACATGTGCCAGAATGAGAAGCACCAGGTCCAGATCTGACAGGATGGAGGCGGTTCGGACTTCCCGCTCCGTAAAACTTACTTTTAAAACAAACAAACAACTACACGACAAGTGTAAAGTGACGTTATTTTATTCACAATACTTTTAAAAGTCGACATACTTCACTGCGTTTTCTCCACCTTGTTCATGAGGTGACCGGTCAGATCGGCCTGGTGTCATTTCGGCCGCGCTTTTTTTGGTCGTTTCAGCCTCGCCCTATGAGTCAAATCGGCCTCGTTTCCGTCCAACTCATCCTTGTTTCCGACCAACTCGTCCTCGACATAATATGGGTTTTTTTTGTGTGTGCATCTCTCTCTGTCAGTCTGTGTCTCAGTCTCTCTATCTCTGTCTTTCTGTTTCTCTTTATCTCTGTTTTCCTGCCTCTCTCTCTTTCTCTCTCTCTGTGTCTTTGTCTCTCTCTCTTTCTCTCTTTCTGTCTCTGTAATTTTACCTCTGTGTGCCTCTATCTCTCTGTGTCTCTATCTTTCATGCTCTCTGCATCAGTATGTGTCTGTCTCTAATTCTCTTTGCCCCCCCCCCCCCCCTCTCTCTCTCGCAGTCACTATGTGTATGTCTCTCTATGTCTTTCTCTGTCACACTCTTTCTTTCTCTCTCAGAGTCTCTGTCTCCCTCTCTGTGTGTATATATCCACCTCTGTCACACTGTCTGTCGTTTTCAATCTTTCTGTATGTTTTTCTCACTTTCTGTCTCTCTAGATCTATCTAACAGAGGTTCCGCTAGCCTACCAAAAGTTTCGGTGGACAGTACCGGCAACAGGAAAATATTCCGGTACTGGCCATCACACAGCCGGTGCAATCAAACTTCGCTGTGCAGAAAATATCTGTACATAGATCTATGCGATCGTAATGTGTCATTGTATGTTGCCTTTTAAGACCAAGTTACGTCACTTTTGTGATGTTGTCGTCATCATCAGACAAACAGAATGACAGAAAGACGTCAGAGGGGGGCATACAGATAAGAAACCGGAGAGCAGAGAGCGGGAAGCCCACAAGCGGGAACACAACCTTGCTATTTACGTAAACACCCCCCCATTTATGTGTGTGTGTGTGGGGGGGAGGGGGGGGGTAATCGTGCATGGCCATGGGTGTGTAAAATTGTAAAGTCCTAAGTAAGAAACCATCTAAGAAAGAAACTAAGAAACCAGATCTATGATTTCATCTGTTTGCCAGGCAGATGGTTTCTTACTTAGGACTTTACAATTTTACACACTTTTAGAATTTATAGCAAATGTGCACCCATGCACGATTACCCCCCCCCCCCCCCCCCCCCCCCCACATAAATGGGGTGTGTGTTTACGCATGTGCATGGGTGTTGCTGGTGAGTGGAACCACGTTAATTATTTATATGCATTGCCATCTTGTTTCTTTCTCTCTCTCTCTGTTTGTCTGTCTGTGTCTGTATAATATTGTTTGAGGGTGCTAACGACGCCATTCACACAACAGTATAAAATGCCATATCAACATCACATTAACCAAAATTATTATCGCCGATAAGCATCATTGACACGGATAGAGCCATTGCACGTTTTTCCAGAGGATGAAATGGCCAGGGCTTGAGGCCGAGTTGACTTGCACCCGAGGCTGACCTGGTAAAACTACTAAAAGGCCGAGTTGACTGGCATTCGTTCATGATGGTGTCGAACTGCGTGTCGCAGTCAAAAGTGTAGCTCGTGCAAATCTGCCGCTTGCTACTATGAGAGTCTGTATTTGCGACATTGAGCATGAACCACAAATTTCACTCTTTTGTAGGGTTAGGGTTATGTAAATGGTTCAAGTAAAGAAAGAGTGAACTTGTGGTTGTCGCAAATACAGACTCATACTATAGTAGCGAGCGGCAGATTTGCACGAGCTACACTTTTGACTGCGACACTGCGTGTAGGGTTAACATTCCTAGATCGTTAAAATTCCTAGCTCGCTACTAGTACTAGTAGTACTATGAGAGTGACTATTTGCGACAACCACTGTCGCATGAAAAAAGGTAGCTCGTAAAAATAAAAAGCTCGCTACTATGAGAGTCTGTATTTGCGACAACCACAAATTTCACTTTTTCTGTACTTTAACCATTTAACTAACTCTAAGTTCTAACCCTAACCCAAACCCTAACCCTATCCCTAACCCTATAAAAAAGTGAAATTTGTGGTTCATGCTCAATGTCGCAAATATACACTGTCATAGGTAGCGGTCCGTCGAAACCTTTTTACCTCTGTTGGTACCCCAAAATTGAAAAAAATCCGATTGGTACCCAAAAAACCTGTTGGTACCCCAAAAACCGAGAGTCGCATAAAACTCAGAAAGTTAGGGATAGGGTAGGGTTAGGGATAGGTTAAGGATAGGGTTAGGGATAGTAAGATGGGAGCAGGAAAAGACAGACAACATAAAAATGTCCTGATTATATTGGTTTTCTCAAGTTTCCTTGTTTTTTTGGGTACCAACAGAGGTTTTTTGGGTTTACAAAAAGACCCCCAAAACCGGTTTTTGGGGTGTTTCGACGGACCCCATAGGTAGCGAGCTTTTTATTTTTACGAGCTACCTATTTTCATGCGACAACCACAAATTTCACTTTTTCGTTACTTGAACCATTTACCTAACCCTAACCCTAGAAAAAAGTAGAGCGAGCTAGGAATTTTAACGAGCTAGGAATTTTAACCCGACACTGCGGACCTGGTCGGTGGCCATAAGTATGAGAAGAAGAAAAACAAAAGAAAACATGTGGTCTACTTGTAGTAGTTACAAAACAAAAGTGGCGATATGGAGGATTACCTTCATCTGCAACAGTCGACTTACCCAGAAGCCGATTCAACCGATTTTCTGAATTTTGTAGAATTTTTTGGCGACGAGCTTCTCTCCTTGCCTGCGCGTCAGCCATTTTGAAAACAAATGAATGAAAAACGATAGTGCACAGTTTCGTAAAAATAACAACATAAATAAATAGAGACAAATAACTAAATAAAATAAAAGATGGGACAGGAAAGCCTTACGGCTATGTTTTGAGTCCCAAAGTCATAATCCTAATCCTAAATAGCGCGTTTGGATAACTTTTTACTAAAAGCAGAATCAATTTTCAACAATATAGAACGAAAGAAAACGATTTTTTTTTTAAATATTGCTGACTAGGATTTATATTGAAAGTTAAGTTTTGCGAAACCATCGCTATCACTTAAAACCGAAAGTTGAAAATAGGGGAAACTTCTTCTTTGCTGTGCGTGGCCACAATCATCACGTTGATTATTTTGCCACGGAACCGGGGAGGCTCAACCAGTCTTGCCGGAAGAAAGGGCCTCAAGTACGCCAGAGAAGATAATATTGAGAGGGAGAGAGAGAGAGAGGGAAGCTGGTTGTCAGATAGTTAGTCCGTTGACCCCAGAATCAGAATGGGACCAACGGAGATAGATGTGGCAGCGGGCGGGTATGGAAGGCGGATTGGTTCAACGCATATATCCAATGATCGATCATTTGATATATCATTTCAGAAATGTTATATCATTTGATATATCATTTCAGAAATGTTATGCGGGTGTCCAAGCAGATGCTCCCAGACCCTAGCTGTGAAACACTCTGGGTTTTTTGTTTCCACTGCTGCTGTTGGTAGTTCATTCCACTCCTTTATTGTTCTGGGTGGAAATTGTATTTTTCCGTTTTTGCCTTTCTTACCATACATGAAGCTGTATTTTAGGAACATTTTCAGCTAATTCTCTGTTTGGAATACTAACCCTAACCCTAACCCTAGCCCTAAACCTAACCCTACCCCCCACTGCAGTACACCGCGATTTGTCACAGTTGTCGTGGTTCGTTGCGTTTTCCCGTCTTATATATAGGGTTAGGGCTAGGGTTAGTATTACAAAAAGGTTATTAGCTAAAAAGGTTCCTAAAATACAGCTTTATGTATGGTAAGAAAGGCAAAAACGGAAAAATACAATTAACCGAGAAATGCATGGGGGGTGGCACATCTTGACCTTTACCTATGTATGGTGTCTGATTTGCATACGTCACTAATAATCAGCATCCTGCTGATGCTCACCATGCCACTGAGTGTTTTGTAGAGCATGGCGGCGTCTGGTAGCCTGCCGTCGCTTTTGCACTCGGAGAGCTCCATCCAAGTCGTTGAAGCATGTTGGTGACGCTGGCTGTCCTGTGGTGGACTTCTTTTTCATCTTCCAATATAGTTGTTAAAGTCAGTTCTGACCTTTCAGTCAGGTCAGGTCTTTAGGGCAGCCAGGCCTCGCGGCCTCTTGATGTACCATTTCTTTTGATTGTTCGTTTTAAGTTATTTTGTTTTGCAATTAGATTAGCAAAGCTGTGACTTGTTGAGCAATCATTGTTGCTTTCATCATTTATTGTATTTGGATAACTCAGCGGTGACGAGTCAGATTCAGATACAGCAATTTAATTTTGGGATCAATACGGTATCCAGGAGGTTTTTGAAATTGTTAATGTTAGAAGCAGCAATATAGGCACATAATATATAGTACAAGTTTAGTTTGTGCAGGGAGATTGTTCTAGTACTGAGTGACTCTGTTAGAAAAGAAGTTTTTCCTCATGTTAGTTCTACTGTATTGGGTTAGTAATTTTAGTTTTGTCAGGATTATGAAATGTTTTATAAACATTTATCCCCCCCCCCTCCCCCCCCCACTTAATTCTCTGGATTTTAAGGATGGTAAATCTAACTTACGAAGTCTGTCCCCATATTCCTTTTCTTCTTCTTCTTCTTCTTCTTCTTCTTCTTCTTCTTCTTCTTCTTCTTCTTCTTCTTCTTCTTCTTCTTCTTCTTCTTCTTCTTCTTTTTCTTCTTCTTCTTCTCCTTCTTCTTCTTCTTCTTCTTTTTGTTGTTGTCAAGTTGTTGTTGTTGTTGTTCTTCTTCTTCTTCTTGATGGTTCTATTGATGTGTTGTTATATTATCATCATCATCATCCATCATAATCGTCATCATCATCATCATCATCATCATCATCATCATCACAATCATCATCATCATCACAATCATCATCATCATCAGTTTTGTTTTTCTTATTATTACTAATATTAGCATTGCCAGGTAGTGGTGGTGGTTTCCATTTTGCTTATTCATTATTTATTATCATCTTCATCATTATCACTGTTGTTGTTGTATTGATTGTCAACTGATCTCTTTTAATGCACACACTTATCCACTTGCACACACACATATGCATGCGCACACACGCATATACACATGCACACGCACGTATGCACACACATACGTGCGCGCGCGCGCACGCACACACACACACACACACACACTCTCTCTCTCCCACACATACACCAGCTTCACACAGTATGAATGTGTCAGGTCAAGTCAAGTTTATTTCCAAAAACCCTGGGGGCACAAGAAAATGTATATGTCAGTATTGTTAGTATTGTTAAATATGTCACTACGCCAAACACTATACGTCACACAGAAACCCAGACATTTTTGTATCAAATAACAACACTTAAGGCTCTTGGAAATGTCCATCTTAGTCAGCCACACAGACAATAGGATGAAAGAGAACGGGGAAAAGCCTACCTAAAAATAATTTTTTTAAAATTAAAAAAAGGGGGGGGGGGGGGGAAAAAAGGTGGGAAAAGGGAAAAAAAAAAAGGAGAGAAAGGAACAAGAAAAAAAGGAGGAAAGGAAGGAAAAACAGAAAAGAAAGGGTTAAAAATGAAGGGGGGGGGGGGGGGGGGGGGGGGGGGGGGGTAGGCTTGACTTGGCTTCCTCCACACTCGATCGTCTTCTTCCATCACTACTTCCCAATGGCATGCCTTTTTTGTTTGTTTCAAGTTGTTTGGGTCTAATTGTTTGCTGGCTGTGTTTTTTTATATTTGTATATATAGATGATGAGTTTAATGTCCTGTTAGCGTAAGTTCTTATAAGGACAAATGTGTTTTGTGCTTGTTTTTATAGGCTAAAGAAAAAAAGGGCCTTTTCATGAGCAATAATTAATGGACCCATTAGGCCTATTCTAAAAGGTAAGATACCAGACAATGTAAACATTATACCCACTTATATAGTCCTATGAAACAAAAGGCAGTGGCTATTCCCCCTCTATTTGATCAATAGAACGCAGGCTATTTTCCCTCACATGGTTTTGTAGCACTGAGTCTATCCAATTTCGCCAAGCCCATTGCCGATGTGTCCACATGAATGAAATAGAATGAAATCAGCACCTTCGGGTGTTTCTATTTCATTCTATTTTATTCATGTGGACACATCGACAAGTGCACAAATTGACACGTGAACACATTGATACATTGACACTCGGACACATCCGGACAATTGGATACATCGACACGTGGACACAAAGACAAGTGGACACGACACTCGGACACATAGCACAAAGCTGAATTACTACTCTAAGTTTTATAAGCCTATTTCAGCCGAAAGTTACTTCGGCAATGCTTGGCGAAATCGGGTAGAACATGGATTCTATATTAACAATATAGTGTCCATGGGTAGAATCAGTGCTACAACACCATGTGAGGGAAAATAGCCCGAGTTCTATTTTTCACACTAGAGGGAGAATAGCCACTGTCAAAACAAAATCTCATGAACGATTTTTTTTCACGATATAAAAAATTAATCAAAACGCACGGCGGTTGACAGGTATATACCCACTAAAAAAATAGCACACCATCTGTTCATTAATAAACCAGCAAGGCCATCAAAATAGAGTATACTTTTTGCATTATAGTCTTTGGGTTCATCACTTGTAACGTAGATAGGACGGGTCGAATCATCTCCAGTTTATCTGTACGCGTACTACTGCAGTAGTTACAAAGAAAATTAACGGCAAACTTGACTGCAGCCATGAAAGTTCAGCGACATTACTGGCTATTGTTCCTGACACTGACTTATGTTCTTGCAACAGCTACTCTGGCTGAAGAAGGTAATACGAAAAGAGTTGCTAAATAATTTGTTTGCATTTCTTGAACTTTAACAATATTTTGTTTTCTTGTTTTGCAGCCTGACAATGTTTGTTGAAAGTGGCAGATTTCTACGAACACAATCAAATTGCACACAAGATGTTGCTTTCTTAGAGTTTGGCTTTTGATATTTGTAGGCATATTCTCTCATGCAGTGAAGGGTAAAATGAAATAATAAAAAAAGCAAAAAGATCAAATGCCGACAGCGTTAACTTTATTATAGTCTATGGTTATTTATATTTGCTTCAGATGGAAAGTTTTAGCAATCCTAAAACGAGTATGCATCATCATCGTATAATTTCCAAAGTCCACCCTATAGCCTGTAGAAGAAAAACAAAAAACAAAACAAAACTTCTTGCAGTGAGAAAAAACCCAAGAAGCAAACAGACAAAAAATCTTTTTTGTTTTGTTTTAGTGTTTGTTTTTTGTATGTTTTTTTCTTCTTCTTCACTTGTGGCATTCAGAATGAAAATGTGTTGTAGGCGTAGACCTAGTTTTTTCTTCATTGTTTGCCTTTAGGGTGTCAACGATGTTTTCTTTCCTCATGCAGTTATATCCTTGGGTTTTTTTATTTTTTATTTTTTACACCAAGCACTTTCTCGACTGAGGGATTTTTCTTCAGTACAGCCGAAGATGTTATTGTGAACATTATTTTTTATAGCTTGGCTTTCAAGTCAATTGTTATTTGCTGGACGCACTATATTAGTATTTGCCACTTCGCCAATTATATTTGTTCGCATGTTTCTATTAACTCTTCTTTGCCTTCGCGTGTCACAGTGACAAGCAGACCTTACACGGCATCTTCTTCTTCTTCCATTTCTTTGGTTTATCTTCACGTTTCTCTTACATTGGAAATAACTGTGAAAGGGTGAAAGTAGTTCAGGCATGAGCCTGGAATCAGGATTGAAGAAGCTGATAAAAATAGGCTTCGGGGTTGACCATGATCTTGTCATCCGGATCCACGGTCTTATAAAATCAAATAATTATTTATGACAAACTTGATGGCAGATTAAGACAAGATGATAGATATACGCAGTTCTGACACTTATCCCCATCCATCCTGTGTACACAGACACACGTACACACACACACACACACACACACACACACACACACACACACACCCACACCCACACCACACACACACACACACACACACACACACACACACACACACACACACACACACACACACACACACACACACACACACACACACACACACACACACACACACACACACACACACACACACACACACACACACACACACACACACACACACACACACACACACACACACACACACACACACACACACACACACACACATTGGATACCAACATTATTCTTAATGTGGTCACCACTTCAGGATTGGGAAGATTTAGAGAACGTTCAGAGAAACGAATCATTTCAGGATTGAGAGAATGTTCGGAATGTTGGGTGTGCATGTTTTTTGGTTGTTTTTTTACTCTCTCTCTCTCTCTCTCTCTCTCTCTCTCTCTCTCTCTCTCTCTCTCTCTCTCTCTCTCTCTCTCTCTCTCTCTCTCTCTCTCTCTCTCTCTCTCTCTCTCTCTCTCTCTCTCTCTCTCTCTCTCTCTCTCTCTCTCTCTTTTCCCCCCCCCCCCCTCTCTCTCTCTCTGTGGTTGGTTTAACGTCTAATTAGGCGTATCCTCTTATAGACAGTGTTCCTAGTAATGTTGCTTTCACCCACGAATATGATTTAATAAGCAAACCCCTTTTTTCTCTCTGCGCTATGCTTCACCACCACCACCACCACCACCACCAGTGACGTGTTTGAGCACCCTGAAGCAATGCACCCAAGCCACGGGCTACTCGGAGATGCTGGTGGTTCTGGGGGACGACACCAACATTTTCTGCTGCCTGGCTGGCTACAGCATGAGCTTCGATGATCGCATGGGGTGCCGCTGCGACAAAACCAGTGATGGTGAGCTTTGTCATTTTAGTTCTCATCACAGGGCTCCCAGGGATCGACCCCCATTTGAGGGTCTATGAAGCACTGAAACTCTAAAAGGACTCTCTATAAAAGAATGTGCCGGGGGTCCCGCAGGGAGGCACTAGAAAATTTATTTTTAGCATTCGCAATGCCACTGCATGGGACCCTCTATCCCGCCTCTAGGACCCTCTATAGGCTGTAAGTGAAGGAGTCCATGGGACCCCTTGTTTTGCGGGACGATTGGGAGCCCTGTAACATATGTATTGGTAAAAATTCGGGACTTTCCATGGTGTTGCACTGCCTCCGGGATTTACCTCCAGGATCGTTCCCGTCATCTTTATATGTACTATTGTCCCATAATATGTGTCTGTTCCAGACCGGAGGACGTTAATCAGATTTTTCATTTCATTTGTCTTTTCTTTTTTTTTACCAGCCGCGTACTGAACGAAGAGAACGAAGCTGGTTTAGGAGGTTTCTGCTTGTTCCTGACCATTACATCTGACTGTTGTATCTGACTATGTAAACACGATAACGTTTGAACGGAGGGACCCAGGACTCCGATTTTGCATGCTGATAGGTACTAAGCATAATTTTATTGAGTTGTCTTTTCCTTTTCTGTAATGTTTGTGTGTTGTTCCTTTCTTTCTTTCTTTCTTTCTTCTTCGATCGCTCATACAATTTATGTTATTACCTTAGTTCATTTGGGTGGTAAAGACAGAAGGCGATATGTATGCTCATTTGTGCTCTCTCTCTCTCCCTCCCTCTCTCCCTCCCCCTCTGTGTGTGTGTGTGTGTGTGTGTGTGTGTGTGTGTGTGTGTGTGAGAGAGAGAGAGAGAGAGAGAGAGAGAGAGAGAGAGAGAGAGAGAGAGAGAGAGAGAGAGAGAGAGAGAGAGAGAGAGAGAGAGAGAGAGAGAGAGAGAGCCTGAGCTGGCCTGTCCCTTCACTATGTCTGGCTAATAGAAAGGGGCCTGTATACGCGTTTTAATTATCTTATGTTTCTTTGCTAAATTCAATTTCCCCCTGATGAAAATAGGGTTTTACGCCCTCTTCACTTTCGTCCATGTGGGGCATTTGTAAATAGAAAGATGGTGGGAACAATACTAGGCAATACCCGGAGGCAGTGCGTGTACAGTCCCGATCTTTTATACAGATATGTGCCGCAGTTCGGTTCATCGGCTATGGCACCGCTACATCAATTTCCCCCTGAGTGCTATTTTTTGTTTTTTTTGTCCCCCCCCCCCCCCCCCCCTCTCCTTTTATTCTTTATTAACGCGTGTTGTTGTTTTCAGTATGAAAAAAATAACCCTACTTTTCAGTTGTTTTTTTTGTTTTTTGTTTTTAAGAAGAAGAATGTTGTCTAAAATTGACATGCAAATATTTTGGCGCAATAAATTTTTATTCTTCAAAATTGTTTCTTTTTATTTTGTTTTCGGTGAAGAGTGGATGAAAAATCTGAAAAAAGCCGGTTGTGTGTGTAATGTAAGGGACACAACTGTCCTAAATGTAACCTTTTGTTAGTCAGACAGTGATTGTCTCTCTTTGTATTATCATTATATTATCAACTATTGAGCATGTGCATTAACCCCTTGACTGCCAGAGAAAATCAAAGAAAAAAATGATTGGGCAAATCATGCCATAAAAAAGACAACTGATAGAGCCAATCTAGCAAAATGGTCTGGGGATATAACTCTCTCGACTGTGTTAGAGCAAAAGCCAACATATCAGGGTTATTCCTCTTCATCTGATGACGTCATCAGTGATGTCATCAGGTCAGTACGTAATTTGTTGGTGGCAGTCAAGGGGTTAAGAAAGAGTTGCCTTGGCTGGATCTGCTTAGCTTTGTGGTTAATTGTACTCCCGCATGTATATACTCGGCACCCTAACACATTTTCTGCTTTCCATCACCAAAATAAATGTGTTTGTTTGCCAAGTTCGTTCATTATCTCCCTCTCTTCTCCTTTCACTCCCCACCCTCACCCCCTTGTTTATTATACTGGTCACAGATGCGCCCGAACATGTATGTACAGACACAAATGTGTTTAGTTCGCGAAATGGAGTCGAATTCATTTTAATTGCAGTCTAGACTATTTTGTGACAGCTGCTTCAATGTCAAAATGTATAACAATGCCTTGAACTGCAACCATATACGGACCACCATAAAAAAACAACCACTCCATCATAAGTGACTCATTTATTTTAGCAATGGGGAATATAATGGTGGCGTGTGGGAGGGCCAAGAGCGAAAAGGGGTGGTGGTGGGATGGGGGTAAAATTTGCCAACGATGAAGAGGTTGCTTCGATAGGGCCTACTCAATGTCCGGATCGTCTGCGCGAAACATGCAGTGCTAGGCGAAGGTGTCCGATAAGCAACTTTGGTGGATGCGGAGTTAATTAACGGAGAGTTTCCTACCCTTGTTCATTTCCGAGCTTAGGAGATCGTTAATCATTATCTGCGCATAAGAAGGTTGTCAAGACTTGCGAGAGGTAGCCTACATGTCTGATGATGATCGAAAAATCATGCGTTGTGTTAAAGATAGGCGTTAGCCCGGAATTGTTTTATCAAAGACTATAGACTATAGACTAAAAGGAATGATTCCTTCTTTGGTTTTATTGCGCTACAACACAACATTCCTATTTAGTCAAGTTCTTCATCAGCCGGAGTAGGCCCTATTGAATAGACGATTTTCGGAGGAGAAAAAACTAGGGGAGAGCACTTCGTGAAAATTAGAGTTGCTTACCTTCATTGCTCTGTCAAATACCATAGCAACAGTGCAACAGTGGCGTCGAGGTTTGAAGCCACAGGATGCGAGTCAGCGACTTACATAATTTTTTAAAAAGAAAAATTAGGGGTGGCCAGTTGCCACAAACTGATAAAACTTGCAAAATGTGACGTAAAAATATAAATGACATAAATTTTAGAATGACGCACGGTGTTCTAAGTGCTGTATGTCTGCTCAAACACACGAGGCGAGAGCTGGGGAGGGGGGGGGGTATATATTGTGGCGGTACCATAGCCGATGAGGTTTAACCGAGGCGTGGTTACTGCTACACATATCTTTATTGTTAAAAAAATCGGGACTTTACTGGTGTGGCACTGTCTCTGGGGCCTCCAGTAATGTTCCCACCACCTTTGTATTTACAAATGTCCCATATGTGTCTATGACCGAGAGGACGTAAAACACCATTTTTTATTCATTCGCGAGAGCTGGGGATCTACCTGATGGTAGAGTAATTTCCCCTGTTTGACCGATTGAATTAGGCAAGATCACTCCCACACACCATGACATTTCTTCCCTTAATTATTTCCGAACAATTCCTATTTGTTGGCAAACGCTATACTTGTTTATCGTTGTCAGTTTGTCAACTCCAACCATCGTTTCGCTTGTTTGTTTTGTGTACGTACAGTCGTGCAATGCGACACGGGTCCCAACTGCCGCGATGACGCCGATGACGATGCTGATGACGTCATCCACCGCCATTACAACCGGGAGAAAAACGTCACGGAGTGCTGCCAGAAGGGTCACTCCATGCAGCTGCTGTACGGCGTCATCAATGGCATCAAGGTAAAGGTCACATTTTTCATTCTTTCCCGATGGCAACACAGTGATAGCACTCATAAGCTTACCTGCACGTCAACTGTGTTGCCATGAGGAAAGAGTGAAAAATGTCCACGCGCACAGAGACCTTAATTAAGGGGTTTCTTCTTTTCTTCTTCGCTGTGCATGCATGGCCACAATCATTCTTTCCCCATGGCAACACAGTGATATCACTCATAAGCTTACCTAAACGTCAACTGTGTTGCCATGAGGAAAGAGTGAAAAATGTCCACGTGCACAAAGACCTTAATTAAGGGATGTGAAGAAACGAAGATGACCTCTGGGTTCAATAAAATTCACAACAAATTAAAACAAAGTCGAAATTAAAACCCAGAAGAAACGGTTTAATGATAAAAAAAACACAGAGCAAAACAAAACAAAACACATTAAGGGGGTTCTTCTTTCTCTTCTTCGCTGTGCATGCATGGCCACAACCATTCCGTTGATTAATTTTGCCACGGAACCGGGGAGGTTCAACTACTCAGCGTGAAGAAAGGGTCTTGACTAAAGCAAGCCAGAGAAGGAATTTTAAGAATGAAAAGAAACGATAGATAAAATATGATCATAAACTGGCTTAAAAAAATAAATAAAGCGGTTTGATTCATAGGACATACTGATGAAAATCCGTTTAACGTCCTCCGGTCTGAAACAGACACATATGGGACATTAGTAGATATAAAGATGGTGGGAACGATCGTGGAGGCAATGCCCGGAGGCAGTGCAACTCCAGGAAAGTCCCGAATTTCTAACGATACAGATGTACTTAATCATACTTGAGGTATGTATTTAATGAACCTGTATAGCATAGGACCTACTGAGAAATCCCGAACGGGTCTACCAGAGGTGGTGTTCGCAGCAGTAGTGTGTCCATGTAGGTGTTCCCAGACACTAGCCGTGAAGTCCTGATCTGGGAGATTTGGCTTCCACGGCTGCTCAGTGTTGATGGTGCGGGGAAAGAATGTGCGTTGTTTGTTGATGTACCCTGGCTAAAAGATTCCAGAGATCATCCCAACAGCCGCCAAGCACTTGAACCGCACTGGGGCAGCCACACTCCGTCTTCAAAGTTCGCGGGGACTTTGAAGACTGGTGATGTTATGCTAGGAGTTTGTCACCGCTAAAGACAATCCCCGCGTAACTATGCAGAGCATAACAAAATTTTGATGTAGCCTTGGTGTTCTGGCCCATGTCAATTGGTCTGACATAGCCTTAATCCAAGGCGAGGAGAAAGAATGAACTCTGATGGTAGGCTTACTGGATCTGGCACTGGGGGGCAAGAAGTTGTTGAGAGTGTCCGGGCCTTTTTTCTTTTTTTAGTTATTTATTTTTTAATTAGGGGGAGCTGCACGTGCGCCGCCTGTCAAGGGCTTTTTAAAAAATAAAATTTTCTTTGTTAATTAGGGACAGCTGGGAGACAGGGGCTCTTCAGAAAGAAAAGAACTGCCTTAGTCGAGAGTGTCGGCCCTGAACTCTTTGAGTTATGCTTACTAACACTAACAGACGAAGAAAAAAGACAACCAATCCCTAGCATCATCATCATCATCATAATAATAATAATAATAATAATAATAATGATAATGATGATGATGATGATGATAATAATAATAATAATAATAATAATAATAACAACTTCCATGGCGGAGGCAATAAGATTTTTTACCGAAAGGAAGTGTATGCCTACTGACTCTGACGCTCTGTGTGTGTGTGTGTGTGTGTGTGTGTGTGTGTGTGTGTGTGTGTGTGTGTGTGTGTGTATGTGTGTCTGTGTGTGTGTGTGTGTGTGTGTGTGTGTGCGCGCACGCGCATACGTGTGTTGTATGAAGGTGGAGAGTTGCACGTGCGCCGCCAGTCTGGTGAAAGGCTACGAGGTGACCCGCTTCAGGGACGAGTCCACCTCCTTCAAGCACTTCGTCAACTACCACGGGGAGCCCCAGGGCTTCATGGAGGTCCTCCTCCAGCCCCCAACACCCGGTTCCTGAGAAAGCCGTGCATCAGACCATCAGGATGTTCCTGTGGTGGTCCCTTCAAGCCGCACCAGGGGTATATAAACGAAGCGGCGGATGTTCCTTGTTTTCGGGCACATGGCCCAAAGGCCGAAGAGGGCGTAAAACCCTATTATCACTCTCTTGTTTCCCATGCTATGCTAGATTATACATCTGTATCGCTACAAATTCGGGACTTTCCTGGAGTTGCACAGCCTCCGGGCATTGCCTCCAGGATCGTTCCCACCATCTTTATACTAATGTCCCATATGTGTCTGTTTCAGACCGGAGGACGTTAAACGGATTTTCGTTCATTCTCGATCTCTTGTTTCCCCAAAACTATCTGTATTGTTTTTTTTAAATCGGGACTTTACAGGTGTTGCACTGCCTCCGGGCATTGCAGCCAGTATTGTTCCCACCATCTTTGTATCTACAAATGTCCCGTATGTGTCTGTTCCAGACCGAGAGGACGTAAAACACCATTTTCATTAATTCATTCCTTATTAATATATTATTTTCATACTTATTATACATCTGTATCGTTAAAAATTCGGGACTTTCCTGGAGTTGCATTGCCTCCAGGATCGTTCCCACCATCTTTATATCTACTAATGTCCCATATGTGTCTGTTCCAGACCAGAGGACGTTAAGCAGAATTTTATATGTCTTGTTTCCAATACTTTACTACAACAATGTATTATAATAAGAATTAAAAAAATATAAAAAAAACCACACGGGACTTTCCTGGTTTTGCATCACTTCCGGTCGGATCGTCCTACTATCTTTATAGTTAATAATGTCCCATATCTGCCTGTTCCAGGCCGGAGGACATTAAAAAGAACTTTCATTCATTCGTTTCTTGCTTCTTCAATCTTGATTAATCAAATTCATTGGGACTTTTCTGGTTTTTGTTTTGCCGTGCCTCCAGGATCGTCCCGCTATCTTTACGGTTATAATTAAATGTCCCATATGTACCTGTTCCAGGTCGGAGGACGTTAAATGGACTTTCATTTCTTGTTCCTTAGTGATTGAACTCATTTCTCTCTCTTAGCAGACCTCGGGGCTGTCTCTTCTTTCCCTTTCTAGCCGAGAGCAGGCTTTCTGGCGATCCACGGGATCGGTTGTTATGCTTCTAAGAAACTATGCTTCAAATCAATGGTCAATGTAGCTATATCAAAAATGCATCAGGGCCGGTCCTAAGTTTTTAAGGGGTGGGGGCTAATTCATCGAAAGTGCAAAGCACCAAGACCCCTAGGGGCTCCCCCGTAAAATGTTTAAATCCGAGAAGCAAAATAGTGCAATCTGGTGCATGAAATAAAGGACTAATGCCATTACTGTCCATTGAAACATGTTTTGAACCATTAAGTACCTACCAACTGGTGGTGCTGATGAGTGCTAGGTATAGCCCGTGAGAAAATTTAGCTGCCGCTCGGCGACATGAATTCTGTTGGGGCTTTATTTAAGAAAAAGGGTGGGGGCTGCAGCCCCCTAAGACCCCCCCCCCCCCCCCCCCCCCCCCCCCCACGTAGGTCCGGCCCTGTGCATTGTTAGATTAAATCATCGGAGGTTTGCATGCTATGCAGACTTGAGGTCTGTTGGCATAAAAGCTTACTAGTAAAAAGAACGAAGAATTACTTTTGAAAAAGTCTTAGCCTATTGATCAAAATAGGCTATTTTATCTTTAGGTTAGAATACAGCACTGCTTTCTTTTTTTATATATGTGTATTTATATGATTTACTGTAGGATAAGTTATAATGTTTTGTTCTCTGTGGGCAAGTTTGAGATTTTGTTGAAAAGTGTGCTTTCTCCTAGTGTGCGATTAGAAAAATTCTATTAGTATTACAACAAAAAATGTTTAGAAATTTAAAACAAATTCGCTTCTGTTCTACACTACTCACAAAAAGTTAAGGATCACTATGAGAAAACAGGTGCGCAATAAACTCCGTTCGCTCCTGTTATTTTTTTCTCAGTCAAGCCAAATTGTTATGAATTCTTGTTCAGCTGTAAGTGGGCGATGTTGTGTTAGTGGAAACATTGCACGTGATTCTCTATTACTGAGCTTGGCAGCAAAAGAAAAAGCGGAAACTTGCGAAAAAGGACCTTGTTTTGGATCGTTCTGCATGAACACATTGCACAAGCCAGATGGAAAAACCATTATGCACGTGCAAGCACTGCTGTTTATGTGTGAGATGCTGTCTCTTGCTTGGCTTTATAAGAAGACATACCACCAGTATTAGGCCTGATTTGACAATGCCTCCACGACGAAAATTGAGCGAGTTGGATAGGGGACGAGTTGTTGCATGGTTCCAAGATGGTGTTCCCAAGCGAGAAGTGGCCAGGCGACTTCAGGTGTCCATCTCGGTCATTGTCAGACTGATTCAACGCTTCACAGCCACTGGGAGGGTCCATGAAAGACGCAGATCTGGTCGACCGAAGAAGACAACTCCACGTGAAGATCGTCTCATTGAACGACAAGCCCTGCAGACAAGAACAGCCTCTTCCAGCATCATTCGAAGGCAGCTGAGGGTGGCTACTAACATCAACATCAGCCAGCAGACCATACGGAACCGCCTTCATGGGTTTAACCTCCGTTCTCGTCGCCCAGCTGTACGGCCACGCTTAACTCCAGCCCATAGGGCAGCACGCCGCGCCTTCTGCAGACGTCACGTGAGGTGGACACGTCAGCAATGGTCCCAGGTCCTGTTCAGTGATGAATCACGCTTCACCCTGAACCACAACGACGGCCGACTGAGGGTCTGGAGGCGCCCAGGGGAACGCTTTATTGACGCCACTGTCCAAGAAAAGGTGGCCTTTGGTGGAGGTTCTGTAATGGTCTGGGGGGCCTTCAGCCTTCACCACAGAACACCCTTGTATCATGTACAGGGTAACCTGACTGGCCTCTGATACCGGGATGAGATCCTTCGACCGCTGGCTGTGCCTACACTGCAGCAGATGGGACCGCCGGCTGTCTACCAGGATGACAACGCTCGCCCCCACAGGGCAAGGGTGGTCAACGACTTCCTGCAGCAGTCTGGAGTCAACAGAATGGAGTGGCCAGCATGCAGTCCCGATCTCAACCCGATTGAGAACCTCTGGGATGAGCTGGATCGCAAAGTGAGGAGCAACCACCCCCCTCCCAGGGATGCCCAGCACCTCTACCAGATGCTGCAGGCTGAGTGGCAGGCGCTTCCACAGAGGATCTTCACCACCCTGGTCAACTCCATGAGGACTCGCTGCGTCGAGTGCCAGAACAGCCATGGCGGATACACGCATTACTGAACTTTTGGGAGCATCAGAATGCCCTGTCTTGTGATTTCAATGACTTTGGGAAATCAAATTTCGATACGTACCCACTTTGATCAAATGTACAGACCAAACGATTGCTCGAAATTGAAGGCAATTGTGTATCGTTATCACTAAAGCATTGAATTAAATGTTGGCCAAAATTCAACGCATTGGCTTTCTTATTTGGAAAGTTATGAATTAGTTTGCAAGTGATCCTTAACTTTTTGTGGATAGCTTATAATGGATTAAATTAATAATTTATGGTTATGATCTCTACTCGTGAGTCGTGATTTGCTTTTGGTGTAAATACTAGATTTATGTCTGAAATAAGATTTCATGCAGAAATGTGTTCTTTGTTTGGTTTAAACGAGAATGTATTCGAAAATGTTCACAATACAATAGCAGCAACATAAACTTGAATTAGAGTACAGGAAGCAAGGCTTATACATGTGCTTTTTATAATAATAATTATGTTTTTTGTCTTTTTCTGGCACTGAAAATAATGTGATGTGTGCGTTTGCGCGAGCACTCATAGTTGTATGTGTGCCAGCGTGTGTGAAGTACGTGCGTGCACGTGCATGTGTGTGAGGTATATGCGCGCACGTGTGTGTATGTGTGTGTGTGTGTGTGTGTGTGTGTGTGTGTGTGAGAGAGAGAGAGAGAGAGAGAGAGAGAGTTATGCAAACAAAAGTGAAAAAGAATCCAAATGCGGAATGAAAATGAATTTATTTACATTTTTTTAAAAATCTTGGTTTGATATGTATACATTTTGGCTTTTTAAAAGTAAAATGAAGCACAGACTTCTTCACACACACAAACACACGCACGTATATGCATACACACCAAACGCAGATACATAAGTCATACACACCACAAAAGTGCGCGCGTGCAGGTGCGCGAGCACACACACACACACACACACACACACACACACACACACACACACATACACGATTTTCATGAGCACACACAGGAAAAGGCATGCTCAAAGGCATGTGTATGCTAAGCCTACAAAACCATGTGTAGATTACTCTATCAAGTGTATGTGTGCAAAAACACACACACACACACACACACACACACCTTTTAATTAAATTAATATAAAGTACATAATTCCAGAGAGGGGGGGGGGGGGGGTCACGGGGGGGGGGGGGGGGGGGGGGGGGATGGGGTTATAATTCTGTTTAAAATAAGAGTGTAAACATTAAAAGACATAGTCCTAAAGCCCAATAGTCAAAGCAAAGACTCATATACCAGTCAGTTATTAGCTTAAAATGATGTGGAACATGAAAGATGGCGTCGTTAAAGTCATTCTAAACGTGGAAGACACTAATAAACTGAAGCAATCGTTAAAACCTTTTCACTGCCCCATCACGGATATTTCCGTCAACTTCCGGTAACCTATAAACTGCCCGTCATAGGGTTATTCTAAGAGTTTCCGGTTTTCTATCCATACGCTTTTCGCAGTATGTTCGAATGCACGTGAGAGTGTTCTCAAAGGATAGTATATTCAATCCCCGTTCAGAAAAGCATAGGTTATATGCACTTTTATTCAGAAAGTTTTGCGATAGACTCGGCAACCTAAAACGGCTTGGCAAATAGTTGCCCCGGAACCGGAACCGGGCTTGGCAGTGTTAATCAGATGCTACCTTGCCATTCCAGCCGAGTTTTTCTATCATAGCTTTAATAATTATTATCTTCCTGTGGTTGTTTTTTTTTAGCAGTATAATTACGTTGCTGTTTGTTGTTGTTGTACCCTGCTGCTAGAAGACTCCAGGGATCATCCCAACAGCCGAAGCACTTGAACACTATGGTACAAAATGCACCAACTAGGGATGAGCTCATTACGTGTGTGTCCGTTTTTGATTACCCCGCCACATAGGCAGCCACACTCCGACTTCGGAGGATTTTGGAGACGGATGAAGTTATGCTAGGAGCTTGTCATGGCTAAAGACAATCCCCGCATAACTATGCAGAGCATAACAACCTTTTGATGTAGCCTTGGTGTTCTAGCCCATGTTAATTGGTCCGACACGGCCTTAAAGGCACGGACGGATTATAAAAGAGGGGAGGCACTGAGCGCGCGCCATTACAATATACACATCTGTATTGTTAAAAATTCGGGACTTTCATGGTGTTGCACTGCCTCCGGGCATTGTCTCCAGGATCGTTCCCAGCATCTGTGTATCTACTAATGTCCCATATGTGTCTGTTCCAGACCGGAGGACGTTAAGCAGAATTTAATTCGAGCGTGCGCCGCATTTGAATCACAGCTGGCGAGAGAGACGGTTTGCCCTTCTTTGTTCCCTGTTGTGCGAGCCACCGCGAGGCAGCGGTGACGAAAAAGACCCGATCCCTGGGATCGGTACCCTTTAAGCCAAGGCGATTAGCAGTCTATAAAAACAAATATCAGAGAGAGAGAGAGAGAGAGAGAGCGTCAGTCAGCCAGCTAGTTAGCCATCCAGTCAATGACTGACCATTATAAGCAAACACAGATAAGACAGAGAAACAGACGCACAAACTTAAAAAACGGATTTTTTAACCCAAACTAAACAAACAAGCAATTCTACCATACATACACACCGGTTCCCCTATTATTCAACAACAAAACTTCTTTCTATATTTGAATTTACATGAACAGGGCTTTTTAGCACTTCCAGGAATACAGCGCAATGAGGCTTAGGAGAGAGGATGGGACTCCTCCCTCTCTCTCTCTTTCTTTATCCCCAACTAAGAATATAGAGAGGATTAGCCCCACGCGAGCGTTATGCCCCCCTGGTGGTAAAAAAACACCCCGCTAAGTCGCTCATTCAATTATGATATCAATAATAATCTCCCCTTGTTTTTGGTTCTTGCTTTTGTTTTGTTCTTTGCGTTGAACTGGAAGTACACTATTTGGCTTTGCCATCTCGTTTTCTTCCTACTGATCCACACGTCCAACTGCAGCTGCGCGGCTATTGAACTGTGATATTTGTTGGGCATGAGTTTCATGAAGTATTCTACTACCTTTTAAATGAATCTGATGAAATCCTACTAGTCTCGTTCATTATATTTATAACAATAATAATTTTATTTGCTATAGCGCTAACATTCCACACTATAAGCATGCTCTGTGCGCTTTACAAATTGAAATACAAATAGAACATCAGACATGAAGTAAAATCCGAAAATAACGAATAACGAATAACATACGCTTGATAAGAAATGACAAGATAACATGGTCCACATACCACAACACATTCGTAAGATAACAACAGACCCCATACACAAATCTGATAAAATATCTATATTTCTGTGTCAAACTTTTTTAAAATTTTGTTAGATTCGTGTATTGGGTATTCATGAATACAGTTGAAGCTCCTTTATAAGACTCCCTCCCACATAAGACCTACTTCTTTGAGACATTGTCCTTCTTTGTAAGTACATGGGTGCAACTACACAAAATGAAAAAAAATTAAAGGCTGGGGTCCAGGGGTAATGTCCCACTGCAGCTGAAGAAAAACATTGATTTGTGAAGGTATTTTAGTTGGCTTTTTCCACAATTTATACAAATACTTTGTTTGAAAAATACAGTAGACACACAAAGATCTGGTTTGACAAATTAAAAAAAAGGAAATTCCTTTTCTGGTAAAATTCAAAAACAGGAAATCCTTGTATACCAGGAAAAGTTGCACCCATGTAAGTATTAAAATTACCTCCCTTATAAGACCTAATTTTGGATGATTTTTGAAGGTCTTATAAGGGATGTTCTACTGTATAGTGAACGAAAATAGAGAAATTTTATCAGATTCTTGTACACAGTAGTATAGTCGCAGTTGGGTAGTCGTACGACTGAAATAAGACGGGTGGATTGGCCCCTTTTAGAGTTTCGGAAATAAAGGAATGCCTGAAATGAGACTAAACAAAAGCCCAGTAGTAGAATTTTTATCAGATTCATTTACACAGAAGTATAGTCACACACAAAATCGCACGCTAAAAAAACCCCCAAAAATGGGTGGCGCGCCTCTGGCTGCGACGCGCTCTCTAGGTGGGAGCAACCCGAATTTCACAGAGATGCCTCTGTGACTATAAAGTACCTAATACCTAATACTACCTAGTCGCAGTTGGGTAGACTGAAATAAGGCGTGTGGATCGGCCCCTTTTAGAGTCTCGGAAGAAAGGAATGCATGAGGTGAGACTAAACAAAAGTCAGGGACTTTGTAAAGCCAAGACCTGTTGATCATTCATACATACATGGCTCCTACAGCTAGCCTACCGTTTTCGCTATGAATTTTCGCTTCCACTGGCCAACCCCACGCAAATGAGGGTCCCAGATTATATCATTTTTGGGGTGTCCAATTACAGGCGAGTTTTCACAACCCCGTTGGATTCGTCGTCGGGAGAGTAACTCTGATTGGCCACGCCTTGCCGCATCTCGGTGTCGCCGTCTCTGGCCGACTCGGCATTGCGGGAAGGCCTCTTCGTGGAGTTAGAGTTGTGGGCTGGAGGGGGTTTCTTGGCATCGGAGGTGGGCTCAGAAACGGTGAAGCTGTTCTTCTCCAGGTCGATCTCTTCGCCTTTGTTGGTTGCGTCCTTGTCGTATTTCTGAAAACAAAAATGATACGGATTACAACCGCTGCAATAACTATAAAATGACAACATATACATATATGCACTTGCATACAAACATAATAGGCCTACACTAGCGAATTTATTTTCTGTCTGTCCTTTCGACTCTCTCTCTCTCTCTCTCTCTCTCTCTCTCTCTCTCTCTCTCTCTCTCTCTCTCTCTCTCTCTCTCTGTGTGTCTCTCTCTCTCTCGGCCAATTTGGCAATGACAATAAATGTCAAGGGTTCAAGTGTTCTCTCTCATTCTCTCTCTCTCTCTCTCTCTCTCTCTCTCTCTCTCTCTCTCTCTCTCTCTCTCTGTGTGTGTGTGTGTGTGTGTGTGTGTGTGTGTGTGTGTGTGTGTGTGTGTGTGTGTGTGTGTGTGTGTGTGTGTGTGTGTGTGTAGATAAACCAACGTATAGTTCACAAACACTGAACTGATGAAACTAAGCATTGTCTAAATATTGTTTGCGCTGTTTTCAGTACAGCTGCATTTTTCTCAGAATTGGACACACACACACACACACACACACACACACACACACACACACACACACACACACACACACACACACACACTGTGACACACACACACACACACACACCTACACACTGTGACACACACACACACACACACACACACACACACACACACACACACACACACACACACACACACACACACACACACACGAGACACTCACGAGACAGAGACAGAGAGAGTAAACCAACCAACACACACATGCATGCACACAATGCAACACTATACATGCGGTGATTGATTAAACCTACCCCTTTGTGAACGATGCCGAAGCGCAGCGGTTTGAGGATCTTCTCTGGCAGGTAAGGGAACAGCTTGTCAAAGAAGGGCAAGACGAGGCGAGGTTCCAACGAGGTGGGTTTGGTCAGCCCTGCGAAACACCAATTATTATTATTATTATTATTATTATTATTATTACTATTATTATAATTATTATTACCATTATTATTATTATTACTTAGTCACAGAGGCGTCTCTGTGAAATTCGGGTTGCTCCCACATGGAGAGCGCGTCGCAGCCAGAGGCGCGCCACCCCTTTTTTTTATGTTTTTTTGCATGCGATTTTTGTGTGACTGATGAGGAAGGAAAGGGAGGGGGGTAAATTTTGACCAAATGACAACTTTTTCGTGGCCACTGCGTTTAACGTGCGCTAAGTGCATGGGCACACGGGACCTCGGTTTATCGTCTCATCCGAAAGACTCCACGTTCAGACCGTAAGGCCTAGTGTATAAAATGAGAGGAAAAATCCCCTGTAACCAGGTTCGAACTCGGGTTTACTTGACACGAGGCGAACGCGATACCTCTATGCCACTCTACACCTGTATGAGA
>CM065682.1:60127504-60140004 GCA_017654935.2 Phymorhynchus buccinoides
GCCTTTTAAATTATATCTCTTTTTTTTATCCAGCCTGCATAATCTGCTTATAATGGGTGGACCAAGAGCTTTAATTTGTTCCAAGCCATACACAATTGAAATCCAAGCAGACCTGTTTACTCTACTCTTTTCGAGTAGTATTCTACTCCATTTGGATCTCTACTACTCTTCGAAATTGATGATAATGCTCTTTAATTCTTGATTGCTACTCATTTTCAGTGAACAGCGTTTGATGGTGTTAATGAATAGGACTACACATTTGGCACCCAAACTACTCATTTCAGCTATCCAGACTACTCAAGACTTGTGTAGGGGGGTAACTAGGTATGTCCAAGTAGACCTGACATAAATGTTTGAACGCATGATTGTAAGCATACACCTGGCAAACATTATAACCATATGTGCGCATGCATTTGGGTACGTGCATCTGGGAGGTGTGGTGTTAGTGTACATGTCTGAGTGTATGTGTGTACGTTGTCGCGTGGTATGTGTGTGCGCGTGCATGTGTGTGTGTGTAGCTCTAAAAGGAGTTACTCGTTTTTGTTCCTGCTGGTTTACTGAGGGGCAGGCACAATCTGTCTTCAATTGTTTGTTATTGTGATTTATTTTCCTACAATGGTGTTATAACAATGTATATTTTTGAATGCCTGTGCTATGTCATTATTTTTTTTATTTTTTTTTAAACATTTGGGGGGGTTGTTGCTTTTCTATTTTTTAATAGTAAAAAAAAAGAGGGGAAACAAGAGTGGCGGGGATGAGGTGTTGGGTGGCATTGAACTGGTTTGGTATTGGGTATTTTGGTAGTGTAAACTTGGTGGTGTAAATCTTTCTTACACTTACTTCTGATTATGGATCAATTGAAAAATTGTTTTTTCTTCCTATGTGCCATGATTACACTGTTTGTGATTGGCAATGGAATGCGGTGGCTCATCAGGGTTTTATGCACTGGTTGCGTACAGTGTTGTTATTACTATTTTGTTTTGTTTTTGTTTGTTTGTTGTTATTCTGTAGATTCTTTTCCTCTGTTTTTTTTAGGATAATGTTCATTTGTTTCTATTGTTACCTTTCAACGTTTTTCCGTTTTATTGCCTTTCTCATCTGTCCATGCATTTGTACTGAAGTTGCATATCCTGTTCAATATTGTTTCGATCTGTTGTACGGTGTTGGCATGAGGTTGACCATTTTTGATGCCATAGAGTGTCTTTGTATTACATTATTTGATACGCTGAAACAAAGCTTCAACAATGGATAGTTCAGTATCAGTTCTTTCGGTTAACTGTCAGGGTCTTAATAACAAACAGAAAAGAAGAGACGTCCTCCATTATTTAAAAAGTAAAAAGCACTCTGTTTATTTTTTGCAGGATACACACTTTGAAAAAAGCCTAGAAAATTACGTACTCGCTGAATGGGTTTATGAGGGATATTTGTCGAGTTATGCCTCGAATGCAGGAGGGGTCGCTATACTTTTTAATAACAATTTTGAATTTAAAGTAAAAAAGGTTTCTAAGATGGTAGGGGGAAACGGTGTAATAGTACAAGCTGAAATCAAAAATAATAATTTTCTTTTTGTTAATATATATGGTCCAAATAGAGATGAACCAGATTTTTATGTGGGTCTGAACGAAAAAATTAAAGAATTTAATGTTGAAAAGGTAATAATAGGGGGAGACTACAACCTAGTGTTAGACCCAGCTAAAGATTATTATAATTACAAACACATCAATAATCCTAAGTCAAGGGAGATAGTGAACACCATGATAGAAGACTTAGAGTTAAATGATATATGGAGAGATTTGAATGAAGATTATCATAGATATACATGGCGAAGAAATAACCCTCTCCAGCAGGCCAGACTTGATTTTTTCTTAATTTCAGACAACGTTGTGTCTTTTATAGAACACGCTGATATTGAATATGGGTACAGAACAGACCATTCTATGATTTCGATTAGGCTTAAGTTCAGTGAAGATCTTAAACGCAACACATTTTGGAAATTTAACTCGTCTCTATTAAAAGATAAAGCCTATTTAGAAGAAATAAATGACGAAATAAAGCATGTAAAAGAAGAATACTCAGCTACCCCGTACGCAAGAGAAACAATAGATGCAATTCCTCTTACAGACCTACAACTTACTATTTCAGATGATATATTTCTAGATTTTTTATTGATGAAAATCAGGTCAAAAACTATAGCATATGCAACAATGAAGAAGAAGAAAACTCACGAAGAAGAAGAGCTGTTGCAAAAAGAGTTACAGCAACTTGAACGAAAAAATTATAAAAGCGAGGAAGATATCCATCTGATAGAGTCTAAAAAAGACAGATTGAAAGCCATTAGAGAAAAAAGAATCGAAGGAGTACTGATAAGATCTAGAGCAAGATGGATTAGTGAAGGGGAAAAAGCGACTAGCTACTTTTGTAATTTAGAAAAGCGCCACTATGTCAGTAAGAACATGGCTAGATTAATTGATAAAGATGACAATGTTTTGAACGATCAAAAGGATATTCTAAAAGAAGTAAACAGTTTTTATGAACATCTTTATAAAAAATCAAAAGTAGACAAATGTGAAATACAAGATTTGATAAAAAATATTCCCCAGTTAGATCAAGACAAGGCACACAGCTTAGAAGGCGAAATTACACTAGAGGAGGCTGGTATGGCATTGAAAGACATACAAAATAATAAGAGTCCTGGAACAGATGGATTCACTGCTGAATTTGTTTAATGTTTTTGGGGCACAATAGGAGGCTTTGTTGTTAGGGCATTAAATTGTGGGTTTCTAAAAGGGGAGCTTTCATCTGTACAAAAACAAGCAACCATCACATGCATACAAAAAGGCGATAAATGTAGAGACTACATTAAGAATTGGCGTCCTATATCCCTACTAAATGTAATTTATAAAATAGGATCATCATGTATAGCCAATCGATTAAAGAATGTTTTACCTGAACTTATTAATGATGATCAAACAGGATTTATTAGGAATAGATATATAGGGGACAATATTAGATTAATTTATGACACAATTGCTCATCTTGAGGAAAACAGGTTACCAGGGTTATTGCTAAACGTTGATATGGAAAAGGCGTTTGACTCTGTTAACTGGGATTTCTTATTTAAAGTATTAAAAGCATTTGGTTTTCAAGATGGGGTATGTAGGTGGATAGAAACATTTTACAGAAATATTAAAGCGTGCATAATCGTTAATGGGCAAATATCGAAATGGTTTGATATTGAGAAAGGTTGTAGACAGGGTGACCCCCTATCACCGTATTTATTTGTTCTCTGTATGGAAATTTTAGCAATAATGATTCGTGAAAATGAAGGCATTCGAGGCATAACCATTAATAATGTAGAACACAAAATTTCATTGTACGCTGATGACACAGAATTTTTGCTGGAAGGCGATAAAACGTCTTTTGAGTCTTGTGTAAATACTGTTTACAAATTTGGTTCTGTGTCAGGTTTGCGTATGAATTATGAAAAAACAAGTGCTTCATGGCTAGGAATCAAAACAAATTCACATGTGCGCTATATGAAACATCTCCCCATGGAATGGAACCCTCCAAAATTCAACTTATTGGGCATTTGGTTTTCTAATGATTTACAAAACATGACAGAATTGAACTATTCAGATAAATTTGTAGAAGTGAGACGTTTGTTTAAAATTTGGGCCCGTAGACAAATAACTCCTTTGGGCAGGGTAGCTGTGCTAAAGTCTATAATCCTGTCAAAATTAACTCATTTATGGATCTTGTTACCAAATCCCCCTGAAGATTTTTTTCAAACTCTGCAAAGCTGGTGTTATACTTTTGTTTGGAATAAAAAACCTGACAAAATAAGTAGCAAAACGGTACACAGTAATATTGAGAGTGGTGGTCTGGGACTACCAGACCTAAAAATGTTTGCCACAGTGCTAAAGTTGACTTGGATAAGAAAATTAGAAAAAACAAGTCATAGATGGAAAAATATAACAATGTTTAATTTTCCTTCACTTAAGGATATTACAAATTTTGGGCCAGAATTTCTTTCAACCTTAAAAAAGTCAAACATTTTCTGGATAGAAGTATTTAACGCCTATAGTATGTTTTTTTTTATAAAGTTGATTGTAAATATTCAGGTGAATTACTAGCAGAACCAGTGTTTTATAACAAACGCATTTTAATAGCTAAAAAGTATATTCAAAATAAAAGATGGATTAAGAAAAACGTTTATTGCATAGCACACTTCTTGGATGAAAATGGAAAATTTATTCAATACGAACAATTCAAGCAAAAATATGACATAAATGTAGATTTCATCACTTTCTCAGGATATAAAGCAGCAATCAATGAGTATATTAAAAAAGTGAAAATTCCTATCAACAACAATAAAAATGTGGAGATTCACTTATGTTTAAAAAAAATACTATCCATTTTCAAGGGATCGAAATTATATTATGATATACTTGTTAATAATAGTACTTGCCCTAAGTTTTGTTTAAAGTGGAACGAAAAGATGAATGTCGAAAATGACTGGAAAAATTGTTTTGGTTACTTATCCAAGGTCTCTGATATTAAAATGAAATGGTTTCAGCTTAGAATTATTCACAGATGCCTTGGGACGAATGTTATTCTGAAGGAAATGGGGATAACTCCTACTGATCGCTGCAGCTTCTGTAATACAGCTAAAGATGGAATCGCACATATGTTTTGGCAATGCACTTATACACAGCTTTTTTGGAAAGCACTGACAGATTTAATGAATGAAAAATGTCCTAATGTGTTAAACTTGCAATTAACAGAACATCTGGTTATACTTGGTTATGATAAAAACATTTACATTGACTCAATCTTTTATTTCATAATTCTGTTTGCAAAACAATATATTTACGAATGTAAATTAAACAAACGTTTCCCTGCTTTAAGTGTTTTCACCCAAAAACTTAAATATCGATATAAAATTGAAGAGTACATTGCTCGTAAAAATATGAGGTATAATGATATGGTGTCCAAATGGTTTGTGTACAAAGATCTTCTTGTGTCTGTATGAACTATTGCTGCCAGCCGAACATACTATTAAGACCTAGATTAGATTGTGTAAACTGCTTACCTTGCCTATTCACTTATAAAAAAAATAGAGAAAAGAAAAGGAAAAAAGGGGAGAGGGATAAATGGTTTTAAAAAAATCGTTCTATATATATGAACGATATTTCTAGTATATTATGGGTCCACGTGTGTGTGCACTGATAACTGTGGGGGTACAGAAACAAAAATGTATACTAAAATGTGTTGATACGCACGCGAATGTTATAACTTACAATTGCCAGACCACTTTGATCATAACCTTGCCTTGAACAGGTGCTGCGTTTTCTTTAAGTAACTGTGGGTGCTGTTGTGGTTTTTTTTCTTTTTTCTTTTTTTCTTCTTCCTTTGCTTCTTGTTTGTATGTTGATTGTTATTCTACTTTTATTTCATTTATATGAAAATGTAAAAAAAAAAAGTTTAATAATTTTTTTTTTTTTTTAAATCACTTAATCTTCTTAAAGTAATTAGTAAACAAAGTTGGGTCCAAGACACACAAACCTTAATTCATTTGTCTTCCGCATTAGTTAGATCTAAATTATCATATGCACAAGAGGTCTTTTTTAATGCCCCCAAATACTTACTGAAAAAACTTCAAAGCATAGATTGTAAGGCATTCAGATTAGCCCTTGGCGTTCCCTTTCATGGTTCGATCTTAGGAACTTACCATGAAGCAGGTGTTTTACCTCTTGAAGATCATCGCAAATTAGCGTGTGCTAAATACATTTTAAGATGCTCTACAGTTCAAAATTCAAATCAAACGGAACTCGGTATAAGGTCTGACATCCATTTTCCTAAATGTGCTAGACGCATTCGTTCTAATAAAACTATATTAACATTTTCTTCTAAACTGTTGACAAAATCAGGTGTAAATCAAAAGAACTTGGCTGTGTGTTTTCCAGTAAGTCCCATTCCAAACTGGGAGCTTTGCAAGGCAAAATTTGATTATAACTACACAACTATATCTAAAAATGATAACATTAACATTCTTGCCTGTGAGGCTAAATCTCATATCAACAATTGTTATCCCAATCATTTCAAAATGTTTACTGACGGTTCTTTACTAGACAATAATGCAGGCTGTGGATTTGTCATTCCCACTTTAAAAATCGACAAATCTTTTTATCTTGGTAAAGACCTCCATTTTCACAGCTGAATTAGTAGCAATTTTAATGGCTATTCAGTATGTTATAGATGTTCCATTTAACTTCTACGGTGTTCTTTTTTGTGTAGATTCTAAATCTGTTCTTCAAGCTTTAAAATCAACAAGTCCAAAAACCAGGGCTGAAATCATTACATAAATTAGAATACTTATCCATATTCTTATATTAAGAGGCATCACAGTTGACTTTTGTTGGATCCCATCTCATTGTTCGATTTCTGGAAATGAATGGGCTGATCGTACTGCTCGGGCAGGGGCAAACAAATCTGCTAATTCTACGGATATTCACATTCCCTGGAGTTTGCAAGAAGGCTATTCTCTCTTACAAAGAGCTTCTTTTGAACATTTTGATAAAATCTACAAAGAATCTATGCTTCACAAAATACATAAACCTGAATCTTCCATAAAGTGTTGTTTAAACTCCCGATCATGGAAGTCTCAGAAAAGAGATTCCTTAGTAAATTATGTATTTCTTAATAGAAATGTAAACAAACATCCAAGACGCCTTAAAAAGTTTGTTTCACTACTTTATAGACTTAAGCTAAATGCTTTTAAAACTAAATTCACACAAAAAATCTTCAATGTGTATGCGGTGCTATTGGTAATTGTACAACAACACACATTCTATATTATTGCCCTTATTTTGAATCGGCCCTTTCAGAATTCAGAAAAGATGAATCCAAATGTATATTCCAAGATGCCGTATCTCTTTTGAATTTTGTACAAACTTTAATGTTAAGTCCATTTGGCTCGTTTCTATGATTGCTGTTAGGTTTTTGTTGATAGAATGTTTGCATTTTTATTTTATAATAGTTCAATTCTAGAGTTTTTATTTTATTTTATTATTATTATTATTATTATTATTATTTTTTTGTGTGTTTAAAAAAAATAATTCAAACTTTTAAAAAAAACACCCAAACCCCCCCCCCATTATAACCACAATCCCTATTTGAACAAAATATGTCTCTCTCTCTCTCTCTCTCTCTCTCTCTCTCTCTCTCTCTCTCTCTCTCCACAGTTACTCACAGCGATTCCTCAGTGGTGGTGGTGGGCGGGGTGAGGGTGGTGGGGGGAGTCGGGGTGGATCGGGCGGTCCAGTTGCAGCCCACAGTCACCGTCGGGGTGAGAGGGGTTTTGATGTCGTTGACGTAGGCTCCCATGCCCACCCACAGCAGAAAGGTCAGCGAGACCAGCACTCCGGAGAAAGCACCCTGACAAAACCCCCACCAAATTCACAATAATCGACCGTCACTCTCTTTGAAGTTTGACTCTGCCTTTTCCCGTTTGCTTAGCGTCATCTACCGTCTTTCCGCTTTGCTGGTCCATTCTCCTGCTTTTGCGCAGCCTTAGAAATCATTGCAAAGATCCCCACCCCCCCAACCAAACCCCCAAGCCGAAGACGGACATGCTGGGCCTAACTATATTTCTTAGTTAGGCGCATAACGGCAGCATGACGCATCTGCGATCATATGACAGCGGACTGTTTGAGTGATCGAGGAGAAGAAGAAGAAGAAGAAGAAGAAGAAGAAGAAGAAGAAGCATCCGATACAGGAAAGGGGCAGAACCCTCTGTTTTAAAGGTAGACCTACATGACTCTGGTAAAGTCGCTTCAATAATCTCTTCAACCCTTTGCAAGTTCATTGTATAGAGGAACATACCTAGGCCACCACCTGTCTAGAGCTATCTGCCTTTAGAACAAAAATCCTTTTCCTTTTTTTGTTTGGTTTTTGTGGTCATCATCATCTGTTACTAATGAAAACAATAAACAACACTGACCATTGTCATCATCATCCTTTACTTACTAATGAAAACAATAAACAACAGTACTGACCATTGTCATCATCATCCTTTACTTACTAATGAAGACAATAAACAACACTGACCATTGTCATCATCATCCTTTACTTACTAATGAAAACAGTAAACAACAGCACTGACCATTGTCATCATCATCCTTTACTTACTAATGAAAACAGTAAACAACAGCACTGACCATTGTCATCATCATCCTTTACTTACTAATGAAAACAATAAACAACAGCACTGACCATTGTCATCATCATCCTTTACTTACTAATGAAAACAATAAACAACAGCACTGACCATTGTCATCATCCTTTACTTACTAATGAAAACAGTAAACAACAGCACTGTCCATTGTCATCATCATCCTTTACTTACTAATGAAAACAATAAACAACAGCACTGACCATTGTCATCCTCCTCCTTTACTTACTAATGAAAACAGTAAACAACAGCACTGACCATTGTCATCATCATCCTTTACTTACTAATGAAAACAATAAACAACAGCACTGACCATTGTCATCATCATCCTTTACTTACTAATGAAAACAATAAACAACAGCACTGACCATTGTCATCGTCATCCTTTACTTACTAATGAAAACAATAAACAACAGTACTGACCATTGTCATCGTCATCCTTTACTTACTAATGAAAACAATAAACAACAGCACTGACCATTGTCATCATCATCCATCCTTTTCCTTTTAATATTACATAATTCTCTTTGTTTATTAACCACGGGTTGTTTTCTAATATAAATTAAGCTCACATGATGGCAAAAACAATTAATACTTGAAAGCACTGATGCTGTGCAAAACCCCGGACCACGAAAGGCAATTTGTTCAATAAAGAAGTGTTTTTTTAATAACAAATACACTTATGATTTATCAAGCAAAAACGTGTTCACAGGCAGACATATACAGCTTTATTGACATTATTTCTTAGGAACCAAGAAAAATGAAACAGAGTTGTCCCTACTTACCCATTTATTGGCCCAGGGGAAAAACATGCCCAGCGTCATCACCCCCAGGACTGGACCGTTCAGTATGCCGAACACTACGTACACTGCCTGCAACGTTACGTTGGTAGAATGGATTATTGTAATGTGAGTGCGTGTGGAGTGAGAGAAAAGAGAGGGGGGGAGAGAGAGAGAGAGAGAGAGAGAGAGAGAGAGAGAGAGAGAGAGAGAGAGAGAGAGAGAGAGAGAGAGAGAGAGAGAGAGAGAGAGAGAGAGAGAGAGAGAGAGAGAAGGACATAAATCTCTGATTATGCACCAGGCAACTGCATTTAATATGGTGTGAGTGTGTGCCTGTGAAGCTGCATCATACAGTAAGCACCCCTAGATGTAGTTGTGTATGCTTGTGTAGAAAGGTGTGTGTATGTGAGTAAGTCGTGTGTGCAATATGTGTTTGCGACACAACATTTGACATACGCGTGTGTGTGAGTGTTCACGACTACAGGTCCCCAGGGTGTGCTAATGTTTTGCAAGCATGTATTACAGTGTAGGCCTTATATTGAAGGAAAATGTGCCCAAATGACCCCCAAGATGAAGATTCGAACCTGAAGCACATTGCCCAACTGGGACACCACCCACGCCAGTCCCATAGCCAGCAACCCGTAGAACGCCACTGCAACAAACACAACGCTAGTCATTTTGATGCAACAAACACAACGCTAGTCATTTTGATGCAACAAACACAATGCTAGTCATTTTGATGCAACACACACAATGCTAGTCATTTTAATGTAACAAGCACAATGCTAGTCATTTTGATGCAACAAACACAATGCTAGTCATTGCCATGCAACAAACACAATGCTAGTCATTTTGATGCAAGAAACACAATACTAGTCATTTTGATGCAACAAACACAATGCTAGTCATTGTCATGCAACAAACACAATGCTAGTCATTTTGATGCAACAAACACAATGCTAGTCATTTTGATGCAACAAACACAATGCTAGTCATGTTGATGCAACAAACACAATGCTAGTCATTTTGATGCAACACACACAACGCTAGTCATTTTGATGCAAAAAACACAATGCTAGTCATTTTGATGCAACAAACACAACGCTAGTCATTTTGATGCAACACACACAACGCTAGTCATTTTGATGCAACACACACAACGCTAGTCATTTTGATGCAACAAACACAATGCTAGTCATTTTGATGCAACAAACACAATGCTAGTCATTTTGATGCAACAAACACAATGCTAGTCATTTTGATGCAACAAACACAATGCTAGTCATTTTGATGCAACAAACACAATGCTAGTCATTTTGATGCAACAAACACAATGCTAGTCATTTTGATGCAACAAACACAATGCTAGTCATTTTGATGCAACAAACACAATGCTAGTCATTTTGATGCAACAAACACAATGCTAGTCATTTTGATGCAACAAACACAACGCTAGTCATTTTGATGCAACAAACACAATGCTAGTCATTTTGATGCAACACACACAATGCTAGTCATTTTGATGCAACAAACACAATGCTAGTCATTTTGATGCAACAAACACAATGCTAGTCATTTTGATGCAACAAACACAATGCTAGTCATTTTGATGCAACACACACAACGCTAGTCATTTTGATGCAACAAACACAATGCTAGTCATTTTGATGCAACAAACACAATGCTAGTCATTTTGATGCAACAAACACAATGCTAGTCATTTTGATGCAACAAACACAATGCTAGTCATTTTGATGCAACAAACACAATGCTAGTCATTTTGATGCAACAAACACAATGCTAGTCATTTTGATGCAACAAACACAATGCTAGTCATTTTGATGCAACAAACACAATGCTAGTCATTTTGATGCAAAAAACACAATGCTAGTCATTTTGATGCAACAAACACAATGCTAGTCATTTTGATGCAACAAACACAATTCTAGTCATTTTGATGCAACAAACACAATGCTAGTCATTTTGATGCAACAAACACAATGCTAGTCATTTTGATGCAAAAAACACAATGCTAGTCATTTTGATGCAACAAACACAATGCTAGTCATTTTGATGCAACAAACACAATGCTAGTCATTTTGATTCTTCACTACACTCACTGAAAAGGTTTCTTCTTCTTCTTCTTCTTCTTCGATCGCTCAGACAGTTTCCTGTCAATTATGAGCGCAGATGCGTCGTGCTGCCGTTATGCGCCTGATATAAGAAACAGTTAGGCTCAGCAAGTCCGGACTTCGGCTAGAAGAAATCTTTTTGAAAGTGTTTCTTAAAAAAAGGCAGGAGAATGGACCTGGTAAGGCAGAAAGATAGTAGATGACAGTAAGCAAAGGGAAAAGGCAAGAGTCAAAGGGAGTGACAGATTAGAGGAAGTTACAAGCCCAGAACTTCCAGAAGGTGGGGGGACTATTTTACAAAAGCCCCCCCCCCCCCCCGGTATCCCCACGGGGGACTGAAAAGGTTTTACTTTGTTCTCGTTTGCTGGTCATTTAGAATGTGAGCAATTTTATCCAATCAGCCCTAAAGATGACCACTTGCCCAGCAGCTTGTTGCAGCATACAATACAATAACAGTAAATCAAACTCTATGCTAAGTTATAGGCCCTAAAGATGACCACTTGCCCAGCAGTTTGTTGATCTGAACTCGGAGATGTCGGTGTAGAATACAATACAATAACAGTAAATCAAACTCTATAAGTACTAAGTTATAGGCCCTAAAGATGACCACTTGCCCAGCAGCTTGTTGCAGCATACAAACTCGGACAATAACAGTAAATCAAACTCTATGCTAAGTTATAGGCCCTAAAGATGACCACTTGCCCAGCAGTTTGTTGATCTGAACTCGGAGATGTCGGTGTAGAATACAATACAATAACAGTAAATCAAACTCTATAAGTACTAAGTTATAGGCCCTAAAGATGACCACTTGCCCAGCAGCTTGTTGCAGCATACAATACAATAACAGTAAATCAAACTCTATAAGTACTAAGTTATAGGCCCTAAAGATGACCACTTGCCCAGCAGTTTGTTGATCTGAACTCGGAGATGTCGGTGTAGAATACAATACAATAACAGTAAATCAAACTCTATGCTAAGTTATAGTACCTAAAGTATGACCACTTGCCCAGCAGCTAAAGATGACCAACTGTCCAGCAGCTTGTTGCAGCATACAATACAATAACAGTAAATCAAACTCTATAAGTACTAAGTTACAGGCCCTAAAGATGACCACTTGTCCAGCAGCTTGTTGCAGCATACAATACAATAACAGTAAATCAAACTCTATAAGTACTAAGTTACAGGCCCTAAAGATGACCACTTGTCCAGCAGCTTGTTGCAGCATACAATACAATAACAGTAAATCAAACTCTATAAGTACTAAGTTACAGGCCCTAAAGATGACCACTTGCCCAGCAACTTGTTGATCACGGTGGACCTGAACTCGGAGATGTCGGTGCAGAAGTGCAGGCCCTG
>CM065682.1:60142504-60150004 GCA_017654935.2 Phymorhynchus buccinoides
AGAGAGAGAGAGAGAGAGAGAGAGAGAGAGAGAGAGAGAGAGAGAGAGAGAGAAGAGAGAGAGAGAGAGAAGTCGAAGGGTTTATTCATTCAAAGGCCAAGGCCCCATATGATTAAGGGGCAATAATTAACAACATTTTGCAAAACAATGGATTACAGCAATGAGAGAGAGAGAGAGAGAGAGAGAGAGAGAGAGAGAGAGAGAGAGAGAGAGAGAGAGAGAGAGAGAGAGAGAGAGAGAGAGAGAGAGAGAGAGAGAGAGAGAGAGAAAATATAAAAAAAGGTCCTTTAAATAACGAAGTGTTTGAAGCAGACATTAATAACATTTTAAAAAGGCCAACACTTTTATAGTCTTCTCAGAAAACAATCTACAATTTTAAAATTAGTTTTAACGCAGTGTTTCTTGGAATGGAAAAAGTGGTGAATGTATGCATGCTAAACAAAATTCCCTCCCTAACCCCTTCAAGAAAAGAAGAAAGAAAGAAAGAAAGAAGAAAAAAAGAGAAAAAAAGGGGGCAAAAAGAAGGGGCAAAAAACCAACAACTACCGTATCAATCAAAGAATGAGCGCAAGTCTACAGCAGGTAGACACTTTTATAGTCTTCTCAGAAAACAATCATACAATTTAAAAAATTAGTTTTAGCGCAGTGTAACTTGAAATGGAAAAAGTGGTGAAAGTATGCATGCTAAAACAAAAATCCCTCACACACCACCCCTTCAACAAAAGAAGAAAGAAAGAAAGAAAGAAAGACACAAAGAAATAAAGAGAGAAAAACAACAAAAGCAAAGGGAGGAAAAGAGTAGGGGAAAAGAAACTAATGTATCAATCAAAGAATGAGTGCAAGTCTACAGCAGGTAGACACTTTTATATTCTTCTCAGAAAACAATCTACAATTTAAAAAAATTAGTTTTAACGCAGTGTAATTTGAAATGGAAAAAGTGGTGAATGTATGCATGCTATAAAAAAAACAACCCTCCCCCACCACCCCTTCAAGATAAGAAGAAAGAAAGAGAGAAAGAAAGACAGACAGAAATAATTTATGTAACCCGGGTCACTAATGTGAGTGACCCGGGTTACAGAAAGAAAGAAAGAAAGACAGACAGAAATAATTTATGTAACCCGGGTCACCGAAAGAAAGAAAGAAAGAAAGAGAGAAAGGCAGTAAAATAAAAGGGGTACAAATAGAAGGGGCAAAGAAAACTACCGTACCAATCAAAGAATGAGTGCAAGTCTACACCAGGTACAAAACAGTAACACCACCATCCACTTTGTCAATCCATAACGCTCAACAGCCTTTCACAGCTCGTATCATTCAATTAAAAAAAAAATCATTGGACTTTTATTTTGTACTGAGCTTTCATCCCCCCCTCCCCCTCTCCTACCCCCCTTCTGACGGATCCGGGAGGATAGGATGGTGGGTGTGGGGTGGGTGGGGGTGTGGAGTGGGTGGGGGTCCTGTCACATGCACCCATCAGATCAGTATCACCCTCCAGTAGGGGAGGTCCTTATTCACCTATTCCCCTTTCACCTATTCCTGTTTCACCTACGGTAACAACTTCCTTGCCTTTGTGTGTGTGTGCGTGTGCGTGTGCGTGTGCGTGTGTGTGTGTGTGTGTGCGCGCGCGCGCGCGCGCGCGCGCGCGTGTGTGTGTGTGTGTGTGTGTGTGTGTGTGAGAGAGAGAGAGAGAGAGAGAGAGAGAGAGAGAGAGAGAGAGAGAGAGAGAGAGAGAGAGAGACTGTGTGTGTGTGTGTGTGTGTGTGTGTGTGTGTGTGTGTGTGTGTGTGTGTGTGTGTGTGTGTGTGTGTGTGTTGTGTGTTGTGTTGTGTTGTGTGTGTGTGTGTGTGTGCGTGCGCGTGCGTGTGCTACTAAATCATGCTAAAAGCAAGCTCTCAGCGCTTCACAAAACTTTGATGAAACAATACATTGGTGACTGAAACAGGAATAGGTGAATAGGGACGCTCCCTTCCAATTCCATTAGCCTATTCAGTCGTTTACAGAAAAGGGAATATGTAGTTATACAGGAGAGCTTGTTTAGGACTATCGAAACCTTAAATCTTTCTTCAGAGTCTCACTGTCTGATTTGGACTTAACGTGTTGATCACACCCATAGGACGAGATCTTGAGTCACATTCACCATTGTTATTTATGTTTCGTAAAATGTGTATGCATAATCAAAGTAAACAATTGTCTGGGCTCCTTCTATGCGCCCCAGGCCTGCATCAGTGCATGGTACGTGTGTGTGCTATCTTCACCCTCCAATCCATATCCTTCTAGGGGAAGACGGGGTAAAAAGCGCATGGGCGGGTAAGAAGCCCACCCCAATTATCTCATGAAATGAAGCAAATTTCAGTCTCATTTTGCCCATGAGACGAGCGTTAATGTCTAGCATTCGTCTCATGGGCAAATTTGACTGAAATGTTCTTTATTTCATGAGATAATTGGGGTGGGCTTCTTACCCGCCCATGCGCTTTTTACCCCGTCTTCCCCTACCAACCACTCCCTACCACTGACTCCTTATCCCAAACCTTACCGCTCTGGGTCCTTTCCACATGTAGATTGTGAATGTATCGGGAGACAGAAACTGAGTAAGAAGGGTGTGGCTTTGTGTAAATGTGATGATTAGGACTCATTGCATCATACTGTTAAACTCTCCCGTGTTTTAGGTGTCGTTGTTGCCTCACCCAGTGTGACGCATGAGCTACACACGTACTTCCGGTAAGGGAAGTTACGCCCCTTTGTTTTTTGTTTATCCACTGCTAGGGAAATAATGGTTTCCAATTTGGGAAAGTGTTATGCTATTGCTAAGTGTTGGTTAGTATGGTTAGAATAGATTAATCAATCTTAATTTCCCCACTCACGTTAATAGGAATTGTTCGGAAATAATTAAGGGGAGTAATTTCATGGTGGGTGGGTGTGATCTCGCCTAATTCAATCGGTCAAATATGGGAAGTTACTCTGCCTTCAGGTATATCCCCAGCCCTCGTTTCGTGTGTTTGAGGAGACACACAGCATGTAGAACGTAGTGCGTCATTCTAAATTTGATATAAATTATATTTTTACATAACAGTTTGCAAGTTCTATCACTTTGTAGCAACTGGCCACCCCTTATTTTTCCAAAAAGAAAATGTTTGCAAGTCGGTGACTGGCATCCTATCCTGCGGTTTCAAGCTTCGACGCCATTGTTGCATTGTTGCTATAGTATTTGACAGAGTAATGGAGGTAAACAACTCTAATTTTCACGAAGTGCTCTCCCCTATTTCCCCCCCGAAAATCGTCTATTTGCTTTTTCTTCAAACACGATTAAAATCCATACATTTGCACAGTCTCTTACTCTTAGTGCTGCAGCCCAGGGAATTAGTTGGCCTTTGGGTCCCCTTCCCCAAAGTCAGCTGTCCAAAAAGTCCCCTCGGCCGACAGATGGGGATGTACCCTGGGTTAAGGCATCTCCAGTATAAACAACATTCCAGCCCATCCCTCCAGAACAGCATCTGCACCCTCTGCTATCTGGGAGTCATGGTCGGATACGACTGACCGGCATACACAGTAAAGCAGATGATCATACTGTTGCTTCACTGTACAGTTTTCAGAAAATATCTGTTAATTTCTGTCTGTCCATCCACTGTCAGTCAACTCTGTAAAGATTTTTTGTTTAAATCGTGTTTTATGTAGGTATTTTAAATGTGAGTTGTGTGAGTGTGATGAAGTGATTATTTTTCTAAATAATTTTAAGTACATGTACTTTGAATATCTGTTGTGTAAACTTCTTTTTTTCTCTTCATGTAAAGCGCGGTGAGTCCTGCTGTGTCAGGAGAGTAGCGCTATAGAAGATGTATTTATTATTATTATTACAGTTCACTGGATCGGCCTGGAGCCTTGGTGAACCTTGCAACCCGGTTTCAGAATATCACCCCTGCATCCGAACTCTCAGCTCTTCATTTTTGTTCTATCAATCTTTTTTTTTGGAATGGTTGCTAGAACAGTTAATTATTAATCCTAAAAATGAATTTATAGGTGACATTTTGTGGACATGCCAAGTGTTGTGTAAAACAATACGCAATAATTTGAATAAAACGTGAGTTAATTGATGTCATCCAAGGGCTGCTGAAAAGATTTTTTGGTCCAAAGTTAGAAGAATTTGAGACTTTATTTTCTAGTTCTGTCATGTGCTCCTCTTGTCTTTGTCTTTCCATAGTGGTAACATAGTTTCTAAACCGTCGGAAGTGAAGCCAATCATTAGGGTCATTGCTAAGTTTAGCCTGCTTATGGATTTCTATCCGTTCTTCTATTAATAATCTAATTTTGTCTGTCAGAAAAGCTACATCGTTGGGGTGTACAGCAACAGTTTTAACTGGCATGCACATTTTAGCTTTTTCAATTATAATTTCGGTAAACAACTGTGCACTCTCATCAATTGATCTATTCAGAACTACATTGTTCCAATCTATTTAGTAAATTACAGAACCTTTCACTATCCAGCTTTTCATAATCAAAAATAATTCTTTTGAATTTGTGGTCTTTGGAAACAGTATTCCTAATAGAAATACATGGAACACTATGAACACTTAATACAGGAGGAAGAACATGAACTGAAGTTATCATGTTGGGACTTTGGGTTATAATGAGATCTAAGCAGGTTGAACTAGTTTCAGTGATCCTAGTAGGTTCATTAATTAATTGGGATAGATGGTATTGGTTTAAAATATCTAAAAGATGAGAAGGAGGCTTCAAAAAGTCAGAATTAAAGTCACCAAGAACAACAAATTTTAAGGATGTATCATTAGCTTTACTAATACTTTCATCAATCAAGTTCCAGTAATGAACAAGGGAGTTCGGAGGCCTATAAAAGGATCCAACTAAAAGACTTGTTTGATTTAACTTTGTTTCAATCCAAACTGCCTCAAGATCATTTACATGAAGATCAGGCCTATATTTACAAAACAAGGTATTTTTCACATATATAGCGACATGGATCATTGGGCCTGTCACATCGAACAGGAGGATGAAAACTATTTAAATGAATCGACTCATTAGTATCTGCTTGAGAAAGCCAAGTTTCTGAAACAGTAATGATGTCAAACTTGTTGTATTCAGCTTCCACTAAGTCAGTTTTATGCCTTATGCTTTGGCTGTTTACATGCATTATTAATAAGTCATCTTTGGTGTTAGGACCTGGGTTCGTTTCAATGTCACCAGACAAAAGTAACAGAGACTGCTTACAAAAACAAGCATTAACTTGAACATGTTGTCATTTGTCACTTTGTTACCAACAACACGACAGAGTTTGTGTTTCAAAAGAGAAAAGACATCCATATGGTGACTATGGATAAGGAAATGAAGAAATACAGAAATTGTTACATTGTGATTAGAACGCATGTACAACAAGGCTAACAATGGCATAAAGTTGATTGCAGTGTGAACAGAACTGTGGAAAGTTATACCTGGTCTGTTTTGCTGATGAGGCCGTAGGTGATGGGGTGGCAGTCGGCATAGAAGGCGAACATGACGATGCCGATCATACAGCTCAGGGTGACGATCATAATCAGGGCTGGCAGATTGACAAACAAAGCCCTGACACACACACACACACACACACACACACACACACAGACACACGCATAGGTGGTGGCTACACTTGTGTTTGTGTGGCAGAAGCAAACAAAACAACAACAAAACTAGTTGAAAGATAGTGGTCATAAGAAATAAAAAGAACAAATTGACGTCTCTAAGGTCTAAGGTCAAGGTCAAGAACGTAATCACTACCCAACATTCTGAATATTAGGCCTATCATGAGAAGGTGTGCCATAAGCCACGTATCAAATTTGAAGTCTATAACCTCTGCAATGTGAAAGTATGGCCTCTACTAGACATTTTGGTTTTCGAGGTCAAGGTTCAAGTTCAAGTTCAAGTATGCTTTAATATATCCAAAAGAGAAATTCAGGTTAGGTGCAACAACATGACAGAGATACAACATAACTGAAAGAACATTAATCAAACGTGTGAAACAAAATTATACCAACCAAATAATTATCATTAAAATTCATTACATCAACTTAGAAATGTGCACATTTATAAAATTAAAAGAGAGAGAGAGAGAGAGAGAGAGAGAGAGAGAGAGAGAGAGAGAGAGAGAGAGAGAGAGAGAGAGAGAGAGAGAGAGAGAGAGAGAGAGAGAGAGAGAGAGACTGGACACTGGAAAACTTGAGAGAGAGAGAGAGAGAGAGAGAGAGAGAGAGAGAGAGAGAGAGAGAGAGAGAGAGAGAGAGAGAGAGAGAGAGAGAGAGAGAGAATCAATAACCATTATTAACTTATAGCAGTCAATCAAATAACAACATTTGGAATACATCTCGTCATCAACAATCAATACACATGGTAATAGTATCTCCACACATTACAATTACTGCAGTCAGCACAGCTATAGATTTTTCTTTCTGCAGAACTTTCCGTTCATAGGGGTAAGCCCACACCACGTCACAAAATTTGAAGAGATCCCATCCGGCATTTCCCGAGATAGGCATTTCCCGAGATACAGTCCGGACAGACAAACGTAAATTTTTATTTTTTTTTAAAGGAAAAAAAAGTAAAGAATGACTGAGATAAAACTTACACTCCTTTGCCTTGTACACTGGAGCAAAGGACAAAAAGAAATAATGAAAAAAAACACAGACCAAGACAATCTTATACAGCTTTGCCCAATAAGCCTACACCAGGGGCAAAGAAGAAACAGAGGTATAGCTAACTCACAGCTGAGCCTTCCTGACGGAGGGGAAGGAGAGGCTTCGCTTCACTTGGGCCTGGTTGATGCCTACAGGTAGGCACAGAATCAGACAGAACCAAAAACATCACCTCTACCAGATACAATCTGGCGGGGTAAAAACCCCCACATTAGTTTACATATAGAGGGTACTCACAGCTGAGTCTTCCTGATGGAGTGGCAGAACAGACATCATTGCACCTGGGCCTGGTTGATGCCGTACAGGTAGGCCCCAAAACAGACAGAACCAAAAACATCACCTCTACCAGATACAATCTGGCGGGGTAAAAAAACACACACATTAGTTTACAAACAGAGGGTACTCACAGCTGAGCCTTCCTGACGGAGGGGCAGGACAGGCATCGCTGCACCTGGGCCTGGTTGATGCCGTACAGGTAGGCCCAGAAACACATGCCACCCACCACCACCGACCACGCCGAGTGACGGGTCTTCGGGTCGAAGCTGAAACTGAGAGGCGCATACGCACGCACGCACGCGCACGCACACGCACACACACACACACACACACACACACATAAGGTAAGACGGGAGAAATTTAAAAAGCCCATGGGCGGGTAAGAAGCCCATGCCAATTATCTCATGCAATAAAGCAAATTTCAGTCAAAGTTTGCCCATGAGACGAGTGTTAATGTTTAGCAATAGTCTTATGGGCAAATTTGACTGAAATTTGCTTTATTTCATGAGATAATTGGCATGGGCTTCTTACCCGCCCATGGGCTTTTTACCCC